>NIVC01001332.1:0-285195 GCA_002269645.1 Macrostomum lignano | reverse complement strand
AAGCTCATAAACTCACAAGCTCATAAACTCACAAGCTCATAAACTCACAAGCTCATAAACTCACAAGCTCATAAACTCACAAGCTCATAAACTCACAAGCTCATAAACTCACAAGCTCATAAACTCACAAGCTCATAAACTCACAAGCTCATAAACTCACAAGCTCATAAACTCAC
Source organism: Macrostomum lignano (assembly GCA_002269645.1). NCBI lineage: Eukaryota > Metazoa > Platyhelminthes > Macrostomidae > Macrostomum > Macrostomum lignano. Next base: position 285,019 of record NIVC01001332.1, on the reverse strand, counting down.
AGCTCATAAACTCACAAGCTCATAAACTCACAAGCTCATAAACTCACAAGCTCATAACTCACAAGCTCATAACTCACAAGCTCATAAACTCACTCATACTAGCTCATAAACTCACTATAAACTCACAAGCTATATACGTGCCGTGCCGTGATCCACGCATGCAAATTTAGTTCGTAAGCGTGCAGTACAAAATTTCAAAATCGTGCAGAATAAACAGCATTTCAACTGCATGTTAGAACATCATGGGCATCAGGCCGGAACTTGAATTAAAAATTGGGCAATTATAGTTTATCCATCTATTATACTCAATAGTCTCTTAGTCATACACTGTATCTCCTGTGCTCACTTCACTGTACTAACTGTAGAGCCCTTGTACAGCCCTTGTACTTAATTGCAGGACCAATAGATAAAAAGTAAAAGATAAAAGATAGATAGTAATAGATAATAGATAGATAATAGTTAATAATCTAGATAGTAATAGATAATAGATAGTAATAGTAATAGATAAAAGATAATAGATAACAATCCTGCAAAATTGTTAATTGATGTATGTACATACATTTTACGCCATGATATGTGATTAAGGTATGTAATTAAGGTATCTAGCCCAGTGAGAGACAGGGGCGCCACCAAATGACAGGGGCGCCCATCAAGAGACAGGGGCGCTCACAAAAGACAGGGGCGCCCACCAAGACCCCAGAACATTGGAGCCGCCACTGCATACATGTAGCCTCCCAGATCCAACAACAGGTCTGAAATGCATGTCTCGAAAAACCCTGGCCTTAAATGTACAAACATTGAAATTTTGAATCACTCTATACCATGTTATAACTACAGCAGTTATGAAATATGCAAGATTTGCTTTTTTAATACTACTAGTGTAGTGATCCGCTAGTTGATGTTAGGCGTCCCACTTTGTCAGCAGTCTCCCTCGCCCTCGCCTGGGTTGCTGTCTGCCGCTGGTCAGCTTCCCGCCCCCCTTGGCCCGTCTGTTGCTGCCCTTGGCCTGTTCTGCCCTTCTGCGTCTCTGTTCTCAGCCCTCAGCTTCTCTGCTGTGGGCTGTCTCTGTTTCGTTCCCGTCCCGTTTTCCTCTGTCATGTGAGCAAGTCACATGACAGACTCTGCGTTCTTCGAGTCCTAAAGTGCAGTAAACATGTTTACTGCACTCGTTGGCCCTGTTTACCGGGAGAATCACGTGCTTTCGGAACCCTCCCTTCTCTAAGGAGAGGCGTGACTCATGTTGCTAAAATAGCAACTGAGTCACAGCCGCGTGTACTCTGGCCGGAGACCTCAAGTGACGTCAGTTCTAAAAATAGAAAAAGTCACGAGGTCTTGTGCGTGGGTGTTTCCCGGCTATAAATAGGACCCCTCTCCCCTTGTTTCCGTCAAGGAGGCTTCTTATCTGCGGAGAATTCACTAAGATCCCGTGTGCGTCAGTGTCTAACTAAGTGCCTTTGCGTACTGAATCCGTTTGTACTGGTCTGACTGAGACCCACTAAAGCCAAGCCTAAGGGAGGCTAACACTGCCTTCCCAGCCACCCCTGAGCCCGGCGGGGATCTGCTGATCAGGACGCCTTGTTCATTAATCTGCAAATCTGCACGCTGTGCTGAGTTCGTTGACTTGTTTATTTCGTTCCGACGGGAAGCTCACCTCATCGAAGGCCGAGACCTGAAGGAACTGGTGGCAGCACTACCTACGCTACTGAGAGTTGAGAGAACTTCCCACTGAAGAGGCTCGAGTCTTAAGGTAATCTTAAGTGCCTAAACCGGGAAGAAAACACCATTCCATTCACTGGTGGCAGCGGTGGGATTCAAAGACCTACCAGGCCACCTCGAGAAAACCCCAAGTACTTCACTAGCATGTCTATAAAGAATCAATTATTAATCACATTTTATCCTCAGTAGACACTAAGACAGACAGGCATTAAGACAGACAGACAGACAGACAGACACACAGACAGACAGATATACAGACAGACAGACAGACAGACAGACATTAAGACAGACAGACAGACAGACAGACAGACAGACAGACAGACATTAAGACAGACAGAGTCAATTCCGCTGGTGCCAACTAACACACTTTGTGAACTAAAATAACAAAAGCAAATATTTGAAAATAGAAAATATAATGATTCAAATTGAGTAGTATATATCAACAGGATTAGTTTTTATATTTTTTGTTTGCAAATTCTCTCAATAAGAATAATTATGAACGAGTCTCAACACCACTATAAAATTCACCTGTGCAAAAGTGATTATTTAATAATTTTAATCAGTAATGTGTATATAAATATATATATATCAAGCTGCCACAGAAGGCAGCCTATAGACTTGCTCGTCCGAAACACACTACTAGCTAACAGTAGCGCGAAAAGCGGATAAAGCAAACGACAGTTGACAAGCAGATCATCTAGGGAAGTTATAAAATAGGGCACAACAAACAATTATACTACTTACAAAGCAGCCTCTCATCAGTAGCAGCATAACTAGAACTAGTTATAGCATAAGTACAATAAATAAACGGTGAGACTATAAATTAAGTGTATGAATACCAAGGCATATCAACTACACTAGAGGGATATAAGAAATGTAAGCTTTGTAAAATTATTGGTTTTCATAAAAAACAAACAAAACAATCGGGCATGCGAGAGGCTATCAGTTCTAACAAAATAGTGTGATTTGTTGGGAAAAAAGCCTCTAATGTCTGTTTCGGCGCCCCTAACAACGGTAATAGCCGTAATACAGTTACATCATAGCCTGGATATAAAATATAGCATTTTGCGTTGCACTCAAGCCTACGGGCAAATCACTTGATCCAAGATTACACTGGCAAGGGCAGCTGCCGATCAAGTCTATGGCCCAAACCATTGGCTAGCAGGCAAGTTACTTAAGCCTTGGGGCACTGACTCAATCCATTCATGCTCTATCAAAGTGAACTAGACGCTAAGGCTTGCAGCAACATGAGCTCGGAAGATGAGGCCAGCAATGCTAGCTATGAAACTGCACTAGATGGAATTGGAGGCGGATAACAACGTAGACCATGGTCAAGGATGAGCGATGAAAAGCACAACCTCGTCACCGACGCCCTAGACAGGGGTGAGTGGCCGGTCGACATTGCGCGATGGTTCCAGGTCAACTTTAAGACTATTTTGTCAATTCAAAGGCAATACGAAGTTACTGGACGCTGTCATCGATTCTCCAAGGCCAAGGCGTCAGCCGAGTTCCAAAACTCGCAGTTGCCCATATGCAGCACCTTGTTGACAAAATCAATGCTAACCCGCTTCTGTGTTGCAGCTGCTGTTGTTTATTTTCCCACTTTTTATGGCCAACCAACCACCTGCCTATGTTCCCTCATTTGCTCATACTTTGCTCATTTGCTCATATGTTGCTCATATTAACCGATTAAAATTATACCCTTGCCACAACACCACCTATTGGGCAGCCAATTGAAAGCTTTTCAAACTGCAATAGAGCATGAATGGATCAAGTCTGTGCCCCAAGACTAAAGTAAATTGCCCACTAGCCACCAGTTGAGACCATAGAATCGATCGGCAGCTGCCCTCGCCAGTGTAATTCTGCCACTTAGGATTAAGTGATTTGCCCGTAAGCTCAAGTGCAGCGCAAAAGGCTACACTAGCTGAACGATTAAGGATTGAAAGATTTTTTAACTATGTTTGGGCCATAGACAATCAAAATAAGGCAACAAAGAATGAGCAGCGAAACAAGTCCATGCCCATTTCCACGCTGTGTACGTGTCTAAAGCACAGAACAGGGTATAGCAACCACCAGCGTACAACAGACCGCTCACTCGTCGAGGCATTCCCGAGCAAGGCGCCGCAGAAAGTCTTGTGGAAGCTGTTGCCACGCGACTTAAAGCGCATTGTGCAGCTGGACCATGTTCTGGGGGGGGGGGATAGAAATTGTTGCACCGAATCGTGCGCTTTAGGAAATCCCACACGTGCTCAATCGGGTTCATATCCGGTGATCTGGACGGCCAACGCAGAGTGCGCCAATCAGTCATTTAGCGGGCTATCGCTGTCACCTGCGTCCAGATGCCTCCAGTAAAATCCTGTACACTCGTTACTGTAACGCTTTTCCCTGTGACACCAGATATAGGTCTTTACACTTTCCTGCCCTTTTTGCTCATTTGTCTATGGCCCAAAACCAATTGGCGAAACCATCGATCGTGCTGCCCATTGACCCTTGGCGCAAGGGTGGACACTTTTAAATGTTGCTGAGTGTATATTACTTGAATATGATTTATGATTTATGAGTACATAGGTTATATGTGCTATATATGGTCATATATAAGCAGGCTGGGGCGTTAACTAAAAAGTTATGTACACACATAAGAAAATAAATATCGTAGGTGAGCTTCCAGAAAATTCATAGATAGGGGAGCAGTCATACAGAGACTTACGTAACCGGGTAGTGATTCCATATTTGTATTGAAATTGAAAGTGACCAAGCAGTATTAAACGTTGAAAAACCTTGCTGTGGTTATTAATATAGTTGAAAAATGAAAACTAACGTTTGCTAATTGATTTTTTTACCCTAAATTACTACTAAAACGAAACTATATAAAAATATACGAGTACTAAACGACGCTCTTAAACCGCAATTTAAGAAAGGGCGAAGCGACCTTAATTTTAAACAAAATCGAAAAAAAAACACGCGCTTAACAATCGACTGAAACAAAAACTTGAAATAAATTTCGGACTTGATATGCGATTGGGAATAATAAGCTGGTCTAAAAAAGCTTGAATAAGGAGCAGGTCCGCAACTCGAGATGGATTTTTATGCGATTTGGGATTTTGAATGGGGGATTTTCGGGATTACTAGTATGAATTTTTTGAATTTCAAATGAGGATTTTGGGAATTTTAAATGTGGATTTTTGAATTTTAAATGGGAATTTTGGCAATTTACAATTGGGATTTTTGGGATTACAAGTGGGGAATATCGGATTTTAATCGGAATTTTTGGGATTCTAAATGAGGATTTTAGGGGTTTTAAATGAAGATTTTAGGGATTATAAATGGGGATTTTTTGAATTTTAAATGGGATTAGCCATCCAGACATCTGGACTATAAAATTCACCATAAGCGAAACATTAAGTGCAATTAGGAAAGTGTTAGATAGAGGCAGTCCCAATTCAATAAATATTTTTAATGGTCTAAAGTTCATATATTATTAATGTCAATTATTAGTACTCAATCTAGACAACATAGAAGTGATTGCGTCTCGAGCTAGAGCCGATGGAGCAGCCCAGACTCAACGCGTCCTCTATACGGTGAATTCTGAATTAATTGTTAGCCAGAGAGCCCAGATGAGGCTCAGTGAACTCGCTGATGGTGCCCCAAACCAGCTGGCGCCACTCCGACACGCTGAGATCCTGACTCTCCCATTCGTCTGAGTAGGGGACAGCGTCCGGCTCGTCATCTGGGTCGTGATAGGCGGCTAGGTAGGGGTGCTCAAGGGCCTCGGCTGCCGATACTCGCTTAGTGGGATCCAGAGTGAGCATCCGCTTCAGCAGGTCCAGCGCTGTCGGACTGGCGCCCGGGCAGACGCTGGCCAGGGGACACTGGGTGATGTTGCCCCGTTGGTTGTTCAGGAAGGTGATGGCGTCGCTGGACTCGATCTTTCTAAGGAAGTCGTCCTCTGGGAAGCCGGTCACCTGCGGTTTCGGTTTGAGGTTTCGTCCGTTTGTCTGTCTAGCAATCAATCAACCATTTAATAAATATTAATTTACTCGTATTAATGTACCCATCTATCTATCTATCTATTTATCTATCGATCTATCTATCTATCTATCTATCTGGACCTATTCATTTGTCCATCTACCCAGAACTCCGCAAGCCACTTACAGACAGGATCTTCATCAGCTGGTCAATGTGGTCCATGCCGGGGAACAGCGGGTGCCTGTTGATGAGCTCCACCATGATGCAGCCCACGGACCAGATGTCCACCACCCTGTCATATTTCATCCACTGCAGCATGATCTCAGGAGCTCTGTACCACCTGGTGGCAACGTAGCCGGTCATTTCGTCGTCCCGTTGACGGGCGAGGCCGAGGTCGAGTATGCGCAGCTCGCAGTCCTCGTTCACGGCGATGTTGGACGGCTTGAGATCCCTGCGATTGAGATGGGGAGAGAAATGTAGGTATGACAGATTGACTGAGTGAGATAAGTCTGGGGATTTGAGATAGGATTTTCTAACGCCTGGGATTATAATTGTGGGATCTGTGATTATAGCTGTGGGATCTGGGATTATAGCTAGTGTGGGATCTGGGATTATAGCTAATGTAGGATCTGGGATTATAGCTAGTGTAGGATCTGGGATTATAGCTAGTGTGGGATCTGTGATTATAGCTGTGGGATCTGGGATTATAGCTAGTGTGGGATCTGGGATTATAGCTAGTGTGGGATCTGGGATTATAGCTAGTGTAGGATCTGGGATTATAGCTAGTGTAGGATCTGGGATTATAGCTAGTGTGGGATCTGGGATTATAGCTAGTGTGGGACGTGGGATTATAGCTAGTGTGGGATCTGGGATTATAGCTAGTGTGGGATCTGGGATTATAGCTAGTGTAGGATCTGGGATTATAGCTAGTGTGGGATCTGGGATTATAGCTAGTGTGGGATCTGGGATTATAGCTAGTGTGGGATCTGTGATTATAGCTGTGGGATCTGGGATTATAGCTAGTGTGGGATCTGGGATTATAGCTAGTGTGGGATCTGAGATTATAGCTAGTGTGGGACGTGGGATTATGGCTAGTGTAGGATCTGGGATTATAGCTAGTGTAGGATCTGGGATTATAGCTAGTGTGGGATCTGGGATTATAGCTAGTGTGGGATCTGGGATTATAGCTAGTGTGGGATCTGGGATTATAGCTAGTGTGGGATCTGAGATTATAGCTAGTGTGGGATCTGGGATTATAGCTAGTGTGGGATCTGGGATTATAGCTAGTGTGGGATCTGGGATTATAGCTAGTGTAGGATCTGGGATTATAGCTAGTGTGGGATCTGGGATTATAGCTAGTGTGGGATCTGAGATTATAGCTAGTGTGGGATCTGAGATTATAGCTAGTGTGGGACGTGGGATTATAGCTAGTGTGGGATCTGGGATTATAGCTAGTGTAGTATCTGGGATTATAGCTAGTGTAGGATCTGGGATTATAGCTAGTGTGGGATCTGGGATTATAGCTAGTGTGGGATCTGGGATTATAGCTAGTGTAAGATCTGGGATTATAGCTAGTGTAGGATCTGGGATTATAGCTAGTGTAGGATCTGGGATTATAGCTTAGCTAAAATGGGATCTTGGTGTTCGCTTTTGTGGGATCTGAGCTTTTCTAAGAATAACAATTTGTAAATTATAACATTAGCAACCATAGACCAGCAGTGGTCACCTGTGAATAATATTAGCACTGTGCAGATATTTGAGTCCGCGCAGAATCTGATAGATTAGAAACTGAACGTGCTCATCAGACAGGGTCTGGGTGCGCACGATGGCGTTGAGGTCGGCGCCCATCAGCGGGGTGACCATGTACACGTCTTCGAATGTCTCCAGGCTGTTGTTTGGCGAGAACAGGTCGATCAAGATGATGATCTGATATAGTGGGAGACGGATATAGTTAGTGTAAACTTTGTTAATGCAAGCGAACAAGGTAATAATCGGAGGGGAAGAGAAGGGGTGACAGTGAGTGACAGAGGAGAAGAGAGGGTGACAGAGGGGAAGAGGGGTGGCAGAGGGGAAGAGGGGTGACAGAGGGGAAGAGGGGTGGCAGAGGGGAAGAGGGGTGGCAGAGGGGAAGAGGGGTGGCAGAGGGGAAGAGGGGTGGCAGAGGGGAAGAGGGGTGGCAGAGGGGAAGAGGGGTGGCAGAGGGGAAGAGGGGTGGCAGAGGGGAAGAGGGGTGGCAGAGGGGAAGAGGGGTGGCAGAGGGGAAGAGGGGTGGCAGAGGGGAAGAGGGGTGGCAGAGGGGAAGAGGGGTGACAGAGGGGAAGAGGGGTGACAGAGGGGAAGAGGGGTGGCAGAGGGGAAGAGGGGTGGCAGAGGGGAAGAGGGGTGACAGAGGGGAAGAGGGGTGGCAGAGGGGAAGAGGGGTGACAGAGGGGAAGAGGGGTGGCAGAGGGGAAGAGGGGTGACAGAGGGGAAGAGGGGTGACAGAGGGGAAGAGGAGTGGCAGAGGGGAAGAGGGTGACAAGAGAAGAGGGGTGGCAGAGGGGAAGCAGAGGGGAAGAGGGGTGGCAGAGGGGAAGAGGGGTGGCAGAGGGGAAGAGGGGTGGCAGAGGGGAAGAGGGGTGGCAGAGGGGAAGAGGGTGACAAGAGAAGAGGGGTGGCAGAGGGGAAGAGGGGTGGCAGAGGGGAAGAGGGTGACAAGAGAAGAGGGGTGGCAGAGGGGAAGAGGGTGACAAGAGAAGAGGGGGTGGCAGAGGGGAAGAGGGTGACAAGAGAAGAGGGGTGACATAGCTGAAGCCATTGGAAGTAAAGCTGCACTAGACTAACAGACATAATTGAGATAAATGAGATTAGGAACTAAAATATACTATTTACCTAGCAAAGCAGTCAAAACTCACATTGTCATGATCCATATGCCTGAGCATTTTAATTTCGCGATAAGTCCGTTTCGCATGAATATCAGTCTGGAATGGTCTGGCCAACTTTTTAATGGCCACCTTGTGATTGAGCTGATTGTCCCAGGCTGAGCAGACGCTGCCATAGGCTCCGTGACCAACAGGCTGCAGGTCCCTATACCTGGTTGGCACATTCCATGAGGTACCGCCAAACTCTACTACATAAAATTCAGTTTGCTTTTGCATGGCTCTGTCTCAATGTGGCTGCTGAAAATAGAACATAAGAATGTGTTCAATGTTGATACTATGTACTTGTGATGTTGATACAGCCCCGTTCCTCTGAAAATGTTTCATATGTTTCTATTGAAAAATGTGAAGGCTTGTGTGCATATTGTACAGTGTAGACTAGGGGCACTAACCTCTTTCCAATGCAGCCCACTGAGTCATTTTTAGTCTTTTTAGCACACATAAATACAAAAAACTCACTTTTAGTATATAGGATAACTGTATATGGCATTCAAGCCTATAAAGGACTCTTCTATGACTAATAGAAGGCAGAGTTTGCTTATTATTGTTGCCTATGCATCTCAGCTTATGTCTAATGCAGCCTGCTGCTAACAATGGGTTGGGACCCCTAGTAGAGACAATGGGGTCTAAATTTGATTACTAATGTTCCATTGTAATAGGGTCTTTTTTACTATATGCAGTCATGTATGCAAATGCAGAACTAAATAGCTTTCAATTTTGCATAATAAACAAAGTTTTTTAAATTTATTCAATACTATTATCAAAAAGTTGCATTTATTTTGATTTTTGTATTGGTTAGTGTTCCACTGTAGCCGTAGCTACGGCTATGGGATCCTATGGCAAATATGGTAAAATAGGTGCCTATGGTAGCTAGCTGCTCTTATAGCTACAACTATGGAAAGATGGTAATTGCTGTCACATTCCATAGATTCCTGCAGCTGTAGTTATTAATTTAAAAAAATTTAAAAAAAATCAGAAACAGGTAGAGTAAACTGTATTATCAACTTAGAACTTATAGAATATACCAAATAAAGTACAATAAAGCACTAGCAACTCTAATTTTTATTAATGTAAAATTTTTTAGCATTAGTACTTTCAGTAGCAATTAAGTATTGTTGCTCTATAAAAAGACAAAATATAATCTTACAAATGCAATAAAGTGTTTTTTTATTTTCTAACTTAATTTGCAGTTGTTTAAGCACCAGGTTATCTTCTTGATTTAAAATATTTTGTTTTCTAGACTTTTTGTTAAAACTATGGCTATGGCTATGAGAACTACAAGGGTCTCTACGGCTATGGAATATGGAGAATCGGAATAACCCATAGTTTTGCTTATGGCTATAGTTATGGTACATGGACCTTTTTATAGCAGAACACTAGGCCCTATAGTTAACACTTAAAGCAAATAGGGCCTACCATCTAAATTAAGTGACAAACTTGATGTGCAAATGCTAAGATGGTTGAATTAAAAAAATAGAGAAACGTGTTATAAATAAATACAATGGTAACTTCTATTGGTTCTTGTCATGGTAGCTTACTTTAGGCAATTGTTAACTATTACATTGTAATTTAACTAAAATTTCTTCCACAAGACTGTAAAAGTAAAAGAAGCCATTTTGCTTTCTACCTGCAGTGATGATAAAAATAACAGTTTTGGTATTTATACAGTTACATTAAGTAAAGACCATAGGCCCAGATAGTATCTTATGAATTATATTAGCATTTTTTGTTTCGTTATTTATACGGTCACCATACAGTACAGTGTATATGGTCAACTGTCAGAAATATTTGTCTGTTTGCTGTCTAGACCGCATGAAAATTCAGAATTCCTAGGCTGCAAAAGTTGAATTGCCTTTGAAAGGCTGATCGCTAAGCACGATGATTATAGATTGGTTAGGCCCCTATATGTAAGGGGAGCCTGGTCAGGACTCAGGTCTGACTCTGAGTAAGTGAGTGTTTGTTTTGCGAAGTTTATTCGGTGGTTTTGCGCAGTTCAAAATCCCGCAATTTATTTGTAATGTACTAAACAAAGTCTTTACCTATTGTATTGATTCAAATAAAAATTAACTATTAAGAAGTTGATAATACTTTCGTTTTGTTTTTCTGCTTGCTAATTTACTTATAAATACTCAAGCAAGCTACATTACCTATATTGCTGTACTTTAACTGCCGATTTCCGTCTGCAAAGAGTCTTATCTAAATGATAGAAGATAGAAGATAAATATAAATCGTAGTTGAGTGGACTATAATCGTCCCTACCCTCATCGTTAAAATGGGTACCGGACTATTCGTCAAGGACGAACAGACTCACGTTTCACTAGCGAATTACACTGAGCCTCTTCATATCGCTGGTTCGACGCTCTTCATATCGATGGTTCGAAAAACAGAATCAGTTCCGGAACATGGTTCTGGTTCTAGAATATGGTTCGAGAAATTTTCTCGAACCGTTGTCATGTTTACACTTTAACAGTAGTAAAATATATTTGAAATCGTCAAATTTTATTATTGTTATATAATTATTCCTTTTTTGTCATATCCAAGAGGAAACAAAGTCAAAGAACGACAAAATTAAATTGTAAAGACTGTCAAACATAAAATGGGCTCGAAGCTCCTCATTTCACACTGGTTCTGGTTCTAGAACTCGAATTTATTCTGGTTCTAGAACCGATTGCCGTGAAAATTAGCTCACTCACTATCACACCGAGACTCTTCACGGCAATCGGTTCTAGAACCAGAATAAATTCGAGTTCTAGAACCAGAACCAGGATCGATATTAGCATAAAATTGTGGTAAAATTGCTCGTATTCGTACTGCTCCTACATTGAATTTCAGTTTCCAGGACATTTCGTCAACCGGAATTTCGTCAACTGGATGTATTATAATGTAAACCATGTAGAAATTATGGCTAAACCGGACATTGTTCAAGCCAAAATTTTTCGTCCGTCACGTTATAGCCTGTTAGCCGTTCATCTCTGCAACTGAATGACGAATTAAATCTTCATGAAACACATACTTATACCAGAAGTCCCGAGACTAATCTATCTAAAAAACCATACCACTGCATGCAGTAACGGCCGGGTTCATTGCAGAAGGGTGTTTGGAAGACGCGCCGCCGAGTTCTTTAGACCAGAAGTGCTCATATTTAAATCTATATTTTGCGTACTAAAACAAAAACCGAATTTTTTAAACGAACGAGAAAAATTCTTTTGCAAGCTAGGCCTAAATTGCAACATCACCATTCTGACTTTAAGTTTCTTATGTCTTTAAAGCAACATAGGTGAGAATATTTTACAAAAGAAGATCTGATCTAGTAGTCCAGTCGAGCTAGGGTTTGGCCTCAGGTCAGATCAGGTGGTATGTTGTGGGGTTGTCGTTCGTTCTTAAGTAGCTGGGCCTAAGCGAACTATTTGAACTTCACAAGGTTCGGTATCAGTCACTGGTGGAATAAACATTTACTGAATAATAAATAGGGGGGCCTAGAGTTTACGGCCTAACTAAGACAAATTTTGGCTACAAAAAAACGAACTATGCAGTATGCATCAGCTTTCTGCCACCTATTAGTATTAGGCCCTAGCTATTAGCCTATTGCTAGTGCTACAGTACAGCTATAGGCAGAGGCAGTAGGCCTAGGCATAGGCCTATTAGGCCTATTTTTATTTTTTGGTCAATCTAAATTTATCGATATATATAATATAGTGGCATATACAAATTAGCTAAATCAAATAAGTTTGAACTTTGAAGACAGTTGTATGTACCTATTTTAAACCATATTTTTATCAAAATTAGAGGCCTAGACACTAAAAAAGCTTTTAATATAGGCCTAGACCTATAAGGTCTATATAAGGCTAGGCTATTTATTGGCCTAGGCTAGATTCTGGTAAAATGAGAAAATGTTTTTTTAAGAACTTTTATTTTAAAAGATCAATAAAGCAATAATTGGAAAAGCATATATACTAAATATCTAAAATTGCTGACACTAGCTAGGCCCTAGGCCAAATTACAATAAGTAAAATATATAAATATAAGTAAATATTTAAATAAATAAATATATAAACAATGAAAAAATAAATAAAATATAGGTCCTATAATTAAGCCTTTAATTATAAAGCCTAGGCCTATTTGCTATATAAAATTGAATTTTAGTGATGACTAGGGGCCTAGGCCTATCTAGGTCTATATTATATAAAGTACAAACTGTTGAAACCCATAGATTTTCAGGGTGACCGCGGTCAGGGAAAGTCAGGGAAAGTCAGGGAAAAAAATGTGGTCTGGAAAGTCAGGGAAAGTCAGGGAAATTCTTAGGAAGTCAGGGAAAATTTGAAAGTAAATTAGAAAATTGAAGAAAAAAATTGTGAGACAAGAAAGCGGCTAATCGATAGCACTAAGTAGCTCGAATAGTAAATCTGTTTTGTTTGTTCCATGTATTTTTGTTTTTAAAAGCTGGTATTTATTTGAAATTGGCAGATACTTGTTCTTAAATGAATAATTTATGGGCTTGTAGGCCTACATATTGCTAATCTATAATTGCTGTGCTAATCACACTGACAGTAAAATATATAGTCCATACTATGATAATATATTAACCAGGCCATTAATAGAAAGGTGTATATTTTGTTTTTCTGTGCTGGTGGCAGAATTGGATAGTGACCCACCATCCTCATCACCGGCTCAAGCGGATTTTGATGCGCTTGTCCTGGAAGCCTACACTAAGGGACGCATCACTGCACAGGAAGCTGACGCTGCAAAGTCCGAGTTCACCCAGTTTCGAACTGTTACAGTTCGTGAGCATCGATTTCAGCTGTCTCAATTCGACTATAAGTCAGACCGACTTGATGTCCTCTTTGCTTCCCTCTTCACTGATTCAACGAGTACCAATAATTTGCAGATCATTGTGAAGATGGTTCTGACAACCTTCCATGGGAATGCTGCTGTTGAGCGCGGCTTCAGTGTCAACAAAGAGTGCCTAGAACCAAATCTTCAGGGATTGAGCATTCGTTCTCTCCGACTTGTGTACGAGTGGCAAAAGGGAAAGACTGCCGCTGAAATCATCGCGAAAGTTACCGAGGAGATGTTGAAGAGTGTGAGAAGTGCCAGGAGTAGGTACAGGGCCATGTTGGAGCAGCAGCGAGCAGAAGCATCTCATCGGAAATACGAGGAATCAAGGAAAAGGAAGGATGCAACGGTGCTGGAGCTCCAGTCGAAGCAAAAGAAGCTCCTGCTTGATGTTGCAGTTCTCACCAAAGATGCGGATAGCCTCGTGTACCAATGTGAGACGGATTCAAACATGAGCCTACTCGTGAAGTCAAATGCACTGCGTCGTGCTGCACAACAGAAAAAGGAAGAAGTGGAGAAGGTAGAGAAAGAGATTGTAGCACTTGAAGGTACGATTCCTCATTGAACTCAATTTTAACTACAGTGCTACATCTCTTAACTTTGTTTTACTGTGCGCCACATACAATAAAAGTTAGTACTTGATATTTTTCATGCAATTTTTTATCAAACACTACGTTTTTTGTGGTCAGTTTCCGGTGCATTAATTTTTCATTATTAATTCAAACAAATTATTGCCAATACATGCGCTGTTTCAACTTCAATTCAAATTAAATTAATCTCAACATTGCTGACTTTTTAATGCGCAACAGTTTGTTGCAATAAAATTATTGTGCACAACTATCACTGAGCTTCTTCTATTACTTTTAGTGTGTCAGGGAAAATTTAGTTTAGTCAGGGAAGAAAAAAGTTACTGGAGCGCGGTCACCCTGATTTTTAACCTGGGGAATTACAATTCCTGGAAATATTTGTGCATGTGCTCTTAAATCTGAGGCTATATTCAAACAAAAACTTGTTAATAGTTAGTAGGATAGGGTAGGCCTAAATATAAAATGGAGTACATTTGTATAAAATTAAGATTTGAGGCAAACATTTGATATTGTTAGCTTGGGTGCTATATAGAATGTTAGGCAATGTCTGTCTGACTCTAAAACATGTATTGGCAAACTCTGGCCTTTGCCTCTAACTTTCCCTATATAACCTTGGGTCCATTGCAACTTGTATCTTCTCTTCTGTTTCCTCTCTTCTCTCATCCTTTGTCTCTCCTTTCTTCTCTTCCTCCAACTCATCTCTTCTCTTCTCTCTTTTCCCCTTTCTTCTCTCTCTTTCCTCTCATATCTTTTCTTGTTTTATCTCTCCTCTCTCTCTCCTTGTCTCTCATCTCTTCCCTTATCTCTTCCCTTTTATCTTTGCTCTCTCATCTCTCCTTTCTCTTCTCTTATCTTTTCTCTTATCTCTTCTTATTTCTCTCTGCTCTACTCTACTCTCTACTCAACTCTCTCTCTCTCTCTCTCTCTCTCTCTCTCTCTCTCTCTCTCTCTCTCTCTCTTTCTCTCTCTCTCTCTCTCTCTCTCTCATCTTTATTCTCTACTCTCTTCATTCTCCTCTTTCCTCTTCTCTCTCCTCACTTCTTTCCTTGTCTCTCCTCTTTCCTCTAGTCTATAATCTCTTCTCTCTGATCTCTCCTCTGTTCTCTCTACTCTCCTATCTCTCATTTAAAGTGTTGGGTAAACTCTGTTTTTTGGTATCCATGGTATCCAGCATTTCGGTACCTGGCATTTTGGTGCCCTAGGCCTAGTTTGCTTTTTGAGGCCTAAATTATAAATGGAATTAGAAACAAAAGAATTAAATAAGCCCTAGATCTAGCATCTAATTTAACAATAATTGCTTTGCAAGTTTGCAATCTAGACTAAAGTAAAAATATTTGCTTTTCATTTTGTTAAGCTAATCTACTGTTTTTTTGTTGAAAAAGTAGTTTCTTCTTCATTTAATTTTTTGTCTTCATTTTTTAAGCAATCAAAGCATACATGATTATATGTTATTTAAGAAATAAAATCATATTTAAAAAGATTTGTCACATTTTATAATTTTGACCAAAATTTTATATAGCATTGTTGTTGGTTATCATTGTTACCTAAGTCTTCTTAGCACAAATTCTAAGTCAAATGTAACCTTATAGGCTAAATGCATATATAGCATCAATAGCAAATGTAGTTAAAGTAAATAGAATTTTCAAAATTAAATAAACATGCTAATTTAACAAAATGGATACTACTTTTATGAGAAAAATCAAAAGTTTTATATAAAACTTATTATATTGTTGTAAGATTATTTCATTACTTATATATTTTAAACTGAGACACTGAAAAAACAATCTAAGATACCAAAATGCCAAGTACTAAAAAGCATAGAAATCTATTATAGCCCCCTAAGTCATACAGGGGGTATATAAAAACATTTACTATTAGGCCTATAAAATATTTAAAAGAAAGAACTTGCTTCATATGTTAGTATAATATCTAGTCATATATAGATAATGAATTGCACATTTCAATATGAAAATTAGTTATTGGCCTGTGTTCATATTGCACAATGGCTTATTAATAAGAAAGATAATCAAATACTTAGTCAAAATGAAAGCCATTGGCATTATATGCAAAAACTACAAATAGATAAGTTAGTAGCAAATAAAGTTTTTAAATTTATGTTTTCTAGTAGTTTATTAAATAAAAATATATATTCTTTTTATCTTTTTTATAGAAACAGTTGACTAGCTCTGGTTTTATTAAAAACCCTACCAATTAGTAAAATTTCTCTTCACTCTTCACTTGTCAAAAGTGACAATTGTCACTTTTTTCTAGATATTTCTTTTTCCTTATACCATGTTTTTGAACAATTTTTTATCCAAATTATATTGATAGCTAGCAGTTTAGATAAGCAAGAAATATGCTAAATAAAGTTTATCATAACTTATAATTTGTCTAAAATTAGGATTGTAAAACTGAAACTAAAAAACATCCAAATAGCCTTTTAGATAGAATTTACATTGTCTGTTGCAATAAGCTAAGCAAAGAATATAATAAATATTTTCTTCATTTCTTTATTTTTAACAGTGATAGTCAGAATCATATGATATATTAGATATAAACTACAAAATATAAACAGTAAGGTACAATAGAGGTTTAATATTGCTTAAGCCTCAATAGGGTATTATCAATTAGATAGTTAGGATTAGGACTTTTCTTTATATTTTATATCTTTAGTAAAAAAATTGACTAAATTCCTGTTTTCTGTTTTCTATATGCAACAACTTATAGTAGTCTAACTCAAATTTACTATTTTCTAATTTTATGTAATTTGATCTTGCCCATCTGCCACAGATTAGCTTATTTGTCAGGCTAATTTGACATTGACATAGACATAGACTAGATTAGTTGTCAGGCTGATCTGACACAGACTGGATTAGTTGTCAGGCTAATCTGACACTGACTGGATTAGCTGTCAGGCTTATCTGACACAGACTGGATTAGTTGTCAGGCTGATCTGACACAGAATGGATTAGTTGTCAGGCTTATCTGACACAGACTGGATTAGTTGTCAGGCTTATCTGACACAGACTGGATTAGTTGTCAGGCTTATCTGACACAGACTGGATTAGCTGTCAGGCTTATCTGACACAGACTGGATTAGTTGTCAGGCTTATCTGACACAGACTGGATTAGTTGTCAGGCTTATCTGACACAGACTGGATTAGCTGTCAGGCTTATCTGACACAGACTGGATTAGTTGTCAGGCTTATCTGACACAGACTGGATTAGTTGTCAGGCTTATCTGACACAGACTGGATTAGTTGTCAGGCTTATCTGACACAGACTGGATTAGCTGTTAGGCTTATCTGACACGGACTGGATTAGTTGTCAGGCTGATCTGACACAGACTGGATTAGCTGTCAGGCTTATCTGAATACAGACTGGATTAGCTGTCAGGCTTATCTGATACAGACTTGATTAGCTGTCAGGCTTATCTGACACAGACTGGATTAGTTGTCAGGTTAATCTGACACAGACAGTAACTAGAGTAGTTATAGTCTAGTCGTGCATTGTTTTGCGATGATGTTCTGTCGTGTTTGACAAATTAAAAGTAACATTATGTTTCAATGCTGGTGTTTTTGACCGAAATGTATACACTGGGTGACAGTCTCTGGGTACTATTCTGTAAAATTCAGTCTTTCACTTGTCCCTTACTATCTTTTCCTACCTTGAGTTGTCAGTAGTTTTTCATAATTTTTCTAAAATATGCTTACGATATAGCGATTTTATGATCTGATAACTTAACTGAAAGCTTAAAAGGTTACAATGAGACTTTGCCCTCGGGGGGGGGGGTAAAGTTTCAATCGTTTAAGTCGAAAGGTCGTTTTCTTGTCTCTGCCCTCTGGCGCGGAGCAATCTTTTTGCATTGATAAAAATAGCTTGAAGGTTTGGTTATAAAAATACTGGCTTGGAGAATGTCCGCTTATCGTTGCGAGTGACAAATTTAGATAAGAAAATTCGTAAACATATTCACCTATAGGACGCGCTTAGATCCACCTTATGTTTAGGTGTTACTTTGTATTATAAAGCCTAAACTGGATTCAACTTCTGCAAGTTTTCTAGTTTGCCTGAAACCCAATCTTTAGAAGGTTTCATAGTACACAGAGGAAATCTTTACTAAAATATAAAATAGTTGTGTTTGTGATAATAACCTTTGACCAGCCTTTGGGGTTAGAGACAGAGAGACCGAAGGGGTAAAGGTTGTATAAAAGAGTCTCGTTTGCTATTTAATAATCAAATAGATTTTGCTGTTTGCCTCAGCTGCAGCTAATCGAAACAAAGCCATGGCCGAGGCCCATCAAGCTGTAGTGTTCGCATTTAATATCACCGACCAGGGCGTCGAATTTGAATTCGATCACGACGCCCTGCTACGCGTCTGGGCGTCCGGAGTTCGAGCCTATAAAAAGTGGTACGCCAGGTTTAAAAACCGACTGCGCAATGGGATTTATCCTGCTAAGCCGAGCAGCCTGCTAACAATGATGTTAGTGATGATCTTTGCCACTATGTTTGGCAACGATTTATCATTTGGCTATGTGAAACAGCTCAACCCGTTGCTTGTGCGGTGAGTGGCAAAGAGTTGACACATTATTTACTCTCTGTACTAAGAGTTCTCTACTGCGGATGCTCTGAGCCTATCATGAAGCCTCTTTGTAGTCTCGGTGTAACGTCTTTTCCCTGCCTCTCCAACCCTACTTCTCTGTTTCCCTCCCCCACTCCACTTCTACCTCCCTCTGTCAGACTTTCTCACCCTACTCTGCCTCCCCCTTCCACTCTACTCTCTCTCCCTCTCCTAGCCTTTCCCAACCCTACTTCTCTGTCTCCTCCCACACTACTCTTACCTCCATCTCTCAGCCCTTCTCAAGCCTACTTCTCTGTCTCCCACCTTGGCACTCCATGCACCTTTCATCACTAATCCTATTCATAGTTTTGTATTTAATCCTTTTGATACCCCTATGCAGCTACTTAGGCGTGGTGCCGCCTCACGACACGTACGCCTCCTGCGCACTCATAGCCTGCATACTGTGGCTACTAGTAGTGCTGATCTATAAGCTGCTGATTGGCCAGATGCTAGCCTATCACGGTTGGATGTACGAAGCCCGAGGTCGGGTGTCGCGACCGACCAAAGTGTGGGCGGTTCTGGCCAAAACTCTGTTAAGAAATCGTCGGCCGGGTTTGTTTTCGTTTCAAAACTCGCTGCCCCGTCTGCCGCTGCCGTCCGTTGGCGACACGGTGCGCCGGTATCTGGTCTCCATGGAGCCGCTGCTTGGCGACGAGGAAATGCTTGAAATGCGACGGTTGGCTGCCGAATTTCAGGTGGGTTTTCTTAATCTTGGCCGAGTGAGTCAGGCTACAATAGCGGATAGTGCGGTGAGGTAGGTAGACAAAAATAGTCAGTGAGGTAGACAAAGGTAAAATGAGGTGAGACAAAATAGGCTGAGTTAGCTTCAAAAGTAGGTAGAGTATAGGTAGCTACTACGAGGGTACACGAGTTTGGCTACTCCAGTAGATAGAGGTAGCTACACAGGTAGATAGAGGTAGCTACACAGGTAGATAGAGGTAGCTGCACAGGTAGATAGAGGTAGCTACACAGGTAGATAAGAGGTAGCTACACAGGTAGATAAGAGGTAGCTACATAGGTAGATAGAGGTAGCTACACAGGTAGATAAGAGGTAGCTACATAGGTAGATAGAGGTAGCTACACAGGTAGATAGAGGTAGCTACACAGGTAGATAAGAGGTAGCTACACAGGTAGATAAGAGGTAGCTACACAGGTAGATAGAGGTAGCTACACAGGTAGCTAGAGGTAGCTACACAGGTAGATAGAGGTAGCTACACAGGTAGATAGAATTAGCTACACAGGTAGATAGAATTAGCTACACAGGTAGATAAGAGGTAGCTACACAGGTAGATAAGAGGTAGCTACACAGGTAGATAAGAGGTAGCTACACAGGTAGATAGAGGTAGCTACACAGGTAGCTAGAGGTAGCTACACAGGTAGATAGAGGTAGCTACACAGGTAGATAAGAGGTAGCTACACAGGTAGATAGAATTAGCCACACAGGTAGATAAGAGGTAGCTACACAGGTAGATAAGAGGTAGCTACACAGGTAGATAGAATTAGCTACACAGGTAGATAAGAGGTAGCTACACAGGTAGATAGAGGTAGCTACACAGGTAGATAGAGGTAGCTACACAGGTAGATAGAATTAGCTACACAGGTAGATAAGAGGTAGCTACACATGTAGATAAGAGGTAGCTACACAGGTAGATAGAATTAGCCACACAGGTAGATAAGAGGTAGCTACACAGGTAGATAAGAGGTAGCTACACAGGTAGATAGAATTAGCTACACAGGTAGATAAGAGGTACCAGTAGCTACACAGGTAGATAGAGGTACCAGTAGCTACACAGGTAGATAAGAGGTAGCTACACAGGTAGATAGAGGTAGCTACACAGGTAGCTAGAGGTAGCTACAGAAGTAGATAGATATAGGTGTTTATACCAACACCCGCAGAGCACGGGCATTGCCAGGAAGTTGCAATTCTATTTGCGCCTGAAATCCTGGTGGGCTCCGAACTACGTCAGCGATTGGTGGGAAGAATTTGTCTACTTGTACAGCCGCGACCCAATAATGGTGAACTCCAACTATTACGCAGTGGACGCGATATTCGTCAGGCCAACCCGGGTTCAAGCGGCCAGGGCGGCAAACGTGTCCTGGGCGATGCTGCAGTTCTGGCGCCGCATCTGCCGGGAGGAGATGCCGCCGATTCTACTGAATGACACTGTGCCGCTGTGTAGCTGGCAGTATGAGAGACAGTTTGCCACTACTAGGATACCAGGTGAGCCAGTTCTTTTTCAAGATTGAAAGTGCCATTTTTCAAGATTAAAAGTGCCATTTTTCAAGATTAAAAGCACCATTTTCAAGGTTAAAAGGGCCATTTTTTCAAGATTGACAGTGCCATTTTCAAGGTTAAAAGTGCCATTTTTCAAGATTAAAAGCACCATTTTCAGGGTTAAAAGTGCCATTTTTCAAGATTCAAAGTGCCATTTTTTAAGATTTAAAATGCCATTTTTTCAAGATTAAAAGTGCCATTTTTAAATAAAGATTGAAAGTGCCCTTTTTCAAGATTAAGTGCCATTTTTCAAAATTAAAAATGCCATTTTTCAAGATTAAAAGTGCCATTTTTCAAGATTGAAAGTGCCATTTTTCAAGATTAAAAGTGCCATTTTTCAAGATTAAAAGCACCATTTTTTCAAGATTGAAAGTGCCATTTTCAAGGTTAAAAGTGCCATTTTTCAAGATTAAAAGTGCCATTTTTTCAAGGTTAAAAGTGCCATTTTTCAAGATTCAAAGTGCCATTTTTTAAGATTTAAAATGCCATTTTTCAAGATTAAAAGTGCCATTTTTAAATAAAGGTTGAAAGTACCCTTTTTCAAGATTAAAAGTGCCATTTTTCAAAATTAAAAGTGCCATTTTTCAAGATTAAAAGTGCCATTTTTCAAGATTAAAAGTGCCATTTTTTCAAGATTGAAAGTGCCATTTTCAAGGTTAAAAGTGCCATTTTTCAAGATTAAAAGTGCCATTTTTTCAAGGTTAAAAGTGCCATTTTTCAAGATTCAAAGTGCCATTTTTTAAGATTTAAAATGCCATTTTTCAAGATTAAAAGTGCCATTTTTAAATAAAGGTTGAAAGTACCCTTTTTCAAGATTAAAAGTGCCATTTTTCAAAATTAAAAGTGCCATTTTTCAAGATTAAAAGTGCCATTTTTAAATAAAGATTGAAAGTGCCATTTTTCAAGATTAAAAGTGCCATTTTTCAATAAAAATTGAAAGTGTCATTCTTCAGGATTAGAAGTGGCGCTTTTTAAAAAAAGTTTGGTTTTGATAAGTTTCATTATCTGGATTTAAAGTGCCAGTCAATTTGAAAAATAAACCCGTCTATGAATTGAACAGGCGAGGAGCGCGACTACCTGATGCACCTGAACGACACGCGGCACATTGCCGTGTTCCACTCTGGCCGATTCTACAAGGTGTACTTCCACTACGGCAACCGCTGGCTGGAGCCGTGCGAGCTGGAGGCGCAGTTCCAGCGCATCGTTGACGACAAGTCGCCGCCTGCGCCAGGCGAGGCGGAGCTGGCGGCCCTGACGGCAGGCGAGCGGAAGGTCTGGGCTCGAGCCCGCAAAGACTTCTTTAGGCGAGGCGTCAACAAGACCAGTCTGGACGCTGTGGAGCGGGCGGCGTTCGTCCTTGTGCTGGACGATGAAGAGGCCGACTACGATCCCAAGGATGACTCGAAGCTGGACCACTTCGCTAAGAGCCTGTTGCATGGCAACGGGCGGAACCGCTGGTTCGACAAGTCCTTCTCGCTGATCGTGTTCGCCAATGGACGGGTGAGCTAAGCTGAAATTATGCGTATTTTGAGTGTCATTAGTTATTATTCTCCTGACCGGAAATGATTTCGTAGGAAATAGCAGTTCAGACTGTAGGTGGCTTATGATAATCCCTATCGATAACAGTTTAGACTGGAAGTGGCCCCTGATAATCTATTTGGATGACAGTTAAGACTGGAAGTGGCCCCTGATAATCTATTTGGATGACAGTTAAGACTGGAAGTGGCCCCTGATAATCTATTTGGATAACAATTCAGACCGGAAGTGGCTCATGATAATCCCTATGGATAACAGTTTAGACCGGAAGTGGCCCCTGATAATCTATTTGGATGACAGTTCAGACTGGAAGTGGCTCCTGATAATCTATTTGGATAACAGTTCAGACCGGAAGTGGCTCCTGATAATCACTATGGATAACAGTTAAGACCGGAAGTGGCCCCTGATAATCTATTTGGATGACAGTCAGACCGGAAGTGGCCCCTGATAATCTATTTGGATGACAGTTCAGACTGGAAGTGGCTCCTGATGATACTTACGAATAGTAGTTCTGACCGGAAGTGGCCTATGCTAGCTAGCTACTATGGATTATATTGTAGTTCGTGCTGTAACTGGTTTGACAAGACACAATTGACAGTATTGTGAAAATGTCTATTTATAATTTTTTTTAATTTTTATTTATAATCTCAAGTCAATCTCACTGTCATCTATCTAACTGGTTACAGATTGGCGTCAACGCAGAACACAGTTGGTAAGTTTTATATAAAAGTTGTATTTTATTGCTATTTATTTTACGGAAATTTTAGTGATAATAAAAAAGCTTACCTTACTACTTTAGGGCCGATGCTCCAGTAATGTCGCAATTGTGGGAAGAGGCTGTCATCACCTATGACATTGTGCCAGACACTGGGTAATTCCATAATTTCATTTACCCGCTTAGGACTAAATTTCTACAAAAATCCTCACATTTGTACTTAAAGTAGCTCGTTAATTTTTCAGCAAATATTTTAGTTGACATGTCTACTTGAATATTTTTATGCTTTTAGATACACTGCGACGGGTCATTGCAAGGGCACACCGAAAGGCCCCGTGCCCAACCCCATCCGCCTCCAGTGGGACCTCAACGACGCCTGTCGCTCCGTCATCGCCAGCCAGCTTCGCGTTGCCACCGACCTGCTGAACGACGTCGACCTTCACCTGGTCGTCCACCGGCAGTTCGGCAAAGGCGCCATGAAGCGCTGCTCGATGAGCCCCGACGCGTTCATCCAGCTGGCCCTGCAGCTGGCGTACTTCAGGGACAGCGGCGGCGAGTTCTGCCTGACCTACGAGGCCTCCATGACCCGGCTGTTCAAGGAGGGCCGCACGGAGACCGTCCGGTCCTGCACCAACGAGTCGTGCGCGTTTGTTCGCGCTATGGAAAGCGGCGCTAACGTGAGTTTCACCTGCGGCGCTGTGCAACTGGTTCTCGATAGGCTACTGACAGTAGAAAGTACAGTAAAATGTAGCCTAGACTTAATTAGTTAGTAATCGAATTACATTACTGACTGTAATAAGTAAAGTAAAATGTAGTCTTAATTTAAATTATTTAATTTAGTGAGAAAAAACTAATTACACTACTGACAGTAGAAAGTAAAGTAAAATGTAGCCTTGAATTTAAATTATTTCAATTAGTGAGAAAAAACTAATTACACTACTGACAGTAGAAAGTTAAGTTCAAATTTAATTATTAATAAAATCTAACTACAATTACACTACTAACAGAAAAAAGTACAGTCAAAATGTAGTTTTATTTTGATTAGCAAGAAATTTGACATCCCAGTAGACACTAGATTCAATTGAAACAAATAGTGATTAAACTTATATGAATAGTAGTTAAGTATTTGAAAGTATTACAATTTAAATGTGTACTTTATTAGTCAAGTAGAACACCATAGATAATAAAAACACTAGATGGGTCACTCGCCTATTTCATGAATAAGCTACTTTCAATTGGGCGTCTGTATAGAGTTTTTTGGATATATTTGTGCACCAAGTAAAATTTTAATATTATATTTAGATTATGATGTAGACAAAAAAGTTTTGACATTTCAGACCCTCATTTTTCAATCATTGAAGTTTATTTACACCGACGGAAAATGAAAAAAAATTAACAAAAATGTGGGCTTGGTTTAAACTTGTCATAATAGAGGCATGCGCATTGCACTTACGAGTATATGTATATATATTTTGATGCACAGGGTCGTATCAACTTATCATGTATACACAGATTGAAAGAAGATTTCACAAAAGTAAATATTATACTCGTACATATAAAGCATTTGGGCAAGACAAAAGCATTATGAAAACAAAATTTTACTTTATAGTTTAAGCTAGCTACTTACCCGGTAGTTAAAGCAAATGTTCATGAACAAATTGAAGTTCACGAATGTGACAAAGAACGAAATACAATTAAATGTTTAATACAAACACGAAGGTTAATTATGTTTACTCATCTTTCTGCTTGCTGAGCATCGCGCTGTCCTATCCTTCAGCGGCTTGGCCTCACAGCGGCACCAGTGATGCAGTCTGAGACGAGCGAACTTGACGCACAGTTGCTGCCAGACGATCTCCGTGTGCACGGAGCACGAGGGGAAGGTCACATTTGCGTGTCGGAAGCATCTCAAAACTGAATGGCTCACGTGATTCTGCAGCAATGTAGTCTTTGATAATGAGCCAAATAAAGATTCCAACAGCATAAAACTTTCCAGAACTGCTTCCGATGGTTCTGTCAATCCAGTGTGAACGGCACTGTACTGCTTGTTGGGCAAGTGAACTCCAGATGGGATTTGAGCGGTCAGAGTTTCCTTGCAATCCAGGCAATCCAGTACACCACTTTTTGCTAACACGTAGCCAGCAACATATTCCATGGCTTCGATTGATGTGTCAGGAGAAGCAAGCGGCTGCAAACTGCACTGGAGCCCCTCATCTGTGCGTGTCGTCGGCACGATTTCGGCAAAAGATGCGCTTGATCCGGCTGGTAAATTTAGCGGTTGAGTAATGCATGCTGCTGTGACGCCAGCAGAGCACTGGTCGCTGGAGCAATTTCCGGTTTTTGACTCGGCTTTCATTATGCCACTCGCAGAAATCGATCGTAGGGCACCAATAAAGGCAGGAAGCTCTGGCTTTTCATTGAACCCATTGCGGCCTCTGATGACGCTAAATAGATCTACAATTGAAAATTTAATTTTTTAAAAAGTTGTTATTTAATCATCTCTAAGCTACAATAATTAACATGCCTAGTGGTAAAAGGCTGTTTAACGCACCTCAACGTGATCCTGTGTTAGCCTCCTAGTGCAGATGTATTGAAAATCGCCGTTTTGCAGCAGCGATCTGGCCAGACTTTTGATCGATGAGATAGACAGCAGCCACGCTTCCTTGAACTTCATTGTAGTCTTTTGCTTCCTTCCGCTGTGAGGTCTAAATTTCCAACTGTGTAAGAAGCTTTCAGCTGCCTCCAGTTCTGTGATCTGCTCTTCAAGAATATCTCGAGAAAGGGGGCGCTTTAAGACCCTTATCGAATAAGTGAGCTGAGTTAAGAATGTCAAATATGCCATTAATTCTATCTAAAAACTCTGCTGTTTGCTCTCCATCGGATTCTATTATTTTGTGATACACCGAAGTTCGGATTCCACTGGCGACTGAATGGCTGAAAATCTGCGCCGCGAGAGATACTTTCATTTTGTTTCCAACCTGTAGGTTGAAGTGACTGTCGCTTAACCTTGGTGCCAATTTAAGCTTGTTGCGACTATCGGCCTGATAGAAGTCCGTAACATGCTTCCATTTTGCTGTTTTGCAATCGTCGAACACAATTTCGTTCTTGAACAAAGCATTTCGCGCATTTTTCAGGCAGTGAGGGATATCAATGATGACAAAAACAGGCTCGTTTGTCACTGGGTGGTGCAGAAACGGCTTGGAAGAGCTGACCAACTTAGATAAGTAGCTCCACTGGCTTGTCTCTTGGTCTGCAACCAAAGCTACAACAATAATTCCTGCATTATGACACGCCGTCAGACAACTTTCAATCGCGTTACGAAAACCTTCCTGTCCGAGACTCCGATGCACAGGGTAATATGCAATCGACTGCTTCCAGTTGTGCAAAATACCGCGACTACGCCTACTACCGCTTCGTCTACAACTTTTGGTGCATCCGCTTGAGCAGGATTAGTCTCAAAGCCAATTATCTTGTCCTTGTACTGGCTGTAACGCACACATCCTGACAAGCTCATTCCATCAAAGCAAAGAGTGGCCACTCGCTCTTTCTCTGTGCAGTCTTGCAACTTTTTTCTCATCAGCTTCATGGTAACTTCACAAACGCCTTCTTCCTGAAAAAACAATCTGATGCGCCGTTTAATTGACGTCTCTGATGGAAATGGCATCTTCCACTGATCTCGCAGAAGTCGGTACGCGGCAGGACTTTTGTGATGCACTTGAATAGCAGAGCAGATGTCTTCGACAGCCCAACGCATGCCACGGTGGCGAGACTTTGTTTGCTTCATAGAGCTCTGCACTAGACGGTGAAGGGCGCTGCTGCTGCTGCTGCTGAACTTTCCAACCTGCGAGTCTTCGATTTTGCGCCGCAGCTTATCGATCGTCTTCTCCTGCCGACACAGCTTTCGTCGTAGGTTTCCAGCTACTTTGCTGGACGATGCATGCAGTCGTAGAAATGATGCAGAGCAAGACGCAGTTGGTTCTCGTGGAGCAGCGCTAGCTAAATCAACTGCTATTGAAGGAATCTGATCTGCTTCTGGAACTGCGTCTTCCACGTCAAAGCGCGACAGAACAGGTGGGTACGTATTATCAGCCGCATCGTCACTCCGAATTATTTCTAGTGGCTTCTCCCTGATTAGTCGTGGCAACACCAGCTCTCTGTCAGGAACAGCATCCTACCGTAGCCTTGTACTTCGGTCATGGCGTAGTCTTGGGCAATTGTATGCCTCGTCTGTAAAATGCAAGCTGCATACCTTCCACTTCATTTTCCACAGCTTCTCGAGTGAAATGGTCGTAACTCCAGCATTGATTGCCACTTCAATGCTATGGACTGATTCTTCGGAAACTGGTGCATGCGAATCGGGATGCCATCTTCGTTTACAGAGGTACTAGTGCTGGTACAAGTCGCCGCACAGCAATCTTCGCTTGTGTATTTCAACTCTTCGATATTTGCCAGCACTCGGTCTTCATGGGTTCTTCCTCCGGCAGCCATTTAGACAATTGTTTTTACTTGCTTAAATGAAAAAGAATTTGTGCTCTAGCAAAGGAGAAAAGTCAAAATATATATACTCCTTGCTTTCGCTCTGATATCTAATAGGAAAGCCATGCTGAATCCCTACTAGTAAGCTTGATTTCGATGCTTGAAACTTTTGTCTATGGCTTAAACCATAGCACTGACGTGGGAGAACAAAAATCGATAGTCTTGCGCGTTCATATGCCCAGAAGAGAGTAGGCTATTCAGAAATCGAGCGAATTTGCATTAAGTGACCCATCTAGTGTTTTAGTATCTGTGTAGAACACTAAGAGTTGAAAGAAAAAATAACCGACCTAAACTATATATTACTAGTCATTTTATATTCATTCTACTCATAGTAGACGTGAAAGGTAGTGTCCGGACGAAAATATGTAAACTATGTTTCCATTTTGTAAGTAAGATTTTTGTTTCTTAGTACTCTTAAATTAGGGGACATCCATCCAATATCGGTATTTAGCAATGTCTGTTAGTTGTCACTTTGGTAATTTCGATAAGTGCCGGCGTGTAAGAATATGACTTTTATCTGTCTGATTGTGTTTAATCTTTAATCCTCTTAGGTAATAATGACTAATCATAATTCAGGTGCTTTGGAATTTAAGATTTCCATTAGTTGGATAATCGTAGACTCGTAGACTGCCCTTAGATTGATGTTTTTAGTCAGTAGGCAAAAATCTATGGGATTTGTGGATTCATAAATCTGTAAGATTGGTGAATTGGTGAATCTGTAAGATTGATGAATTGGTGAATCTGTAAGATTGGTGAATTGGTGAATCTGTAAGATTGATGAATTTGTGAATCTGTAAGATTGATGAATTGGTGAATCTGTAAGATTGATGAATTGGTGAATCTGTAAGATTGATGAATTGGTGAATCTGTAAGATTGATGAATTGGTGAATCTGTAAGATTGATGAATTGGTGAAACTGTAAGATTGATGAATTGGTGAATCTGTAAGATTGATGAATTGGTGAATCTGTAAGATTGATGAATTGGTGAAACTGTAAGATTGATGAATTGGTGAATCTGTAAGATTGATGAATTGGTGAAACTGTAAGATTAATGAATTGGTGAATCTGTAAGATTGATGAATTGGTGAATCTGTAAGATTGATGAATTGGTGAAACTGTAAGATTGATGAATTGGTGAATCTGTAAGATTGATGAATTGGTGAATCTGTAAGATTGATGAATTGGTGAAACTGTAAGATTGATGAATTGGTGAATCTGTAAGATTGATGAATTGGTGAAACTGTAAGATTAATGAATTGGTGAATCTGTAAGATTGATGAATTGGTGAATCTGTAAGATTAATGAATTGGTGAATCTGTAAGATTAATGAATTGGTGAATCTGTAAGATTAATGAATTGGTGAATCTGTAAGCTATACAAGATTATAATGCACCCTATTGATGCAGCAGATCATAGCGAGAAGAAAAGTAGTTAAAGATTAATAGCTGCAGGAAAGATTTTGCACCGCCTTTGCCACCTAAAAGTGAGTAAACGAGAGTCACTTAATAAATACCTATTGCAAATCCTACAGTTCAGCAATTAGCTAAATAATAGGGCAAGTAAAACAGCCGACAAAAGACTAGAAGAAGAGGCTATTGTTGCCAGAGAAAAATCAACGCTTTGTATCGGAATTCATTTTGTTATTATAACGAACTGTTTCCGTTAAGGTCTAAAGCCCAACCTTTAATCCAACTCTAGCTATAACTACACTCCAATCTCTCCTTAAGAGACTAAGCTAGTGCAAGTGGCGGCCTATCGGTTAATTTAAATTGGCTCTTTACTTACTCAAACTGTCTCTTTTGTCCCAGAATGAGGAAGTTATCCGTCTGCTCCGGCAAGCCTCGGAGAAGCACCAAACAATGTACCGGGACGCCATGACTGGCAAAGGCGTGGACCGGCACCTGTTCACCCTGTACGTGGTGTCCAAGTACTGCAAGACCCAGTCGCCTTTCCTGGAGAAGGCGCTGCACTGCCAGTGGAAGCTGTCCACCTCGCAGACTCCGCACGGACAGACTAGCAAAATGGATTTTCACAAGAATCCGGATTTCTTGAGCGCCGGTGGCGGCTTCGGGCCCGTGTCACACGACGGTTACGGTGTGTCCTACATCATTGCGGGGGAGGACACCGTCTTCTTCCATGTTAGCAGCCGCGTCAGCTCGGATAAAACGGTTCGTGTAGCTTTTGCTGTGCCTTAAATCCTCAGATGTTAGATCCTCAGATCCCAAATCCTCAGATGTCAGATCCTCAGATCCGAGATCCTCAGATGTCAGATCTTCAGATGTTAGATCCTCAGATGTCAGATCCTCAGATGTCAGATCCTCAGATGTCAGATCCTCAGATGTCAGATCCTCAGATCCGAGATCCTCAGATGTCAGATCCTCAGATGTCAGATCCTCAGATGTCAGATCTTCAGATGTCAGATCTTCAGATGTCAGATCCTCAGATGTCATATCCTCAGATGTCATATCCCAGATCCAAGATCCTAGATCCTCAGATCCTAGATCTTGAGATCCTACATCTCAGATCCCAGATTTTGAGATCCTACCTGGTACATCTGAGATCCCAGATCCTCAGATCCCAGATCCTCAGATCCTCAGATCCCAGATCCTCAGATCCCAGATCCTCAGATCCTCAGATCCCAGATCCTCAGATTCCAGATCCTCAGATCCCAGATCCTCAGATCCTCAGATCCTCAGATCCCAGATCCTCAGATCCCAGATCCTCAGATCCTAGATCCTCAGATCCCAGATCCTCAGATCCCAGATCCTCAGATCCCAGATCCTCAGATCCCAGATCCTCAGATCCCAGATCCTCAGATCCCAGATCCTCAGATCCCAGATCCTCAGATCCTCAGATCCCAGATCCTCAGATCCCAGATCCTCAGATCTCAGATCCTTAGTTCCCTAGTCCTTAGGTCATGGGTCCTCAGACTCCAGATCCTAGTTCTTGAGATCCCAGCTCCCAGATGTCAGATCCCAGATTCCAGATTCTCAGTTCCTAAAATCTTACGCGCTCGTATGCTAAATTTCAAGATTGTGCGATCCCTAAATGCATTCCTAGTTCCTAAATCCCGAAATCTCCCGAATCTCAGTCAAGCGATCCTGATGTTGCAGTGCACACACTGTTCCTAGCTAATGCACTAATCAATCATTTTGCAGGACTCCCGTCGATTCGGCGAGCAGATCTGCCGGGCTCTGTTGGATGTGAAAAATCTGTTTTGACTGCTGTCTGAGGTCGATTTTGCTTTGCGAACCCTGCCTATTATGAGTTGAATATAACTAATTATATGACTAGTTTATTACATTGGTGCAATATTCGGTCAATATCTGTGCAATATATTTTTTAATTTATTGCTACGTTATACTGTAACATTATCCCGTTAAGTTTGTACTTAAACTGGAAGCTGAATTCGAGAAATATAACACAATTATATCCATGCAGATAGTCTACTAATATTTTATGACCTGCTGTTCAGACTTGCGTTTCCAGTACCTTGCTTTGCTATTCCGTTTGAGCATGTACTGATTTTTCAATGCATAACATGAATGAAAATCCATATGGTTGGCTAGATTAGCAATCCATTCTATTCCATCATTCATATGGTTGGTTAGATTAGCAATCCATTCTATTCCATCATTCATATGGTTGGTTAGATTAGCAATCCATTCTATTCCATCATTCATATGGTTGGTTAGATTAGCAATCCATTCTATTCCATCATTCATATGGTTGGTTAGATTAGCAATCCATTCTATTCCATCATTCCTATGGTTGGTTAGATTAGCAATCCATTCTATTCCATCATTCATATGGTTGGTTAGATTAGCAATCCATTCTATTCCATCATTCATATGGTTGGTTAGATTAGCAATCCATTCTATTCCATCATTTATATGATTGGCTAGATTAGCAATCCATTCTAATTCATTATTCATATGATTGGCTAGATTAGCAATCCATTCTGTTCCATCGTTTATATGGTTGGCTAGATTAGCAATCCATTCTATTCCATCATTTATATGGTTGGTTAGATTAGCAGTCCATTCTATTTCATCATTCAAATGGTTAGTAAGATTAGCAATCCATTCTATTCCATCATTCATATGGTTGGTTAGATTAGCAATCCATTCTATTCCATCATTCATATGGTTGGTTAGATTAGCAATCCATTCTATTCCATCATTCCTATGGTTGGTTAGATTAGCAATCCATTCTATTCCATCATTCATATGGTTGGTTAGATTAGCAATCCATTCTATTCCATCATTCATATGGTTGGTTAGATTAGCAATCCATTCTATTCCATCATTTATATGATTGGCTAGATTAGCAATCCATTCTAATTCATTATTCATATGATTGGCTAGATTAGCAATCCATTCTGTTCCATCGTTTATATGGTTGGCTAGATTAGCAATCCATTCTATTCCATCATTTATATGATTGGTTAGATTAGCAGTCCATTCTATTTCATCATTCAAATGGTTAGTAAGATTAGCAATCCATTCTATTCCATCATTTATATGGTAGGTTAGACTAGCAGTCCATTCTATTCCATCATTTATATGATTGGTTAGATTAGCAGTCCATTCTATTCCATCATTTATATGGTTGGTTAGATTAGCAATCCATTCTATTCCATCATTTATATGATTGGCTAGATTAGCAATCCATTCTAATTCATTATTCATATGATTGCCTAGATTAGCAATCCATTCTGTTTCATCGTTTATATGGTTGGCTAGATTAGCAATCCATTATATTCCATCATTTATATGATTGACTAGATTAGCAATCCATTCTATTCCATCATTTATATGGTTGGCTAGATTAGCAATCCATTCAATTCCATCATTCATATGGTTGGTTAGATTAGCAATCCATTCTATTCCATCATTCATATGGTTGGTTAGATTAGCAATTCATTCTATTTCATTATTCATATGATTGGCTAGATTAGCAATCCATTCAATTCCATCATTCATATGATTGACTAGATTAGCAATCCATTCAATTCCATCATTCATATGATTGACTAGATTAGCAATCCATTCAATTCCATCATTCATATGATTGACTAGATTTGCAATCCATTCAATTCCATCATTCATATGGTTGGTTAGATTAGCAATCCATTCTATTCCATCATTCATATCGTTGGTTAGATTAGCAATCCATTCTGTTCCATCATTTATATGGTTGGCTAGATTAGCAATCCATTCTAATTCATTATTCATATGATTGGCTAGATTAGCAATCCATTCTGTTCCATCATTTATATGGTTGGCTAGATTAGCAATCCATTCTGTTCCATCATTTATATGGTTGGCTAGATTAGCAGTCCATTCTATTCCATTCTATTCCATCATTTATATGTTTGGCTAGATTAGCAATTCATTCTATTTCATCATTCATATGGTTGGCTAGATTAGCAATCCATTCTATTCCATCATTCATATGGTTGGTTAGATTAGCAATCCATTCTGTTCCATCATTCATATGGTTGGTTAGATTAGCAATCCATTCTATTCCATTCAATTCCATCATTTATGTTTGGCTAGATTAGCAATCCATTCTATTCCATCATTCATATGGTTGGTTAGATTAGCAATCCATTCTATTCCATCATTCATATGGTTGGTTAGATTAGCAATCCATTCTATTCCATCATTCATATGGTTGGTTAGATTAGCAATCCATTCTATTCCATCATTCATATGGTTGGTTAGATTAGCAATTCATTCTATTTCATTATTCATATGATTGGCTAGATTAGCAATCCATTCAATTCCATCATTCATATGATTGACTAGATTAGCAATCCATTCAATTCCATCATTCATATGATTGACTAGATTAGCAATCCATTCAATTCCATCATTCATATGATTGACTAGATTTGCAATCCATTCAATTCCATCATTCATATGGTTGGTTAGATTAGCAATCCATTCTATTCCATCATTCATATCGTTGGTTAGATTAGCAATCCATTCTGTTCCATCATTTATATGGTTGGCTAGATTAGCAATCCATTCTAATTCATTATTCATATGATTGGCTAGATTAGCAATCCATTCTGTTCCATCATTTATATGGTTGGCTAGATTAGCAATCCATTCTGTTCCATCATTTATATGGTTGGCTAGATTAGCAGTCCATTCTATTCCATTCTATTCCATCATTTATATGTTTGGCTAGATTAGCAATTCATTCTATTTCATCATTCATATGGTTGGCTAGATTAGCAATCCATTCTATTCCATCATTCATATGGTTGGTTAGATTAGCAATCCATTCTGTTCCATCATTTATATGGTTGGCTAGATTAGCAATCCATTCTAATTCATTATTCATATGATTGGCTAGATTAGCAATCCATTCTGTTCCATCATTTATATGGTTGGCTAGATTAGCAATCCATTCTGTTCCATCATTTATATGGTTGGCTAGATTAGCAGTCCATTCTATTCCATTCTATTCCATCATTTATATGTTTGGCTAGATTAGCAATTCATTCTATTTCATCATTCATATGGTTGGCTAGATTAGCAATCCATTCTATTCCATCATTCATATGTTTGGCTAGATTAGCAATCCATTCTATTCCATCATTCATATGGTTGGTTAGATTAGCAATCCATTCTGTTCCATCATTCATATGGTTGGTTAGATTAGCAATCCATTCTATTCCATCATTCATATGGTTGGTTAGATTAGCAATTCATTCTATTTCATTATTCATATGATTGGCTAGATTAGCAATCCATTCAATTCCATCATTCATATGATTGACTAGATTAGCAATCCATTCAATTCCATCATTCATATGATTGACTAGATTTGCAATCCATTCAATTCCATCATTCATATGGTTGGTTAGATTAGCAATCCATTCTATTCCATCATTCATATCGTTGGTTAGATTAGCAATCCATTCTGTTCCATCATTTATATGGTTGGCTAGATTAGCAATCCATTCTAATTCATTATTCATATGATTGGCTAGATTAGCAATCCATTCTGTTCCATCATTTATATGGTTGGCTAGATTAGCAATCCATTCTGTTCCATCATTTATATGGTTGGCTAGATTAGCAGTCCATTCTATTCCATCATTTATATGTTTGGCTAGATTAGCAATTCATTCTATTTCATTATTAATATGGTTGGTTAGATTAGCAATCCATTCTATTCCATCATTCATATGATTGACTAGATTAGCAATCCATTCTAATTCATTATTCATATGATTGGCTAGATTAGCAATCCATTCTGTTCCATCATTTATATGTTTGGCTAGATTAGCAATCCATTCTAATTCATTATTCATATGATTGGCTAGATTAGCAATCCATTCTGTTCCATCATTTATATGGTTGGCTAGATTAGCAATCCATTCTAATTCATTATTCATATGATTGGCTAGATTAGCAATCCATTCTGTTCCATCATTTATATGGTTGGCTAGATTAGCAATCCATTCTATTCCATTCTATTCCATCATTTATATGTTTGGCTAGATTAGCAATCCATTTAATTCCATCATTCATATGATTGACTAGATTAGGAATCCATTCAATTCCATCATTCCTATGGTTGGTTAGATTAGCAATCCATTCATCTATTAGTTTCTGTGCAATAGCTGGGCATTAGTAAATACACTCCAGTCCATATTTTTATCTTTTATTGAAATTGTGAGATATAGCGTTTTATTGTCTTAATTGACGCCGGTTTTACGAGCTAGTTGCATTTAAGGGCCTAAAACATTATAATTCTAATGACTAAAATTGCCTAAATTACCGCATTATATATAATTTTTTCTATCTTGTGTTTTTTATTTTATTGGCGTTTTATTGCGAACTACTTGTTTTTATAAGCGATCTACAATAATTATTGGCAAACCCTTTGATTTTTAATTAATATTCAATTTATCCTGTTTTTGCCGTTGTCTTCTGCATTGGCTCTTTTTATAGGGTTCTGTTGTACAGTTGTAGCATTTTGATTCTTAGATTAAGAATGAACACGATTCATACATGTTTTGCTTTTTTGCGGAGACAATTCTGTTGTACATAAATAATGCTAATTGATTTCATTATTTTATT
Organism: Macrostomum lignano; assembly: GCA_002269645.1. Taxonomy (NCBI): domain Eukaryota; kingdom Metazoa; phylum Platyhelminthes; family Macrostomidae; genus Macrostomum; species Macrostomum lignano. Next base: position 249,216 of record NIVC01001332.1, on the reverse strand, counting down.
TTAAAGTCTGATTAAAATTAGGTGTATTAGTGTATTAAGCATAAGGAATGTATTTTATGACTGTATCTGCTTATGACCCAATAAGTAGATTTGTGTTTGTGACCTAAATAAGAGTATCAATTGTGTTTATTGGTTGTGTTTATCAGTTGTGTTTATCACAATTAATTTATAGTTTATCGGTTGTGCTTATCGACTTATAATGAGTGTATTGATTGTGTTTGTGAGTTTGTAATCAGTAATTACTTTAATATTCAACGATAATAACAATATCAATTGTTTAATATTCAATGATAATAACAATATCAGTTGTTTTATATCCAATGATAAACACAATAGAAATTGTTTAATATTCAATGATAAACACGATAGAAATTAGTTTAATATCCAATGATAAACACGATAGAAATTAGTTTATTATCCAATGATAAACACAATAGAAATTGTTTAATATCCAATAATAAACACGATAGAAATTAGTTTAATATCCAATGATAAACACAATAGAAATTGTTTAATATTCAATTATAAACACAATAGAAATTGTTTAATATCCAATAATAAACACGATAGAAATTGTTTAATATTCAATGATAAACACAATAGAAATTGTTTAATATTCAATTATAAACACAATAGAAATTGTTTAATATCCAATAATAAACACGATAGAAATTGTTTAATATTCAATGATAAACACAATAGAAATTGTTTAATATCCAATGATAAACACAATAGAAATTGTTTAATATCCAATGATAAACACGATAGAAATTGTTTAATATTCAATGATAAACACAATAGAAATTGTTTAATATTCAATGATAAACACGATAGAAATTAGTTTAATATCCAATGATAAACACGATAGAAATTAGTTTAATATCCAATGATAAACACAATAGAAATTGTTTAATATCCAATAATAAACACGATAGAAATTAGTTTAATATCCAATGATAAACACAATAGAAATTGTTTAATATTCAATTATAAACACAATAGAAATTGTTTAATATCCAATAATAAACACGATAGAAATTGTTTAATATTCAATGATAAACACAATAGAAATTGTTTAATATTCAATTATAAACACAATAGAAATTGTTTAATATCCAATAATAAACACGATAGAAATTGTTTAATATTCAATGATAAACACAATAGAAATTGTTTAATATCCAATGATAAACACAATAGAAATTGTTTAATATCCAATGATAAACACGATAGAAATTGTTTAATATTCAATGATAAACACAATAGAAATTGTTTAATATCTAATGATAAACACAATAGAAATTGTTTAATATCCAATGATAAACACGATAGAAATTGTTTAATATTCAATGATAAACACAATAGAAATTGTTTAATATCCAATGATAAACACAATAGAAATTGTTTAATATCCAATGATAAACACGATAGAAATTTTTTAATATTCAATGATAAACACGATAGAAATTGTTTAATATTCAATGATGAACACAATATAAATTGTTTAATATTCAATGATAAACACAATAGAAATTGTTTAATATTCAATGATAAACACAATAGAAATTGTTTAATATTCAATGATAAACACAATAGAAATTGTTTATTTTAATGACGAATCATGGCCGAAGCTCATCAAGCGGTGGTGTTTGCTTTCAACATCACGGACGAAGGCATCCAGCTGGACTTTGATCACACGGTGCTACGCGAAGTGTTCGCTTCAATAGTGCGCAGCTACAAGAAAGGCATCGGCAGGCTGAAGAACCGGGTATGGAACAGCACCTACCCGATGGGGCCCAAGAGTTTCTGTCTGGCCCTGTTTGGCGGCACCAGCGCAGCACTGCTCGGCCGGGATCCAACTTTTGGCTGCGGAGCAAAAATTGAAAGCCTAATTAGTCGATTTGTCACCGTGCCGGCTCCGTATAATCGCTACCTGGCCGTGTCGATCTTCTCCGGCTTTTCCTGGCTAGCCGTTGCCAGAGTGTACAAGTCTGTGCAGAGTCAGCTGCTGGCCTATCACGGCTGGATGTACGAGGTGCGCGGCCCGACCTCCTGGCGGACCAAGCTGTGGTTCGGCGCCTGCCGCGTCTTGCTCTGGTCGTCTGGGGCTAGTTTGTTTAGCTTCCAGGTGAGTTGTTTGGTTGGTGCCGATATGTATCGAAATAATTGTTTATGCAATGGTTTGTCTCCTAATAAATATCTTTATCTAATTTATATGAAAATAGCTGATATGTATCGAAATAACTGTTTATGCAATAGTTTGTCTGCTAATAAATATCTTCATCTAATTTATATGAAAATAGCTGATATGTATCGAAATAACTGTTTATGCAATAGTTTGTCTGCTAATAAATATCTTCATCTAATTTATATGAAAATAGCCGATATGTATCGAAATAATTGTTTATGCAATAGTTTGTCTCCTAATAAATATCTATCTAATTTATTTGAAAATAGCCTATATGTATCGAAATAATTGTTTATGCAATAGTTTGTCTAATAAATATCTTCATCTAATTTATATGAAAATAGCCGATATATATCGAAATAATTTTTTCATTTTGTCTTCCTGGTTGGTGCCGATCTGTATTGAAATAGTTCTTTAGATTTTGTCGTCCTAATAGGTATATTATTTGAGAATTTGTTGCCCTAATATATATGAAAAATAGTCTATATGTATCGGAAGTGTATTTATTTATATTTTCTCGTCCTAAAAGTATGAATAAAATAGTCGATAAGTATTGAAATAATTGTTTCTATTTTGTCTTCTTTAAAGGTATGAAAATTGCCGATATGTATCGAAATATTGGTTTTTTAGATCAAAGATTTTACAGTAGGCTTGTACATTTGCTCAGCCGATATGTATGGAAATTATCATTTTACTTTACTTTATTGCCAGGGCTGCCTACCAACGCTGCCAGTTCCGCCAGTGAAGAAGACGGTGGATCGCTACCTGCTTAGCATGGAGCCGCTGCTTAGCGAATCTGAGATGGCCGAGACTCGAGCTCTGGCCCGAGATTTCTTAGCCAAAGAGTCTTGGAAATTGCAATTCTATTTGAAACTGAAGTACTACTGGACTAATAACTACGTTAGCGACTGGTGGGAGGAGTTCGTCTACCTGTACAGTCGCGACCCCATCATGGTGAACTCCAACTACTATGGGGTTGATGCCGTGCTCCTTAACCCGTCTAATGTTCAGGTGAGCCAAGGTTGTTTGTAATTGTTGATGATTTTTAGTAAAAATTGCTCATTGAGTAGTTAAGGGAATTCCAAGTTGAGCAGGTTAGCGAATTCCCAGTTGAGTAGGTTAGCGAATTCCCAGTTTTGAGTAGATTAGCGAATTCCCAGTTGAACAGGTTAGCGAATTCCCAGTTTTGAGTAGATTAGCGAATTCCCAGTTGAACAGGTTAGCGAATTCCCAGTTTTGAGTAGATTAGCGAATTCCCAGTTGAACAGGTTAGCGAATTCCCAGTTTTGAGTAGATTAGCGAATTCCCAGTTGAACAGGTTAGCGAATTCCCAGTTGAGTAGGTTAGCGAATTCCCAGTTGAGCAGGTTAACTAGTTCCCCCTCCAACGCAGGTGGCCCGCGCGGCAAACATGGCCTGGGGCTTCTTGCGCTACTGGCGCAACATCAGCAGGCAGACAATGCAGCCACTCATGGTGCAGAACCTCGTGCCTCTGTGCAGCTGGCAGTACGAGAGACAGTTCGCCACCACTAGGATTCCTGGTGAGTTATTTTGCTTTGAGTTGCCTCTTCTAATCTTGCCGCTTCATTTAATCTTACCGCCTCCTTTGATCTTTCCGCTTCCTTTGATCTTACCGCTTCCTTTGATCTTCACCGCTTCCTTTAATTTTACCGCTTCCTTTGATCTTCACCGCCTCCTTTGATCTTACCGCTTCCTTTGATCTTCACCGCCTCCTTTGATCTTCACCGCCTCCTTTGATATTACCGCCTCCTTTAATATTACCGCCTCCTTTGATCTTACCGCTTCCATTGCTCTTACCGCCTCCTTTGATCTTACCGCCTCCTTTAATCTTACCGAAGCCACTTGTTTCTTTGGCGGGTGACTTGGGACCTAGGAATGGGTAGCCTCATCAGACGGTAGTTGCCGTATGGGTTGCTGCTGTCAGCTTGGCGAGAGAATTTGCGAGCTCATTGCCCAGGATATTGCTGTGACCGATTGTCCAGGTAATTCTAATCCTGTTAAGGACTGAGAGAGACGCCCGGGCTGATGTGAACGTTAAAAAGGTCGCTATGGACGAAATCCGTATGCAGGATTAAAGTTTTCTTCAGCATAAAGCCAGAGGGTGTATTATTTTTCGTTTTAATCACGGACAAGTTTGGAGAAGAATTTCATAGCCTCTGCCCGAATTAATAAAATTTATTAAGCAGATTTAAGATAGTATATACAGCCTCTCGAAAGGGGGTTGGTGGGTAAGCAACAGCAATGGCGTGACAGATGCTGCTTCATTTTATCTTACCGCCGTCTTTGATCTTACCACCTCCTTATTACCGTTCTCTTTTATCTTACCGCCTCCTTTGATCATGCGGCCTCATTTGATCTTACCGCTTAATTTGAACTTACCGGCTCTTTGATCTTGTCGCCAGTAACCCTCCACTAACCCACGCTAATTTCTCACCGACCCAAAGGCGAGGAGCGCGACTACCTGATGCACCTGAACGACACGCGGCACATTGCCGTGTTCCACTCTGGCCGATTCTACAAGGTGTACTTCCACTACGGCAACCGCTGGCTGGAGCCGTGCGAGCTGGAGGCGCAGTTCCAGCGCATCGTTGACGACAAGTCGCCGCCTGCGCCAGGCGAGGCGGAGCTGGCGGCCCTGACGGCAGGCGAGCGGAAGGTCTGGGCTCGAGCCCGCAAAGACTTCTTTAGGCGAGGCGTCAACAAGACCAGTCTGGACGCTGTGGAGCGGGCGGCGTTCGTCCTTGTGCTGGACGATGAAGAAGCCGACTACGATCCCAAGGACGACTCGAAGCTGGACCACTTCGCCAAGAGCTTGCTGCATGGCAACGGGCGGAACCGCTGGTTCGACAAGTCCTTCTCGTTGATCGTGTTCGCCAATGGACGGGTAAGCGCTTAGTTACCAAGTTGGGTTCATTACTGACCTATCTTTGACCCACATCTGACCAGCTGTTACTGACCTATCCTTGACCCACATCTGACCAGCTGTTACTGACCTATCCTTGACCCACATCTGACCTGTTACTGACCTATCCTTGACCCACATCTGACCAGCTGTTACTGACCTATCCTTGACCCACATCTGACCTGTTACTGACCTATCCTTGACCCACATCTGACCAGCTGTTACTGACCTATCCTTGACCCACATCTGACCTGTTACTGACCTATCCTTGACCCACATCTGACCAGCTTTTACTGACCTATCCTTGACCCACATCTGACCAGCTTTTACTGACCTATCCTTGACCCACATCTGACCAGCTGTTACTGACCTATCCTTGACCCACATCTGACCAGCTGTTACTGACCTATCCTTGACCCACATCTGACCTGTTACTGACCTATCCTTGACCCACATCTGACCAGCTTTTACTGACCTATTCTTGACCCACATCTGACCAGCTTTAACTGACCTATCCTTGACCCACATCTGACCAGCTGTTAATGACCTATCCTTGACCCACAAATGACCAGCTGTTACTGACCTATCCTTGACCCACATCTGACCTGTTACTGACCTATCCTTGACCCACATCTGACCAGCTTTTACTGACCTATTCTTGACCCACATCTGACCAGCTTTAACTGACCTATCCTTGACCCACATCTGACCAGCTGTTAATGACCTATCCTTGACCCACAAATGACATGTCTCTTACCTATCCTTGCCAAACATCCAACCTGTTATTGTCTTCTCTTGCATTAAAAATGTAAGCCATCTAGCTAGTGCTATGGAGAATTTGCAGTAATAAACTAACAAAGCTTTGATACAATATATACTGCTCAAGCTAAATAAATGAATAAAATAAAAAACTTCTCCCTTAAGAGAATTAAAACAAAAACCACCCATTAATCCCAATCTGTATTGAATTATTGAAATATATACTTATATAGAATTTTTCACTTTTTATTTAGGAATTCAAAAATTCTTTCTAAGACAAAATTCAATGCTTAGCTTCAATGCTCCCCCATACACGGTTTTGGCCATAGACAATCGCCAAAGCATGGGCTGAATATGGTTGGCCGTGTCTTAAATTCAATGCTCTCCCCATACACGATTTTGGCCATAGACAATCGCCAAAGCATGGGCTGAATATGGTTGGCCGTGTCTTAAATTCAATGCTCTCCCCATACACGGTTTTGGCCATAGACAATCGCCAAAGCATGGGCTGAATATGGTTGGCCGTGTCTTAAATTCAATGCTCTCCCCATACACGGTTTTGGCCATAGACAATCGCCAAAGCATGGGCTGAATATGGTTGGCCGTGTCCTAAATTCAATGCTCTCCCCATACACGGTTTTGGCCATAGACAATCGCCAAAGCATGGGCTGAATATGGTTGGCCGTGTCCTAAATTCAATGCTCTCCCCATACACGGTTTTGGCCATAGACAATCGCCAAAGCATGGGCTGAATATGGTTGGCCGTGTCCTAAATTCAATGCTCTCCCCATACACGGTGTTGGCCATAGACAATCGCCAAAGCATGGGCTGAATATGGTTGGCCGTGTCCTAAATTCAATGCTCTCCCCATACACGGTTTTGGCCATAGACAATCGCCAAAGCATGGGCTGAATATGGTTGGCCGTGTCCTAAATTCAATGCTCTCCCCATACACGGTGTTGGCCATAGACAATCGCCAAAGCATGGGCTGAATATGGTTAGCCGTGTCTTAAATTCAATGCTCTCCCCATACACGATTTTGGCCATAGACAATCGCCAAAGCATGGGCTGAATATGGTTGGCCGTGTCCTAATTCAATGCTCTCCCCATACACGGTTTTGGCCATAGACAATCGCCAAAGCATGGGCTGAATATGGTTGGCCGTGTCCTAAATTCAATGCTCTCCCCATACACGGTTTTGGCCATAGACAATCGCCAAAGCATGGGCTGAATATGGTTGGCCGTGTCCTAATTCAATGCTCTCCCCATACACGATTTTGGCCATAGACAATCGCCAAAGCATGGGCTGAATATGGTTGGCCGTGTCCTAATTCAATGCTCTCCCCATACACGGTTTTGGCCATAGACAATCGCCAAAGCATGGGCTGAATATGGTTGGCCGTGTCCTAAATTCAATGCTCTCCCCATACACGGTGTTGGCCATAGACAATCGCCAAAGCATGGGCTGAATATGGTTGGCCGTGTCTTAAATTCAATGCTCTCCCCATACACGATTTTTGCCATAGACAATCGCCAAAGCATGGGCTGAATATGGTTGGCCGTGTCCTAATTCAATGCTCTCCCCATACACGGTTTTGGCCATAGACAATCGCCAAAGCATGGGCTGAATATGGTTGGCCGTGTCTTAAATTCAATGCTCTCCCCATACACGGTTTTGGCCATAGACAATCGCCAAAGCATGGGCTGAATATGGTTGGCCGTGTCTTAAATTCAATGCTCTCCCCATACACGGTTTTGGCCATAGACAATCGCCAAAGCATGGGCTGAATATGGTTGGCCGTGTCTTAAATTCAATGCTCTCCCCATACACGGTTTTGGCCATAGACAATCGCCAAAGCATGGGCTGAATATGGTTGGCCGTGTCTTAAATTCAATGCTCTCCCTATACACGGTTTTGGCCATAGACAATCGCCAAAGCATGCGCTGAATATGGTTAGCCGTGTCTTAAATTCAATGCTCTCCCTATACACGGTTTTGGCCATAGACAATCGCCAAAGCATGCGCTGAATATGGTTGGCCGTGTCTTAAATTCAATGCTCTCCCCATACACGATTTTGGCCATAGACAATCGCCAAAGCATGGGCTGAATATGGTTGGCCGTGTCTTAAATTCAATGCTCTCCCTATACACGGTTTTGGCCATAGACAATCGCCAAAGCATGCGCTGAATATGGTTAGCCGTGTCTTAAATTCAATGCTCTCCCTATACACGGTTTTGGCCATAGACAATCGCCAAAGCATGCGCTGAATATGGTTAGCCGTGTCTTAAATTCAATGCTCTCCCTATACACGGTTTTGGCCATAGACAATCGCCAAAGCATGCGCTGCGGTCCTAATTTTCTACGAGCTCGTATTATAATTGTTTCTTTTCAAATAATTGCTTTTCTTAGAAGTGTCGTGTTTTTAAAATTGATTAAAAACTGATAAAATAAAAGATTTGTTTTCTTATTATCTTTCCAGGTTGGCGTCAACTGCGAGCACAGCTGGTAAGTTGGCTGTTATTTAGTCCAATAATTTAAATTAATTTCATCATTTTATATCACTAGTATAGTGTCACGTGGTTTACCCTTCACTGTTCAGGGCCGACGCTCCCGTGATGTCGCAGATGTGGGAAGCCGTTGTGTTCAACTACGATATTGTCGAAGATTGGTAAGGATTTTTTAATTTTTTTCCGGAGTTCTGTTTTTTTATTAGCTGACAATTTGACAAATCACAAGTGACAGATTTGACTTTGTTGTCTATGGCCGCGATTGCAGTATCAATGGTCTCTTGGCCATAGACATTCTCAGCGAGCAGTCTGCGTTTCAAGGCAGCCAAGATTGTCGATGGTGGTCTGGCGCGGCGCTCTGATGTGCCAGCGGCCCAGGCTCGATTCCAAGTGCAGTCACATTAATTTGAGGCTTGGCTCTGATCGTGCATTAACAGTCTTGAGGGCCAAGCCCCAAGGCACAGTGAAGTGTACATGCCTAACGATAAATAAAGTCAGGGCCGCTGTACACTCCTGTGTGAGTGTGTGCCTGTGCGTCTGACTGCGCACGTATCCGCGCGCTTGTGTACCTGCTCAGGGGAGTCGGCGGAATGGGCAGTAATGCCTCTCGCCGGTTGTGTGACAGTGTCGCTTAAAGTGCGCCAGGGTGCACACAGACTCCTGACTCTAATAAATATAAAAGCCAATCATATGGATGGAATTGAATAGATTGCTAATCTAGCTAATTATATGAATCAGGCTACGGAGGACATGATATGGGGTACATACCAGTGTTTCCCCCCCACCTTGTGACCCGTTGTGGTGGTAATCAATAATTTTTCTTCAGAGCGCCAAAATGAGTGCCTGCGGTGCTAAAATGAGTGCCTGCGGTGCTAAAATAAGTGCCTGTGGTGCTAAAATGAGTGCCTGCGGTGCTAAAATGAGTGCCTGCGGTGCTAAAATGAGTGCCTGCGGTGCTAAAATGAGTGCCTGCGGTGCTAAAATAAGTGCCTGCGGTGCTAAAATGAGTGCCTGCGGTGCTAAAATGAGTGCCTGCGGTGCTAAAATGAGTGCCTGCGGTGCTAAAATAAGTGCCTGTGGTGCTAAAATGAGTGCCTGCGGTGCTAAAATGAGTGCCTGCGGTGCTAAAATGAGTGCCTGCGGTGCTAAAATAAGTGCCTGTGGTGCTAAAATGAGTGCCTGCGGTGCTAAAATGAGTGCCTGCGGTGCTAAAATGAGTGCCTGCGGTGCTAAAATGAGTGCCTGCGGTGCTAAAATAAGTGCCTGTGGTGCTAAAATGAGTGCCTGCGGCGCTAAAATGAGTGCCTGCGGTGCTAAAATGAGTGCCTGCGGTGCTAAAATGAGTGCCTGCGGTGCTAAAATGAGTGCCTGTGGTGCTAAAATGAGTGCCTGCGGTGCTAAAATGAGTGCCTGCGGTGCTAAAATGAGTGCCTGCGGTGCTAAAATAAGTGCCTGTGGTGCTAAAATGAGTGCCTGCGGTGCTAAAATGAGTGCCTGCGGTGCTAAAATGAGTGCCTGCGGTGCTAAAATAAGTGCCTGTGGTGCTAAAATGAGTGCCTGCGGTGCTAAAATGAGTGCCTGCGGTGCTAAAATGAGTGCCTGCGGTGCTAAAATGAGTGCCTGCGGTGCTAAAATGAGTGCCTGTGGTGCTAAAATGAGTGCCTGCGGTGCTAAAATGAGTGCCTGCGGTGCTAAAATGAGTGCCTGCGGTGCTAAAATAAGTGCCTGTGGTGCTAAAATAAGTGCCTGTGGTGCTAAAATGAGTGCCTGCGGTGCTAAAATGAGTGCCTGCGGTGCTAAAATGAGTGCCTGCGGTGCTAAAATAAGTGCCTGTGGTGCTAAAATGAGTGCCTGCGGTGCTAAAATGAGTGCCTGCGGTGCTAAAATGAGTGCCTGCGGTGCTAAAATGAGTGCCTGCGGTGCTAAAATGAGTGCCTGTGGTTCTAAAATGAGTGCCTGCGGTGCTAAAATGAGTGCCTGCGGTGCTAAAATGAGTGCCTGCGGTGCTAAAATAAGTGCCTGTGGTGCTAAAATAAGTGCCTGTGGTGCTAAAATGAGTGCCTGCGGTGCTAAAATGAGTGCCTGCGGTGCTAAAATGAGTGCCTGCGGTGCTAAAATAAGTGCCTGTGGTGCTAAAATGAGTGCCTGCGGTGCTAAAATGAGTGCCTGCGGTGCTAAAATAAGTGCCTGTGGTGCTAAAATGAGTGCCTGCGGTGCTAAAATGAGTGCCTGCGGTGCTAAAATGAGTGCCTGCGGCGCTAAAATAAGTGCCTGCGGTGCTAAAAGGAATCCCTGAGGCGCCAAAATGAGTGCCTGCGGCGCCAAAAGGAATCCCTGAGGCGCCAAAATGAGTGCCTGCGGCGCCAAAAGGAATCCCTGAGGCGCCAAAATGAGTGCCTGCGGCGCCAAAATGAGCGCTGACAACACCGATTCTTAAAATACTAGACATGTAGGAGTTTAGTCATGTACATGTACGAGTATATGCTGAGTTCTTGGCTTTGTCCCCCCACATAAAAATCCTATGAATAACCATTGAACTGCGGTCGCTTTCACAAGCTCGATATTTTGTCAGCTTACCGAAAATGATTTGCAAAACTTTTTCAACATTCGAAACTTATCTAAAAGTAGCCCTCGTACTTTGAATCTTATCAATCAGCATCATCATTGAATTGCTGCGCTCCCACAGCTACCGGTCCAACGGTCACTGCCGCGGTCAGACGCGCAACAACGTGCCCAACCCCATCCGCCTGCAGTGGGACCTCAACGACGCCTGTCGCTCCGTCATTGCCAGCCAGCTTCGGGTTGCCACCGACCTGCTGAACGACGTCGACCTTCACCTGGTCGTCCACCGGCAGTTCGGCAAAGGCGCCATGAAGCGCTGCTCGATGAGCCCCGACGCGTTCATCCAGCTGGCCCTGCAGCTGGCGTACTTCAGGGACAGCGGCGGCGAGTTCTGCCTGACCTACGAGGCCTCCATGACCCGGCTGTTCAAGGAGGGCCGCACGGAGACCGTCCGGTCCTGCACCAACGAGTCGTGCGCGTTTGTTCGCGCTATGGAAAGCGGCGCTAGCGTGAGTTTCACCTGCGGCGCTGTGCAACTGGTTCTCGATAGGCTACTGACAGTAGAAAGTACAGTAAAATGTAGCCTAAACTTAATTAGTGTGAATCTAATTACACTACTGACTGTAGAGAGGGAATTAAAATGCAGCCTAAAGTCAATTAGTAAGAATATCTAATTACACTGCTGACAGAAGAAAGTAAAGTAAAATGTAGCCTAAACTTAATTAGTTAGTAATCGAATTACATTACTGACAGTAAAAAGTAAAGTAAAATGTAACCTTGAATTCAAATTATTTAAATTAGTGAGAAAAAACGAATTACACTACTTACAGAAGAAAGTAAAGCAAAATGTTGTCTAAATTTAATTAGGGAGACAATCTAATTACACTACTTACAGAAGTAAGTAAAGGAAAATGTTTTCTAAATTTAATTAGTGCAAAAATCTAATTACACTACTGACACATTATTCACTGGCTCTGAAATACGAAAAGGGGTATCGAATAAAAAGGCAGCAATATAAAAAGTGTGCATTTTTTCTCCTCGATCAAGACAAGGTACTTTTGATCGTGCAAGCTTAATAGAGCTCCCCCTAAAATTTATAAATGAATTGATAGGGTGGGCCATAACAGTCCGGCCCAGCAGAGGTCACGTGACCGCGTCTTATTTATCCAATAGGGGTTCGTATCGTTCAACCAATCCGGCCCAGCAGAGGTCACGTGACCCCGCCTAACCCAATCGCTGTTTTTTTCCAGAATGAGGAAGTTGTCCGCCTGCTCCGGCAAGCCTCGGAGAAGCACCAGACAATGTACCGGGACGCCATGACTGGCAAAGGCGTGGACCGGCACCTGTTTACCCTGTACGTGGTGTCCAAGTACTGCAAGATCCAGTCGCCTTTCCTGGAGAAGGCGCTGCACTGCCAGTGGAAGCTGTCCACCTCGCAGACTCCGCACGGACAGACTAACGTGCTGGACTTGGAGAAGCATCCCGACTTTTTGAGCGCTGGCGGCGGCTTCGGGCCCGTGTCTCAGGACGGCTATGGTGTGTCCTACATCATTGCTGGGGAGAACACCGTCTTCTTTCACGTCAGCAGTCGCGTCAGCTGCGACAAGACGGTTCGTGTAGCTTTTGCTGCTTAAATATCGAATGGAATGGATTGCTAGTCTAGCCAATCATATATAGATAAATTGGAATAAATGGATTGCTAATCTAGCCTGTAATATATAGATAACTTGGAATAGAATGGATTGCTAATCTAGCCAATCATATATAGTTGAATTGGAATAGAATGGATTGCTAATCTAGCCAATCATATATAGTTGAATTGGAATAGAATGGATTGCTAATCTAGCCAATCATATATACATGAATTGGAATAGAATGGATTGCTAATCTAGCCAATCATATATAGTTGAATTGGAATAGAATGGATTGCTAATCTAGCCAATCATATATAGATGAATTGGAATAGAATGGATTGCTAATCTAGCCAATCATATATAGTTGAATTGGAATAGAATGGATTGCTAATCTAGCCAATCATATATAGTTGAATTGGAATAAATGGATTGCTAATCTAGCCAATCATATATAGTTGAATTGGAATAGAATGGATTGCTAATCTAGCCAATCATATATAGTTGAGTTAGAATAAAATGGATTGCTAATCTATCTCGCAGGACTCAAAGCGTTTCGGCGGAACCATCGTGAAGGCTCTGGCCGATCTGAGAACTCTCCTAGAAGAAGATGTCGCTACCAAGAAGAAAGCAAAATAACTCTCCTGACCTGAGGGTGCAAAGCCGATCCGGCCTGTGTTGTTTTAATCAACACCTATGGCGATTTTTTTAGTGTTAAAGTTTCGAGTGCTACAAGCAGAATATCTGTAAAGTATAAATCCTGTTTAAGTCTGTAGCTTATAATATTTCAGACTTGTTTTAATCCATTATAAGCTGCAGACTTATTTTCAGGCATGGAATTCCTGTAGCTTTTAAATCCTAGAAATCTGTTATTTACGTAGTTTTATTGTTAATTACCTGTCCTAATTAATATATCGATAAATATTTGTGTGTGGGTGTTCATGGGCATTAGTTGGTTAACTTATTGTATGATTAGCCTGTGATGAGGGCGGCATCTTGGCCTGATATTTAGTTCCTGTTTTTATTCATTAAGTCTTCTTTTTCCATCTTTTTGCTTTTTAACTCTATTGCAATTTTATTGCTTATATATAATAGTATGCACATTGTCGCTGATTTGCTTTAATAGCTAAATCTCCTAGTTAGTTGCTAGGCAAGAACTGAAGATCAAACAGGGAACATTCGCGTATATGTTAAAGTGCATTATGCACTTTTTTCAACTGCAAACGATTTTTAATGAGAATCGTTAGCGTGCTTTATTGGTTTTTTTCTTTTGCTTCTGGAGGCATGAATGCCTAGCCTTGATTTTTCTGTACATGCTTCTTTGACTTCACTTCTACCGAAGCATCTGTGCCTACAATCAACCATCTCTAATCCCCATTCTCCCTTCCTCCCAGAATCCCCGTATCTAATCTCCCCATTCCCCCTTCCTCCCAGAATCCCCGTATCTAATCTCCCCATTCTCCCTCCCAGAATCCCCGTATCTAATCTCCCCATTCTCCCTTCCTCCCAGAATCCCCATATCTAATCTCCCTATTCTCCCTTCTTCCCAAAATCCCCATCTCTAATCTCCCCATTCTCCCTTCTTCCCAGAATCCCCATCTCTTATCCCCATTTCTCCCTTCTTCTTAGAATCCTTATCTTTTATCCCCATTCTCCCTTCCTCCCAGAATCCCCATATCTGATCTCCCCATTCTTCCTTCCCAAAATCCCCATCTTTTATCCCCATTCTCCCTTCCTCCCAGAATCCCCATCTCTTATCCCCATTCTCCCTTCTTCCCAGAATCCCCATCTCTAATCCCCATTCTCCCTTCCTCCCAGAATCCCCATCTCTAATCCCCATTCTCCCTTCCTCCCAGAATCCCCATCTCTAATCCCCATTCTCCCTTCCTCCCAGAATCCCCATCTCTAATCCCCATTCTCCCTTCTTCCCAGAATCCCCATCTCTAATCCCCATTCTCCCTTCTTCCCAGAATCCCCATCTCTTATCTCCATTCTCCCTCTTACCAGAATCCCCATCTCTAATCTTCTCCACAATCCCATAATTAATCTCCCCATTTTTGTCTCACCCCAGAAACCATATCCTTACATGTAATCTCCCTATTGTTTATTTACCCTGATCCACATCTCAATGGTTATTACTATTTGCTATCCGATTACAGGTGATATTTATTGGCACATTCATTATCTACTGTTTAATTACTTTAGTTGAACCTGTTTCAATTATTTTTTGTCTTTAGAAATTGATTTTGCCTCAGAGTTCCGGTAGCTGAAACTTTAGTGACACCAAAATGTACTTTATAAAACGTAGGGTAATTATTACTAGTTTATACACGTTAAAGAAAAGAAAACAGTTCGAGAATCGTATTGTAATGTGTTATCCACTATAGCTGTCGATATTTCCTAATAATAATTAATTAATTTGTTTGAGTTGCCTTCGGTTTAATAAAAACGGCGGTACTTGAAGTCAAAAAGGTTTCTTCTTTGTCTCAGTTTCGTTGCTAGGCTTCCTTGTCTCTTGCAAGGGGATTAGTAGGCTGGGATTTCGCTTTTTATGCGGAAATTAAACTTTGAGACGGTTGGTCTAATTAGACTAATTAATTTATAAATTACCTAATAAGCTGCTATTTGATCCTAAAATCCGATTTCTAATTTCAATTTTCCATTCTTTCATCCCCTTAATCGCCAAATTCAGACTGTCGCGTATAAAGTGGACGAGAGGACAGAATCAACATTGTTGTTTCCAGGAACACCTCTCTGTTTTTTACTGTCACAAAAAATACGACCTGCATGGCCGGAATTTCGCTTTCTAAAAGAGGACAGTAAAACCTGAAAAGACACATAGAGACAGACAGACAATAAGACACATAGAGACAGACAGACACAAAGCACATAGAGACGGACAGACACAAAGCACATAGAGACGGACAGACACTAAGACACATAGAGACAGACAGACACAAAGCACATAGAGACAGACAGACACAAAGCACATAGAGACGGACAGACACAAAGCACATAGAGACAGACAGACAATAAGACACATAGAGACAGACAGACACAAAGCACATAGAGACGGACAGACACAAAGCACATAGAGACGGACAGACACTAAGACACATAGAGACAGACAGACACAAAGCACATAGAGACAGACAGACACTAAGACACATAGAGACAGACAGACACTAAGACACATAGAGACAGACAGACACAAAGCACATAGAGACGGACAGACACAAAGCACATAGAGACAGACAGACAATAAGACACATAGAGACAGACAGACACAAAGCACATAGAGACAGACAGACACTAAGACACATAGAGACAGACAGACACTAAGACACATAGAGACAGACAGACACAAAGCACATAGAGACGGACAGACACTAAGACACATAGAGACAGACAGACACAAAGCACATAGAGACAGACAGACACTAAGACACATAGAGACAGACAGACACTAAGACGCATAGAGACAGACAGACACTAAGACAGACAGACACTAAGACACATAGAGACAGACAGACAGACACTAAGACATAGAGACAGACAGACACAAAGCACATAGAGACAGACAGACACTAAGACACATAGAGACAGACAGACACAAAGCACATAGAGACGGACAGACACAAAGCACATAGAGACGGACAGACCGTCTCTCCGTCTCTACCGCGAGCAACCCCGCGCAGCCACAAAGGTGGCGGCCTAAATAGGCACGCGCACGCACCAACGCACCCACCACCCCACCAGACAGCCAGCACCCAAACAGCCCCCCCTTGCACTAACAGCGGTTAGCCCTCGCGGGCTCGCGCAAACCGATGCATTATAATTTAAAAAAACTGTGCCGTGAGTGTCGCAACTCGCACTCTCTTATTGGTCCTTAGCTCGTGGACCAATAGCAGGCGCCTGCAGCTGCCATACATACAGAATGCGTCTTGGCAGCAGATTCACGCAGGCCTGTAGCATCATTCCTGAATCACACAGAAGCGGTCAGTCATGCGGAACTTCTCCCACGATTCAATCGTTACAAGCCTGGCTGTTGAGGCCTACAGCATCGCTATGGCATTGCTCTATAGTGTAGACACAGCCCTACTGTGCACCGGCTCTCTAGCCAATCTAATCAATTTCTGCGTGTTCTGCGCCGAACCGGTGCGACGGCACTACCTGTCTGCGTTGCTCCGATGGCTGTCTCTGAATGATTTCACCCTGCTGGTGGTGTTCTGCCTTGTGGACTGGTTGAACCTGCAGCACCTGTCTGCGGCAGCCTGCTACGGTCTGTACTATGTGTACAGTTTGGCTACGTTTCTAAGCGCTTGGCTGCTGGTGGCCATCACCTTCGATCGATTTATGATCCTGTGGAATCACGGCGGTGTCGAAGTTGGCCAGGAGGTGGACGCTGCGTTGAGCAACAATAGCGGTGGTGAAGCGGGCGGGAGCTCCAGCGGCATGAAGGTCGGAGAATTCAGCGTCAGTCCCGACGGGGCCAGTGGTGGCGGCTACGGCACCGGGTGGTCGCGAGCTGTGAAGGCTAAAATTTTCACCTATGCGGTGGCGGCTGTTGGATTGACTTGGAATCTTCAGGTGAGCTCAACTACTGAAAGTAGCTATTGCCAAGTTCAGTATTACAGTAATACTTGGTCACTTAAATCAACAAAAATTAGAGTAATAAACTATCATACGATGACCTCATATACTCATCATTTGATGGCGTCATAAATTAATTTCAAGCTGAGTTTGCACTGTTTGAGGACATCATAGAATCAAAGCGTCGCTGGAAAGACGTCATAAAATTTAAACATCGTTTAATAATGTAATAACCTTGAAAGGCAAAGGCTGGCTTGTACCGCAAAATAGTTTGCTCTGTTGAACTGAAAATTGCAGAGAGATACCGGAAAGGGATGCCTCCCTTCCCAAGCAGAGTGGGAGGCTCATATTCAGTATATTTGGGGTGGGTACGCCCCGAGCTTCGTAGAGGGAAGGCAGTGGGACGCACATAGACAGTGCAGGGATACAGACAATGAGGTGAGTCACACACAGACAGACAGACAGAGAGAGACGGAGATGAGGAACCAGACAGAGACGCAGTGATTCAGACAAGGGGCCGGGGTGTTGCATACGGAAAACAGGAAAAGTTCATTGTCCATGGCACAAACGCCACAAATGACGTCATAGAACCAAGGCATTGTTTGATGACGTCATGGAACCAAGTCATCGTTTAATGACGTCATAGAATCAGAACATCGTTTAATGACGTCATAGAATCAAAACATCGTTTAATAAAGTCATAGAATCAAAGCTTTCTTTAATGACGTCATAGAATTGATGAGGACGCACTTTTTCCCAAATCCCGCGCTAGCACACGGGCTCTAAACTTACTTGCCTACTAACAGTGGGCAGTGGGCATTTTTATCCTTTTTCTGCGAATTTTCATAGAATCTATACTAGATATAATGTCTGGCCATACTAGTAGTCATAATAACATAGGCGCAGCTTTTTGGGTCATAAATCATCGCTTTCGAAGCTGATCTGACAGCCACCTGCGCCTCACTCAGTGTTGAAGCGGGCGCCAGATGGTCTGAGAGGATGCGGGCGGTAGCTTTTTTCTCATCATTTTGACAGGCCATCAAGATTTATGAGGTCAGAGCCTATTGTTCGGATTCACTCAAGCGTGTGACAGCTTTGACAGCTATGCGTTTTACCCCTAAAAGTACCTTGGGATTAGCGATTAGCGATTTCTCTTCATTATCTTCACTTTCTATTTAATAAGAGCTTTCTAATGTATATTTTTTCATTAATTTCTGTCAATCCTACGCGAAAGGTCATAAATCATTTTGTTGCGATTTTGAGTGATTTATGGCCGCACCTGTCATCTTTTTACGACCCTGTGGGAACTGATAGGATCTCTCGGTCACGTGATTCTGGGTAGCAACGAGCTTAGCCAATCAGAAAATTCGGCGCTCATTTTAACAAAACGGCTCAGCCAATCAGAATCGACGTGTTCCGTTATAACAAACTGCGGTCCAGTTGGCGGCTATTTAAACCGGAGTTTTTGGCCCGCTCGGACGCTACTTCTTCTTACCTTGGCTCGGGCCCAGCGCGCAACTTCTGGTTCCCGGAGCACGACCGTCGTTTCTTGATCCCCGGATTGCAGCTTCCCCCATCATCATCAAGGACGAGTCCCCCGGTCATCAGCAGCGAACATCAAGTTAAGAGCATCACCTGCTAGCTAACAGCGAAGATTGTGACAGCATCATCTCGAGTCTACGGCTGCAGAGCATCGAGCCGATTCGGTCACTGTGGATTAACTGGTCTCCGGCGTTTGAGTTTCTGATTGGTTGGGTGAGAGGCTACCTAGACTTGCTTGATTGGGTGATCCCTTATCTGTCCCCTGTTGCAGTAGCTGAATTAGGCGCACACTTTTGCTCATTTTGTTCAGTAGTGCTGTTGCTGAGGCAGGAATCATTCAATAATACTGCCAGTAGTCTAAGACTCCAATTCAATCTAAAGTGTGAAGTGAATTAAGGAGAAGGTTAAATCTAACAGTTATCTTTGTCGGCTTTATTTCTTTGTTCGCCGATGGCTCAGATGAGTAGCTAAGCTAGTAGGCGCCGGTCACAGTGGACCAATGGCAAGGCAGTTCTCAGTCGACCAATCTAACAAATCAGTGAGCAAAACTGCCAGAAGTGCAGAATCGGCGCCAGAGATGTACTTTGTGCACTCTAGGGTAGCCAAGCGGCTCGGGTAAATGAATCATGCGGTCTCTGAAGTTCGAGTTAGCCTATCATCAGCGCTATGAGAGGCTAGTTGGCGCGTTGAAGGCTAAAAGTACATATATTCGTATTTAGCAATGTAATAGTACATGTAGCTACCCCATAGACTCGCCACCGCAAGAATCCCCTGCACAAGTCCCCTCTGTACCTGCATGGCCAACGCGATCTAGTCCCAGCAGTGTCCCTTATCATCGGCTATGACTTCGAGATTGACAGCAAAAAGACACTAGTTGGCAGGTAAGTGCAAAGCCCCTTCTAGTCGGAAGCCCGATTTCGAGAGTCCCGGTGTGGTGAGCCAGGGCGCACGGGCTGGTGGCAGCAAGTTAGTTGATCTGCGGATTAGCTAATTTCTACTTTCAAAATTCTCCCTGCTCGTCTCTCGCTGTCCCTCTCTTAGCTATAGGACCTAGACTGCTCGCCACACGATCAAGCTACCATGGGGCTGACCATCTGACAGGAGTGGGGGGCCAGGTCTCTAATTGATTTATTTCTGAGCCTGAGGCCCGAAGGCTTCCCTAACAAGGAGCCCGAAGGTCGAAACCCATCAGAATCAAAACATCGTTTATTGACGTCATAGAATCAAAACATCGTTTAATGAAGTCATAGAATCAAAACATCGTTTAATGACGTCATAGAACCAAAGCTTTCTTTAATGACGTCATAGAACAAAAGCTTTCTTTAATGACGTCATAGAACAAAAGCTTTCTTTAATGACGTCATAGAACAAAAGCTTTCTTTAATGACGTCATAGAATCAAAACATCGTCAAATGCGTCATAGAATCAAAACATCGTTTAATGACGTCATAGAATCAAAACATCGTTTAATGACGTCAAAGAGTCAAAGCTTTCTTTAATGACGTACGTGTATGTAGGATAATCGAATAACACTCGGATGAACTCGCAGAATTGGAGGCAATAAAATTGATAAATCATTTGATGACGTCATCGAGTATCATCCCAAGTCTTTGCTAATGTGGCCCGATATTCCAGGTGAAATGGAGCGTGAGCTACGGGCCGCACCCTGGAACTAACACTACTGTTGTGTGCATGGGCGAGAGAGCCGGAAAGCTGCTGTTTCTGCTTGACAGCCTGGCATGCTCATTCGTGCCCGGCTTGCTGCTTATTGTAATCAACTCATACGTCGCCTGCACTATCAGTAGATTTCTGACTCGTCAAAGAAAAACTTGCGTTGCTCGACGTGCGGCCGAGGAAAACTGGAACGGGAGCAATTCGCCTCCGGGAGTTGGGGCAGTAAATGAAGGGGTTGAGCTGCAAGAAGTCGGCCCTGCTAGGCGTCTCTCGTCTCTCGTCGGCAGCACACCGCCGGCACAGCGACAGCAGTATCAGGTATTGATACATGTGTATGCATCACTCAGCTGATTTGCGTGACTTGCACTTTAATGACCTTTTGATTGATAGCCATCATAGCCAGTGCGTACCTCAACAGCTATACTCGTAGTAATATTTGATGTTACCTGCTGTGTGA
This sequence comes from Macrostomum lignano, assembly GCA_002269645.1. Taxonomy (NCBI): domain Eukaryota; kingdom Metazoa; phylum Platyhelminthes; family Macrostomidae; genus Macrostomum; species Macrostomum lignano. The sequence continues at coordinate 228,380 of NIVC01001332.1, read as the reverse complement.
CAGACAATATAAGCAACTGTGTGACAGACAATATAAGCTACTGTGTGACAGACAATATAAGCTACTGTGTAAAAGACAATATAAGCTACTGTGTAAAAGACAATATAAGCTACTGTGTGACAGACAATATAAGGTACTGTGTAACAGACAGTATAAGCTACTGTGTGACAGATAATATAAGCAACTGTGTGACAGACAATATAAGCTACTGCGTGACAGACAATATAAGCTACTGTGTGACAGACAATATAAGCTGCTGTGTGACAGACAGTATAAGCTGCTGTGTGACAGACAATATAAGGTACTGTGTGACAGACAGTATAAGCTACTGTGTGACAGACAATATAAGGTACTGTGTGACAGACAATATAAGGTACTGTGTGACAGAGAGTATAAGCTACTGTGTAACAGACAATATAAGCTACTGTATAACAGACAGTATAAGCTACTGTGTGACAGACAATATAAACTACGAGTACTGTGTAACAGACAGTATAAGCTACTGTGTGACAGACAATATAAGCTACTGTGTAACAGACAGTATAAGCTGCTGTGTGACAGACAGTATAAGCTGCTGTGTGACAGACAATATAAGCTGCTGTGTGACAGACAGTATAAGCTACTGTGTGACAGACAATATAAGCTACTGTGTGACAGACAATATAAGCTACTGTGTGACCGAATTTGCACAATTCAAACTCAAGGTAACGAGGATGCTGATCGGTTTCTCGCTGGGCTACCTGGTGTGCAGCTTCCCCAACTACATCGCTTTACTATTTGGTCATTTCGTACTTGGCCGCTACGCTCCCGAGAAATCGATGATGCAATTCAATCTGGTTCGCAGGTGCGCCCAGACACTCTACATCATGCATTTCTCAACTAACAGCCTCATCTACGCCTATTGCAATAGACAGTTTCGGGCAGCATTCAAGCGGCTGTTCACGGTCCTGCGAGCCAGGTGCTGCAACCAGCAATGATATCAGATATCTATACACTGACAAAACTGCATGAAAAGTATTTGTAGACCTGCAGTGTACAAAGTTTGAATGTGTTTCAGTGCGTGTTGAACTTAGTTCTTTTCATGCGTGATTTTTTAATCAGTATATAACATCAAAGTAAAGTGAGTGTGCGGTTGTGTTGTGTAGAAAGTGTAGAAATAGTGCATTGGGAATGTATGCAGAGTGTAGGGAGAGAGTATGCAGAGAGTATGCAGAGTGTAGGGAGAGTGTAGGGAGAGAGTATGCAGAGTGTAGGGAGAGTGTAGGGAGAGAGTATGCAGAGTGTAGAGAGTGTGAGAGTGAGTGAGGGAGAGTGTTAAGAGAGTGTAGAGAGGGTGAGGGAGAGTGTTAGGAGAGTGTAGGGAGAGATGGAGAGTGAAGATGAGAGTGATGAAGAGGAGAGTTTTAAGGAACACTATAGAAGCAATCAAACACGAAAACTACGAACTCGCGGACACACCCCTATACTAACCCGTAGATGTATTCAGCACGAGACTTTACTAAAACGTTGCAATTTTAGTTAGCTTGAAATTATCAATTGTTTGTCAATTATACATTATTAATAATGACAACGAGGAGCGACTTGCACGAACAAATTAGCAATTTGAGGACTATGTATATAAATAAATTATTAATTCCATCTGCAATTAATGAGTGACTAGATTGTACCACCAATTATTACGAGTTCTGCTGGGAGAGGAGGACAGGACAGGACAGGTTAGGACAGGACAGGATAGGACAGGACAGGACAGGACAGGACAGGATAGGGCAGGATAGGACAGGACTGGACAGGACAGGATAGGGCAGGATAGGACAGGACAGGATAGGACAGGACAAGAAAGGACAGGATAGGGCAGGATAGGACAGGATAGGACAGGACAGGACAGGATAGGACAGGACAAGACAGGACAGGACAGGACAGGACAGGGCAGGATAGGACAGGACAGGACAGGGCAGGATAGGACAGGACAGGGCAGGATAGGACAGGATAGGACATGATTGGACAGGACAGGACGGATAAGACAAAATAGGGGAGGACAGGACAGGACAGGAAGACTGGACAGGATATGCCAAAAGGCAGTAGGCAGCACTGAATAAAGCTGCTCAATTTACGTCGAACATACGAGTATCTAGGAGAACTAAATCAGATTATTCGAGAATTAAACAAGTTGAGACCCCGATCGAGGCGCGAACTGTAGAAATATGATCTCCGAAACTATGCGAAGTTTCTGCTTTTACAACTCCAGCTACAGCTTGTGAGCAGTGTGAATTTGAAACCTACTCCTAGCTGATCATGCTGATCCTTGCTCCTCGCCGCATTAAAAGCGGAAAAGCTCATGCATCCTGCCCCAGGGGATGAGCAGGACTGAGGCGCAAATTCAGGCGGTGTAGCTTTGAAAAATTAGGCTTTTTTAGCAAGGGGACTGCATGCTTAACAACTTTCTTCTGCCTTCATAATCTGCTCTCGTTCCCTAGTTGCACTCGGCAACGCGAAATAATGGGCATCGGGGACACGACATCAACGTACAGTCGAGCTCTTTAGTTGTACCGCACTGCAGAATATTGTCAACAGAACCAGTTAGAGAACTCGTGGGATGTTATCCAGGAGATCGAAGATAAGTGAGTGATAAACTGTGTTCATATGTACCCTGGTGCTAAAGCCCCTTGGTGCTAAAGCCCTTTGATGCTAAAGCCCCCTAGTGTTAAAGCCCCTTGGTGCTAAAGCCCCCTAGCGTTAAATCCCCTTAGTGTTAAAGCCTCCTAGTGTTAAAGCCCCTTGGTGCTAAAGCCCCCTAGTGTTAAAGCCCCTTGGTCCTGAGGCCACAACGATTGTATCGACACTCTTCTTTTGCTCGTGATTCATTCACAAGTTATTAGTGATATTGCTTAACTTCTGTGCCATGTAACAGCCTGAGATATCAAAGGAGAATTTTGCTGTTAAAATGAGGATGCATGCACTGTAATACGTCATGGGTTGTTTTATAAGTCTACATGTTTTAATGTTTTATAAGTCTACATGTTTGTTATTATTGCCTCATGTCTTAAAATTTTCCTTCTCAACAAAAGCTTTTCTTCACAGTTGTTTGAAGGTTTTAAGAGGTTTAAACAAGCAGACTGCTACAAACTGCAGATGTGTTTCTATAGTCACACAATCTGTTCTGAAGATCACATTCTGTGTAGCTCTGTTTGCTCAGCTGATGGTCAGCTCAGAAGATCTGTTCTGAGTCCTTCTTCAACTGCATGATGAATGTATCAAAAAACCTCTCAGCAGAGAGCGGCGCTGTTCAGAAGAAGCTGGAAAGTGGCAAATTTAGATTTGTCGCCTCGGTTTACGACGTACTCAGACGGCATCAGGTCACTTGAGCATTGCAGGATAAAGTGCATTGACTTGGAGGGGGAGAAATAAATCGCTAATTTTTATCTACTGATCCCCTTTCTGTGTTGTCGTTGTATCAAGGTAGTTTTTACATAGGGAAACCAATACGATTCCCAGTGTACTACATGTAGATCAATGGTAGATTACATGTTGCAAAGTGAAATAATAATGAAGATAACTATTAACAACCTTATAATTTTTTATTATAAAGTTTTTCCTCTACATGTATCTCTTCGCCAAAAACAGTCGTGACTGCAGAACTAAAGTGCATGGTTAGCTGTGTCTGCATTCATTCATTCTTGACAGGCTTGTAGTCGCTGTCGCAGTCAGCCTGAGTTTGTTCAGTTTACCCAGGAGTGACCGGGTACCGAGCACTCTAACCCAGGAGTGACCGAGTGCCGAGCACTCTACCCAGGAGTGACCGAGTACTGAGCACTCTAACCCAGGAGTGACCGAGTGCCGAGCACTCTAACCCAGGAGTGACCGAGTGCCGAGCACTCTAACCCAGGAGTGACCGAGTGCCGAGCACTCTAACCCAGGAGTGACCGAGTGCCGAGCACTCTAACCCAGGAGTGACCGAGTGCCGAGCACTCTAACCCAGGAGTGACCGAGTGCCGAGCACTCTAACCCAGGAGTGACCGAGTGCCGAGCACTCTAACCCAGGAGTGACCGAGTGCCGAGCACTCTAACCCAGGAGTGACGGAGTACCGAGCACTCTAACCCAGGAGTGACCGGGTGCCGAGCAGTCTAACCCAGGAGTGACCGGGTACCGAGCACTCTAACCCAGGAGTGACCGGGTGCCGAGCAGTCTAACCCAGGAGTGACCGGGTGCCGAGCACTCTAACCCAGGAGTGACCGGGTGCCGAGCACTCTAACCCAGGAGTGACCGGGTGCCGAGCACTCTAACCCAGATATGACAGACTACCGAGCAGTCTAACCCAGGGGTGACCGTGTACCGAGCATTCTAACCCAGAAGTGACAGACTACTGAGCAGTCTAACCCAGGGGTGACCGAGTACCAAGTCACTCGCCCAGCCCTATACATAATTTAATTATATCACACAAATACAAAAACAGTGAGCAAAATAAAAATGCAAAGCTACTGAGCTGTGTATCTTTTTTAAATCTTAAACTTCACGTGAAGAATCAATTTTTGAAAGTTGATATTTCCTCCCTTTTCTAGGAAAGAAACTCGGGCATATATTAATACTCGTCATAACTCGATAATAAACGAGTACCGAGTACATTGTACTCGAACAGCCCTGTTGCAGACACAAAGTTGGCTAAAATTCATAATTTCGTTAAAGAACAGCTGCTTTTTAATCTTAGGAAGCAAGACCGACTTGACCGCAAGGCAAACAGATGGCTGCACTATCACTTGCGCCATTTATAACAATTCACGCATCAATGAACAATACGCATTCGGCCAAACAATTATAGGATCAGCCATGCAGCTTCTTCACGGTGAAAATCAGTTCTCATGCGGATCAATTCATGCGACCTCATTCATTGCTCCGGTAGCGGGTTTACGAAATAAATGAGACGTGAAGGCGGTGACTCTTTGAGGTTTTTAGATGTTCGGTTAGTCAGTGAAGGGAGCTTTGGTTTTTAGCCGAGTGCCTGGCGTATATTTAATTTACGAATTTACGGTGCGCTGGAATTTTCTACGACTATAACAAATTATATAGTATTGTATAAGGTATAGCAACTACGAGTATTAGAAGTAAATGCAGGAATTACTATTAATTCTTGAAGCGGAGCATATAACATGGAAATATATTTTTAAAGAAATTCGCAGAAAAAGGAAAAAGTACTTAATTTTGACAATTAGAAAGAATTACTATTTATAGAAAGCGCGGGTACATGGAAAGTTCTGGTAATGTAATCACGTATGGAAACTCTAAGACGCTGCTAACTAAGGTGCTCTATATGTGGGACAAGCATAGGGTCTGACCATCCGCGCATCAATACGCATGGCGGTCACCCAGTGGGCTGTCCGCCGGAGGCAGTATAGCGGACGCCTGCATGTGAGCAGTGTGAAAAGGGGTTTTATTATGCCGATGGCACCTGTTTGAAGGGCGCAGAGTCTGCAAGGTCCACTTTACCGTGAAGCGTGACGCGAGGCGCGGTTTTTTTACCTCTGAAGCTTAGACACAGCAGGGGGTTGGCGTTGAGTACAATCAGACCGAATCGAAACACAAATCGGGAGCAGGAAAGAATGTGTATCATCATGCTGTACAACACCCGCGAAGCGCGATTCTATAGTTTCACGAAAAAGTCTGGCTGATCGCCCTTAAGTTACGTGCGCGTCCGCGCATGTGCACGCGGCAGCCGAAATCTACATTCTTTGCAACAGCTGACCAAATAATAAGTGATCGGCTTGGCAGAGAGAATAGGCGAGATAGAGAGATAGAGAGAGAGAGAGCCTAGCGCCCAGCCAATCAGAGCCGCCCAGCGCAGCTAAACAGCTAGCCGACTGCCAGATAGGCAAAAAGGCAGAGGAGAGACAATAATGCGTTCAACCAATCAGCTGCATGCAAAATGGGGGGTGGTGGGGGAAGGCGCGAGAGCTCGAACCAAGAGCCGGACCATCAATCCCTAACCAGTTAGTCACAACTGCGCGTGGTCATTGGGGGTTTTGCGATTATTTTCTAACCCCCATTGCGCTCTCAGGCTCTAATTATACACCAGCCTCATTTACTACATCTCGTCTGCCAAGCCTCGTTCACTATTAGAGGCAGGGGGGTTGTGTGCACCCTGGCGCACTTTAAGCGACATAGGCACACAACCGGCGAGAGGCATTGCTGCCCATTCCGCCGACTTCCCTGAGCAGGCACACAAGCGCGCGGATACGTACGCAGGCACACACTCACACAGGAGTGTACAGCGGCCCTAACTTTATTTTATCGTTAGGCATGTACACTTCACTGCGCCTTGGGGCTTGGCCCTTAAGACTGTTAATTGCACGAGCAGAGCCAAGCCGAGATTCCAATTCAGCCCCAAATTAATGTGACTGCACTTGGAATCGAGCCTCGAGTCTGGAGTCCCGAGCTCAGTCAGTCGTTCTGTCAGCGGTCATTCATGGAGAAGCCATCGAGAGCGGCGATGGTGATCTGTTGTCACGAGAAGCATTAATCGATCAGTTCGTAAAAGTTTGTAATTGACGTCAAAAGTACAGAGGAAGCCGGTGCTTGTATAGATATAGATACTTTGAAAGAGAAAAAAACTGTTGATGATGGAACACAAGGGTCGGCCTGTTTGCACGGAAGGAGTAAGCGTTTCTGCGGCCTACAAGAACCACTCTTTAATTATCGAGGGCCAACAAATTTGTACAACAAGTGTCGCGCTTCACGGGGTTGACAAAGACGGTTGCTCGGTAGATTAAGCATAGTGAATATAATTAATAGTACATGTATATAATAATTGATTACACCTGCCCTAATGGGCAGATGTGCAACCGACAGCTCAGCCGCAGACTGTGGGTCGCCACACACACCCTCAATTACCCCAGCTAATGCTGGCACCCATTTTACAGCTGGGTGAACTGAAGCAATGCAGAGTTAAGTGTCTTGCTCAAGGACACAAATTGTTCTGAGTGGGATCGGGAATCGAACCCCCGTCCTTCGAGTCGTGAGTCCGATGCTCTAACAACTAGGCTACAACCCTCTATACTTATATAGTGAGTATAAGATCTATTAACGACAGAAGTCTCTACTAGTCCTTCAGCGGCCGCAGAAGCAAGTTTGTCTATATTTGCACGAGCATCGCAAGCCAGCAGTGAATTCTTTCGACAAGAAAAGTGCATGTCTGGGCGCGCGCTCGCCTCTCTCTCTCTCTCTTCCCTACGGCCACTGGCGGTTGGTAAAATCTGTCCGGCTTTGAATTAAGAACTTTTTGACTAGATGTTAGCGGATGCGCGCACAGCTTTCGAAAATTAGGCCGCGCCTTTGCCTCTTGAGTATGCGGCTTCTTGCAGTTGAAATTTTTTATCCGGTGGGTCTCTCTCTGCACCTCGCTAATAAGCTACATTAAGTATTGGCAGAATAAAAATGTAGGATTCATACATCGATTTTGCGTGCTTAAATGGTCTATGCACGAGTGCGCGCAGCGCAACAAATTTTGCGTGCTTAAATGGTCTATGCACGAGTGCGCGCAGCGCAACAAATTTTTTGTGCTTAAATGGTCTATGCACGAGTGCGCGCAGCGCACGAGTGCCATAGACCATTTAAGCACAAAAAATCGATGTATGAGTTGCATTGTATTACGTTGGCTTAATACTTTAGATGGCGCGTTAGATGCACGCTCAGTTAATTTGTCTTAACCATAGACAAAAATGCGTGAAAGGCACGCAAGTTGATTGAGTGTTGCGAAGAAGGGAATAAGAAGCTGTTAAATTAAAATCACTTGTGAGAGAATATGGCTGAGCCACCAACTAAAGTCAGACTTCTGAATCTGAGCAAATTTCCGAACGAAATGATTTCCGGCTTGTCCACCAATGAGATTGACGACATTCTGAACGAGCCTGATAATCTACCGGAGTCGGCAATTGATCGAGAAGAGGAGGATCTTCTGGAGGCACTTTTCAAGAAGATACCTGACGAAGAAGCTGAACTACTTGAATTGGAACAGCTCGTTTCCGAAATCGAGGACACCGCTGCTAGTAAAAGTGTGACAAAGGCTACCGAATATTATGTCGGTAAGTTGCAGAGCTTCATGGAGAACCATCCGTCAGTTCAGCGTGATTTGGCGACTTCTACACCGCGCGAGATCGACAGTCTATTGCGATACTTCTATGGCTCACTTCGCAAGAGGAATGGCGAATACTTTGCTCCAGCCACGTTGATTTGTATCCGAGCTGCGCTCTACCGGCATTTCATGTCGACAAGGCGAATCAATATTCTAACTGACGACGCATTCTATGCTTCCAATACGACACTGAAGTCAATGGGAAGTATACTTATTAAAATATACTCACTTTCCGTGCATTACACGCACGCGTTAGACGCACGCTTGTTGCCTTTACTCAGATAGAAAATTGCCATAGACACCTACATTAGACGCACAGTAAATCGTGCATCTAACGCGCGCCAGCGTGATACAATGCCTGGATGATTACGGCTCATATTGTATTCCGTGTATTGAATGCATTAGCTGCACGCTGGTTACTATTGTTCAAATACAAAATCACCATAGACTTTTGCGCGATAAATAATGCATCAAACACGCTCCAGCGTGATACAATTCAGATAATCATGATTTTGGCGAGCCATAGACAAATCGTTGTCACGTGCTGCGACCGCTGATTCTTTGCATTGTTTTTCTGTTTGACGATCCTACAGACAATGCATTGTTTGTAGTAATGGATTGTTCTGCACTAAAAATGTGAATAATGATCGTCAAATTGCTAAACAATGGAAAACGCGCACATTAAGCACAAAAACAACACAGTATAGTCATAGACTGTCCATCAGAAGTTGCTCATTAAAACTGAAACGTGCAATTCTTGAAGTGGCAGTTCTCGAAGAAGCGAACTGCGCGTTCCGAATCCATCCGACCTGCAGATTAATGGACAATGTAAAAAATTCAGTTTCTATATAGCCATTAGTATAGCCACTAATTTACTTACAATGTTGACATATTATGCTTACCATGCTTCACCCGCATCTCCTGCGTCACCTCCACTGAAGCATAGGGCGCACGGTCGGTTCGTTCAGTCGTCGACAAGAAGATTTTTCCAATTAATAAGCGGGGCTGTTTGACGAGATGCACCAGCCATAGTTGTTTGACAAGACAAGTAGCTTTCACTCGTACTACCCGCTTTCCTGATTTCTTGCAAGACGCAAACGAAATCAGCACTCATCCCAGTGTTGTCTATGGTCAAACCAAGACACACATCTCAGTCGTCTATAGGTAAAATAACTCTCAAAACAGCCAATTGAAGCGTGATAAAAAAGTTTGAAGTACTGACCGCTTCCGGCACGTTGAAATAATGGCCGCCAGACTACGCTACGGCCTCTACAGTATGTGTCTTATGGACAGTGACGTTGCGTAGTAGGTAAGAGGCTGAAAAATTGGCCAAACACGAGTGCGCGTAGCAAAGTCACTTTCTACCTTCTACGCAATCTACCATTGTCATATGGTCTAGCCAACAAGTGAGACAAGATAATGAGAACTTTTGCCATAGACAACTTGCAATCAGCGTGCAATAATGCACCTTAAAATCAACGCACAAATAGCAAAGTAACATTTGAAAGCCAACTACTGTTACATCCTAACGCGTTTAGTCTGAACACGAGAATTCGATGCTGCTTGACGTTTCGTATTGAAGTCGCTGTTCCGGGATCAGAAAAATACTGATTTTTAAGCTTTTGGGTTGAAATTTAAAGGCAAAATATGCTCTACATTTAAATGTACTTTTGCTTCCATTTTTGATTGTAATAGAGATAATGATCTTTTCGTAGATGAAAAACAGCATTATCTTGTAACGTATTTGAGTAAGTAGTATAAAAGTAATAATAAAGAAGCAAATCATACATCAAAATTTACATAGGAATAAATTTCACATTTAAATCTGTGATGCGGGGTTTAACCTTAAGAAGTCGGGAAGGTAGTTTTCGACCACTTACAAGTCCCCAGCGCAGTCGGTTCAAAATGTCTATGGCCAGCGCACAAATTCTCTACCCACCGTTCCAGTCGGCTATGGGTCGAACTCGACCAATAATAGAAGTAAAGCCAACAAACTTTGCAAAGATGGCTCGTATAGCTTTTGTCATGCTATCTCAGCCTAGGGACATCCAAACTCAGCCAGCCCCATTCCGCAATGCGTTTTTTGGCTCGAGCTAGTCGAGTTTTACCATAGACATGCTTCTTAAGGCCATGCTATCTCAGCCTGGGACATGCAATCTCAGCCAATATAGATTTCAATTGCAAACAGATCTCAATGCTATCATTTCTGTAACGTGACATGAAATGGCAACAAACAGCAATGAATGAACGCAGCAAGAAAAGTCAGTAAGAATCTGAAAAGTGGCTGAGATTGCATGTCCCAGGCTGAGATAGCATGGCCTTAAGAAGCATGTCTATGGTAAAACTTGACTGGCTTACGTAAAAAATCGCACTGTTGAGATGGGCTGGCTGAGTTTGGATGTCTCTAGGCTGAGATAGCATGACAAATACTATATTAACAGTAACAACAGTAACAAACCAGCAAACATAGCAGGAAAGTTTCATTCAAATTTCAAAAGCATTCAAAGCTTTCTAACACTTTAAAAGATGACAATGGTTCTTTAATTATTGTGCCACGTGCCAAAGCAGTTCACAAGACACAGTGACGGGACGCCAGGACACTGCGAGCAGACGTACACTGTCTTCTTTTTGACACTGTCGGCATCGACGCCTCGGTCGATTTTGCCCAACAACCTGGCCCGACTTGCTTGGAATGTGCCCGGCTGCGGCGGGTGCCCGACCGACCCGAACCGAAACGCAACGTCTGTCTGGCCCAGACTGTTCAATCAAATCCTGATCGCAACTCTCAAACTCTCAAAACAGCCAATTGAAGCGTGATAAAAAAGTTTGAAGTACTGACCGCTTCCGGCACGTTGAAATAATGGCCGCCAGACTACGCTACGGCCTCTACAGTATGTGTCTTATGGACAGTGACGTTGCGTAGTAGGTAAGAGGCTGAAAAATTGGCCAAACACGAGTGCGCGTAGCAAAGTCACTTTCTACCTTCTACGCAATCTACCATTGTCATATGGTCTAGCCAACAAGTGAGACAAGATAATGAGAACTTTTGCCATAGACAACTTGCAATCAGCGTGCAATAATGCACCTTAAAATCAACGCACAAATAGCAGACTGTTCAATCAAATCCTGATCGCAACTTCTAGGAAGCAGAGGAAGCTCTTTGTTCCTCCAGCATTCTGGTAAACGATCCAAGCATTGCGAACCAGAAGGAGGATGATGTGAAAACCGAGCTTCTGAAACAATTTCTGCGTCTTCCTGTTCGGATGGTACGGCTGGAGTCCACTGTCCAGGCGATCTGCGCCGCCCATAAAAGACGAATAGTTGGCGATGCAAACCGGCTTTTGGATCACTTCCTCCACGCCGCTTTGGCGAATTCGAGTAACCTTGACACAGCCCGCCTCGCCCGAAGTGTCAATCACATAGACAATCTTCGTTCCGCTCTGCTTTTTGTCAACAAACATGCACGCCAGAACATAGCTGTTCCTCGCGAATCTCGAAGAAGTTGGCTGGATGTTCTGCTCTTGAAGAAGCATGGGAATTCCGCGATCCTTCCGCACTGTTCCTGTGACTAGCGTGCTCCGCTCCAGAAGCCATAGGGCTGATTTCAGACTCGTCGTTGTCGGAATCAAGACCGAGTCTGCATTTTTCAGCCAGTAAAGCCTACCTGGGTAGAGGTCTTCTCGAAGCCATGCCTTTTGGAACACTTTGGGAATGTTGCAAATTAATATAAAACTCTTCCGTCTGTGACAGAAAGTTCCAAACTCACAGAGGATACATACATACATCTATATGTATAAAATCTTTTACTCTGTGGTCTTTCCGACTGGAATGGGAATGCAGGGTCTGAGCAGAAAGAAAGTGTCTATGGCCCGATTTCGACCCATCCGACTGAAACGGAGAGTGACAAATATCTTCACCGTCTTGTTGAAGAGGTTTTAAAAAGGCGCCACGCGACGTGAGGCAATTAACGGAAATTAGCGCAGTATAATAAACTAGTTGTGGGCCCAATTATGTTTATATTACAACACTTTTTGTAAAAATGTTAACAAAAAATCCCGGGGATCTCGGGATTGCAATCCCTAGTTCCGACTGCCTTACGTTTTGAGCCCACGGGGGTACCGGAGATAGCATTGGGTCCCCCGAAGAATCCTTATCATCACATGGTTCAACTATGGCTACCGACGTCTCGTTGGTCGCAGACGACGAACTGGCTCCGTATAGCGAAGTAGACAGAGCGTTGGACATCTTGCCTAGTTCATTTACCTTTCGCTTGCCGTTAGGTAACTAAAGAAAGTATGCATGAATTTATTATTTAAAATACTTTCAAGTAAAGAATCTACTACAAATATAAGAACTTACCGCTTGACAGTTTTTTATTTTTGATATCTGCTCCAAGTGCAACTCATTTCGGTTTAAAGCGCTAGGGCTAATAGTTGTGTGGTAGCAATTTAGTCTATGATTGGAGTTGCTTTGATGATCATTGAAATGTTTAATTTGATTGTGCCTAGTTTCGTTTGGGCCACAAACAATTGCGTCGACGGAAATTGTGAACTAAGTTAATTTTTGCGCGCCTTTCAGGCATCGAAACAGGAATACAACAGATTGCTTATCTGCGAATAGTCTATGGTCAAGCTGCCCCCCATCTTTGGATATTCCCAACGGGTTATATTTGGATGTACCCATTTGCAGATGAGAAATCTGTATATTCCTGTATCAACGCGTTTGCGAGGATATTTTTTACACTCACATCGTTACACGTTAAACTCACATCGGCCGAATTGCATGGTTGTTCCGCATGGGATCCTCGGGGCAAGCCTCTTCTTCGCTTGGCAGTGGTGGCAGAGCACCATCGTTACCGCATTCAATGAATCGGATGAACTCCATCAACTCTTCGTCATTCGCCTCGTCACGTCCACCCATACTCAAGTCGCTGAGAAAGTTGACCTCATTTCCATTCAAGCCTTAAATGCTTTCAATCGGCAAATTCGACCAATTTATCATTCGTATGAGTGGCATGAATAGAGGTTAGGGCAAACAGAAGAAACAGGAACATGTATCCTCTGCTGCAGAGTTCCAGCTTATAAGACCACAACTTCATTTAACATGTTTCGTCTATGGTAATTTCAGACTGTTTCGCTGAACTTTTCGTTCCAAACGTTTAGTCTATGGCCATCATTTGGCTTGCGCCAAGTGGAAAATGCCTATGACACAAATCCCTAGAATTGCTTAGTGAACAATTCCCGTCCTGGAAGTTGTGTCCTAGCCGTTTTGAATTGGTTTTTGGACGAAAATAGACACAATTTGTCGTATTCCTTGTATTCCTTGTATTCGAAAATACAACTCCCAAAATAAACAATGTAGGATTATCGAGAGGTCACGCTTCACACACAACTGCCTTACCGCGTCTCGGCCTACCGCAAGCAGGCCTATCGGCAAGCAGATCGAAACAAATTCATGCCTTATGTCGATTCGCACATCAGTAAATAATATAAATTCGGCCAATAAATTCGGCCCAACAATCCAAAGGGTCAGCTTGCTTCTTCACAAAGAAAATCCATTCGTTACTAACAGGCCTTTTAGTCCAGTTGTCCTAGGCTTCATCATATGGTGTTTTCTCTCGTGCGTTGTTTGCTGCCACAAAATTTCCTGGCAGGTTAAACCAGCGTTTCGTTTGTTTCTAGTCCTATTCGCACCTATTTGCACTTTAACTTAACATCCGGAACATTGTGTTTGAAATGCATGAGCTGGCGATGGAATCAACACATGGCCACAATAGCCATGGATCACAAAAGCGGACAATTTTTGGACCTGACAGGATCCCGGGATTGGGGCCGATCAATCTCGATAAAAACTCTGGGATTGACATTGCATGGTAGCTAACTAACTTGTCAACGCCAAAAGTTAATTTTTGTCATGTTTGCTTTTGTTTTAGATCAAAATATAAAAGTGGAAAATTCAAAAGTCATTGTACCTGTGGCGGGTTAACAAAATAAATGAGGCGTGAAGGCGGTGATTCTTTGAGGTTTCTAGACGTTCGATTAGTCAGTGAAGAGAGGCTTGGTATAGCTGAGTGCGTGGCGTATATTTATTTATAGAAAAATTTACGGTGTTCTGGAATTTCCTACGCTTGTGTATTATGCATAGTAACTTATTAGAAGTAAATGCAGGGAATACTAACGTGGCCAATAGTTCAACTATATGAAATGCGTAGCTTATACGTAGAAATATTTTGTCAAGCAAACTATTTTGACCATTAAGAAGAATCGCTATTTATACGAGGTAGAAAGTGCAGATGCATGAAAATTTCTAGAAATTTAATAACTTATGGAAACTCTAAGAGGGATGCTGCTAACTATAGCAAGATGCTACTATACACTCCCACGGCCTGGCACCAGCGGCTCTGTAGATGGGCCAAGCTTCAGGGTCCGAACATTATTCGTTCATCAGTTACGCGTAGTATCTGTGGTTTCGCGTGGTCGCCCATGCCCGCGACCGGAAGGAAACCGGGGAATTCACTCAGTGCCCAGTGGCCTGTCCGCCGGAAGCAGTATAGCCAACAAATGCATTTGAGCAGTGTGAAAAGGATTTTTATGCGGTGCACCTACCGGTTATTTGAAAGGCGCAGAGTCTGCAGTCCACTTACCGGATGTGGCGCGTAAGCGGCCACCGGTAGCGCGGATCAGGGTTTTTTACCTCTGAAGGTTACACTCAGGGAGATTGGCGTTGAGTACAATCAAACTGAATCAAAACACAAATAAATTAAGCGTACGCTAAACCTAATCTCCCCTTGTTACCTGAAGAAGTCGGGCTGCTGCACCCAATACTCTGTTCGTGGCTCCGGCTGATCGTCCGTGGCACGTGCGCGTCCTCGCATGTTGCTCGCGGCAGCCCAAACGCGTAGAGCTGGTCTGACATTAATATATCTTAGTATTCGAAGTTTTTCGGCGTGTATTTTTGTTCGGGCTTCCGTTTTCTGGGCGTTGTAGATCTTGGAGCTGCAGCCCCTCCTTACATCTAATATACGAGTACATCGAACGGAATGTGCAGTTCTTTGTTGAGAATTTACTCCCAACAACTCTCAACTTCTGACCTAATATCTATAATGGCTTTTACATTTTTACCTTCTGTGGTACCTACTCGTAAGCAAAAGACCCTGCTTCATGGTACGATTATATGTAATAGTTTATAGTTACTGCCAGGTGTTGGGACGCACTGGATCGTACGAGCCGCGTATCGTTGCTTCGTCTGACGAATTGGGACGCACAAACTTAGCCTGACACTGTGTGGTATAGGGACATTCACGGACTGCTTCTAAAATTATTACAGGTAAGATGATTCACTGTACCGGTAGTTTAACATGCCACTGCTCTAAAAGTAACGGTACAAGACCGTCTTTATTGCCTGCATAGCAAATAACAAGCAAAGAATGCATTACATCTAAAAACAATTAGAGCAAAAGATTACTAAAAACCACCTTAAACGCCAATGCCAGAATTGGTATGGGAAAGAGATTAAACAGTAAACCTCAAAACGCACAAGACTGATTGGGAAACGCATTATAGGACACCATTCAATACGACTGATCGACCAAAAACCCATATAATTACGATATGACTGTTAAGCAAACCTCAATTCTCGAACCTGGCCGCCAGAATTTGGGGAAACTCTTGGACTGTGCACCGTCATCTGTGCAAAACCAAAAGACACAATCTACCATTGTCTGTCTCCAAAACCGTGGAGACGTGGTGTTGCTAGGGTTGAAACATCGCAATGCCATCTATCCACTGAATCAGCTTCAAATGAGCGCGCTTACCGTACTGTTACGACTGGTACGTTTAACTACACGGGCGAGAATCTCTTCCCAAGCGGTGTTCCGAAACTTTCACTTATGGCCTTGATGAGCAACAAGGCCTTTAATGGGAGGGTGGACACGGTGCCGATGAGAGTCCGAGACCTCCCGAAATCGATTACAGTGACTTCGATTACAATTACATTGAAGCTGCCGGGTGGCATCTGCAGATCCGCGACCTGGGATTCACTCTGCTAGAGTACAAAGCTGGCTTACACTGCACCATCTACACTTCCGGACTGTGCAGTGACGTATAGGGTGGGAGCCGGCGCACAGGTATATAAAGATCGAAGGCGATGTACGATTGGAACTGCGCTTCGCGACTGCAATGGACAGAGTCTACAAAGTCATCGCGAGCGGCCTATTCGACAACCAGCTGCATCTGACGCGGAGTTCCGCGACGTAGTGCCTGGATCTGTACTGAAGTAGACAACACTATGATTCTATCTGGCGTAACTAATTAACGTATTTTTGCGCTTTGTCTGCCTGAACCCCCCCCCATGCTGGAAATGCGACTGAGCAATCTGCCAGGAAAAAAATTGGTAGCTCTCTGGAACTGTGCAGTCCAGGACAAGGGTACTCGTATAAAACGTCTATTGATATTGACGAGAAACTTTGCTTGAATGTGTTTAACCAAGATTAAAATGCATTCAGTTACTACTTTAAGTAAAGAAAAGGCAAAGATCACTATCGACTGAACTTTTTTCTTGTAAAAAAGATAATCTTCGCATCGAATTTTTAAAAAATAAATTTCAATTTAGGATATGAAAGCTCAGTTGGAAAAACGGCTTCAGGGCTTGCTTTCAGCTCGCGGATATGAAATTGAGGCACGCAATTCTCTTTTTCTGCTCGATCGAATAGGATATTTTTAGAAAGCCGTTTCTTGTTCGCTATTCGACCATTTTGCATGTCTGACAATCCAGCTAATCTCATGGACTCGATGAAGACTGCCGTAACAAAAGCTGCTGATTCTGTGACTTACCTACCGGTGCGCAATAGAGACAATACGAAAGTATTTGCCTTAGGCCTACTCTGATCTGTTCTTAGGCCTTAGTTCTTAGAAGACGATCTTAGGCCTACTCTATTATAGACCAGCATTTTGGACCTTGCGTTTTTAGCTACAAAAAATTAATCCAAAGAACACGCATGTGCAGAATCTTTTAACAAAAAATTGGAATTTGTACAATTCCTCTATCGGTATAGGGAATCGTGTTGAATGGATATTGGGAGTTGCTTCTAATTTTACCACTCGGCGTCCGAAATCTGCCGACGTACCCGTCGTATCGATGAACGTCGCTGGTCTTTTTAAATTACGTCGAGGGTTGAAATCGAGCTGAATTTTAGCGCTGACTTGCGCTAGTGACAGATGTGATTTCTAAGCCCAAAACTGGAAGGGGGAGGATTTCACAAATCGAAATTTCACAACGTCGAAAGCACATTCTTTCCCAAGGTAAAAACATCAGAAGGTGGAACTTTCACAATGCCGACGTTTCGACGTTGTGAAATATGAGCTTAGAGGATCAGAGCGTACCCGTGTCGAACAGGAGTCAATTAAAATTGTAATATTTTGTTCGGACAGCCGTTACATCCAGACGAATTTTTATGAAAATGATACGCTACTTTTTAGGCAAAAATATGTAAAAATGACATATCGACATGACATTTGATTGATCAAGCCTCCCTTTCTGGCTCCAGTGCCTTCAATAAACCAAAACTTGCATGGGAATTTTGCAAATGACGGATCGGCTTGATTCAAAGCTTGAAAGCTAAAACAAAAGTCGATTGGATAATCCGTGCTTTCTCTGTCCAACGCTTTCAATCAATGTAAACTCTGGAGAATCAAAATACTAGAAATTACGGATCTGCTGTCAGAAAATTTTCATTTTTAGAGACAGAGACTATTCGTTGATGCTGTGATTGAAGCAGATTATAGCTGGATCAATCTGTCATAAAATCATATCGACCGGTCATTTTCATTTTAGATATAGCTCAATTGCCAACGAATGGGAGACTAATAAGGAGTCTCCTGACCAGCACGGTTACTGCTTTTAGTCGTCGATATTTTTCCGTGACAAAGCAGCTAGCAAAGCGATTGATAGACTTATAAAAATTATTTCTAAGAAATCTATCGATTTTGGAGGTTTTGAAGACAGATAATGGTAGATTGTGTCTTTTTGGTTTTGAAGACACATAATGGTAGATTGTGTCTTTTGGTTTTGGAGACAGACAATGGTAGATTGTGTCTTTTGGTTTTGGAGACAGACAATGGTAGATTGTGTCTATGGTTCTGGAGACAGACAATGGTAGATTGTGCATATGATTTTGGAGGCAGACAATCGAAATAATGTCAATGGGATGCAGTACACAAAGCTGGTGACGAAGTCCCGTGCAATATTCGCACCTCCGACGAAGTACCCGAAGTCCGGCGTTAACGTCCGTGTAATGTAAAAGTTATTGACTTCAAAATACTGAGCTTAAAACTGCGATAGTTGATATAAATCAAACTCAATAACTAATCAGGTAGATTTAAATTAGCAAACACTATAGTTAGACGAGCTAAGTTATTTAAAGAAATGTTCATTGGTAATTATAACCTCGCTCGTATTCGTTCACAAGAGGCACCACCTTTCCATAGACAATTTAGTTGCTCATGTTATTCTTTGCTTAGAAAGAAAAATAATAAATATGTGCTCAGAAACGATTCGTTTGAAGCATAGAAAAGTTTCAAGAATATTTTTGCAACCTTTTCCTCCGCGAATCACTTTTTCGATGTCTTCCGAGCAACTGAAACAGAACGATGAAGAACTTCGTCCCGACGCTCCTACAGCTTCATCTAGCGAACCAAACGAGTGTGACGTCAAGACAGTAACCGTTGTGGACAAGACAGTAACCGTTGTGGACAAGACAGTGACCGTTAAGGACAAGACAGCGACCGTTGAGGACAAGACAGCGACCGTTAAGGACAAGACAGCGACCGTTGAGGACAAGACAGCGACCGTTAAGGACAAGACAGCGACCGTTGAGGACAAGGCAGCGACCGCTGAGGACAAGACAGCGACCGCTGAGGACAAGACAGCGACCGTTGAGGACAAGACAGCGACCGTTGTGGACAAGACAGCGACCGTTGAGGACAAGACAGCGACCGCTGAGGACAAGAAAGCGACCGTTGTGGACAAGACAGCGACCGCTGAGGACAAGACAGCGACCGCTGAGGACAAGACAGCGACCGTTGAGGACAAGACAGCGACCGTTGAGGACAAGACAGCGACGGTTGAGGATAAGGCAGTGAATATTGAGGATAAGACAGTGAATGTTGAGGACGAGACATTCAATGCTAATGACGCTAAGAAAGCTGAAGATTCAGTCAAGAAAGCAGAAGTTGAAAAAGATAAAACAGAGGTTACAGAAAATACAATGGAAGCAGAATCCACTAGCAAAGAAGCGGAAGTTGCAGATCAGGAAGCGGAAGTTGCAGATCAGGAAGCGGAAGTTGCAGATCAGGAAGCGGAATTTGCAGGTCAGGAAGCGGAATTTGCAGGTCAGGAAGCGGAATTTGCAGGTCAGGAAGCGGAAGTTGCAGATCAGGAAGCGGAAGTTGCAGATCAGGAAGCGGAAGTTGCAGATCAGGAAGCGGAAGTTGCAGATCAGGAAGCGGAAGAAGAGGAAGTTACAAGCAACGAGCCAAAAGTGGAAGCTATTGGCAACGCAATCGACTGTCTGATTGAGCAAGCGGCTACTGACAGTGAGCAATTAATAACTGCAATTGAGAGCATGGATGCTGTGCTTGATGAGGCGCATTTTCACACTATACACTACGAGACAAACGTCGTTGGAGTGGTTGAAGTTACAATTCACACGTCGATTGCTCTTGGCGAAGAATCCGGTTCGGCCACTATCGAGGAAGACGACTTCACCGCAGGCGAGGATCGAGACGGCACTGACACCACAGAAGCGGACGAAGACACGGACGACGAAGAGGAGGTTGACGTTGCCGGAGACGAGCCGGGCTTGGCAGAGGAGGATCTACGCGCTGGCGAGCTTGAGAACGAAGCTGACGAACAAGAAGACGCGATTAACGCAGCTCAGCAAGCGGACGCAGTCAATGAAGGCACGGAAAATTCCGGCATCATCGACTCCAACGACGACGACGACGACTTGGACGACGACGACGATGACGACGACGACGTGGAAGACAGCAGCAGCGAACTCGAGCTGACCATCCACGGCAGTCCGGCTGTTGCAGCCATCGACGTTGCCGCTGCCGCCGCCAGACTTGCCTCGCCGGCGTTCCCACCGTGGACCACGGCGACGAGGAACCGCCTGTCGGCTCAGTCGGCCGCGGCGGGGCTCGCGACGCCACTCGGCAGCGGCAGCCGGCGCGGCAACTGGCACTACCAGCTGTTTCGTCGCGGCGCTCGGTTTTTGCAACGTCGTCTACGCCGACACTCGACAGAAAATGCGTCTCCAGCGGCGTCGTCTTCGCCAGCGGCGGTGGCCTCGTTGCGACGACAGAAGCCGGCCGTGTTCTCACGGATTGACGAGCGCAACTCGATCTCGGTTGAGTCGGGGATCAGCGCCATGGCAGTGGACCAGCTGAACCAGCAGCGGCTGCGGCGGAAGTCCTCGCCGACTGCGATGGCCACGAAGCCGTGCCGGCGGTGCTCGATAATTGTCCACCTGCCAGCTGAAATGTTCGACCAGCGTCTGCAAGCCGAGTGTAATCTGGCGGCCGACACGGCGGCAGCGGCTGCGGCTGCCGCGGCGGCGAAAGCGGCCTCGGCGAACTCGCGCCGATCCGTCACCTGGGCGGTGCTGAGGTGTCGGAAATGATTTCCAACAAAACCCGACGTGAATTATATGCTGAAATGGCAATTTTTGTTTTTGAACAATTTGCGCTCTGTGTCGGTTGGATGAATGGTTTTTAGATTTTCAATGCCCTAAATAAAGCTGGATGGCCACGCTGGTTTTCTTTTCATAATCTTTTGATTACAAGTTATTGCTGTGTTGGGTTTTGAATATTCATAGTTCCCTGCTTGACAGTAGTGCCAGCGATACGAAAAATAAGTATCTCTAAAGCTCCTCTAGAGTTGTCTCTAAATCTCCGCTAGAGTCGTTTCTAAATCTCCCCTAGAGTTGTCTTTAAATCTCCACTAGAGTTGTCTCTAAATCTCCCCTAGAGTCGTTTCTAAATCTCCCCTAGAGTTGTCTCTAAATCTCCCCTAGAGTCGTCTTTAAATCTCCCCTAGAGTTTTCTCTAAATCTCCCCTAGAGTTGTCTCTAAATCTCCCCTAGAGTTGTCTCTAAATCTCCCCTAGAGTTGTCTCTAAATCTCCCCTAGAGTTGTCTCTAAATCTCCCCTAGAGTTGTCTCTAAATCTCCCCTAGAGTTGTCTCTAAATCTCCCCTAGAGTTGTCTCTAAATCTCCCCTAGAGTTGTCTCTAAATCTCCCCTAGAGTTGTCTCTAAATCTCCCCTAGAGTTGTCTCTAAATCTCCCCTAGAGTTGTCTTTAAATCTCTCCTAGAGTTGTCTCTAAATCTCCCCTAGAGTTTTCTATAAATCTCCCCTAGAGTTGTCTCTAAATCTCCCCTAGAGTTGTCTCTAAATCTCCCCTAGAGTTGTCTCTAAATCTCCCCTAGAGTTGTCTCTAAATCTCCCCTAGAGTTGTCTCTAAATCTCCCCTAGAGTTGTCTCTAAATCTCCCCTAGAGTTGTCTCTAAATCTCCCCTAGAGTCGTTTCTAAATCTCCCCTAGAGTTGTCTTTAAATCTCCACTAGAGTTGTCTCTAAATCTCCCCTAGAGTCGTCTTTAAATCTCCCCTAGAGTTGTCTTTAAATCTCCCCTAGAGTTGTCTTTAAATCTCCCCTAGAGTTGTCTCTAAATCTCCTCTAGAGTCGTTTCTAAGCCACCCCTAGAGTCGTTTCTAAGTCACCCCTAGAGTTGTCTCTAAATCTCCCCTAGAGTTGTCTTTAAATCTCCCCTAGAGTTGTCTCTAAATCTCCCCTAGAGTTGTCTCTAAATCTCCCCTAGAGTTGTCTCTAAATCTCCCATAGATTTGTCTCTAAATCTCCCCTAGAGTTGTCTCTAAATCTCCTCTAGAGTCGTTTCTAAGCCACCCCTAGAGTCGTTTCTAAGTCACCCCTAGAGTTGTCTCTAAATCTCCCCTAGAGTTGTCTCTAAATCTCCCCTAGAGTTGTCTCTAAATCTCCCCTAGAGTTGTCTTAAAATCTCTCCTAGAGTTGTCTCTAAATCTCCCCTAGAGTTGTCTCGAAATCTCCCCTAGAGTTGTCTCTAAATCTCCCCTAGAGTTGTCTCTAAATCTTACCTAGAGTCGTTTCTAAATCTCCCTTAGAGTTGTCTCTAAATCTCCCCTAGATTTTTCTCTAAATCTCCCCTAGAGTTGTCTTTAAATCTCCCCTAGAGTCGTTTCTAAATCTCCCCTAGAGTTGTCTCTAAATCTCCCATAGAGTTGTCTCTAAATCTCTCTAGAGCCAATCAGCAGGCATTTGAAACTGTTGTGCAAATCCCCAATTCCCGTATATAAAGTTGAAGCTATTCCACCTGCCGTTCCCCAGGTCTGCATCCGGGACAGGCTACTATCAAGGTAAAACTGGTAAGTGTGTGTCATATGGGTTTGAGCTTGTTCAGAACCAACTGATTTCCAACTAAAACCTGAATTTCAACGCATTCTCCAGGGAACCTTAGATTAAGATGAGCGATCCAGGCCAGAAGCTCCTGCTGATCAGTTTGCCCCTGTCCTCCGTCGGCATTCTGCTCAACGCTCTACTCTTGGTGTTCGCACTGCGACACAAAATTGCTTCGAAATCCGCCACCGCTCTGGTTCGCAGCCAGGCTGTCTTTGACCTGCTGGTCCTGTCAACCAACATTGTGTTCGTGCAGCTGCAGTCCATCCCGCGGCCGAGTCAGTCCAACACCCTCGACTCCAGCTGGTACCTGTTCTGCATTCTTGGCAACGAGAGCGCCATGCTATTCTGGTACACCATCAACTGCAGCATCTACAACACGCTCGCTTTCACTATCGAGCGCTGTCTCTGCATCTGCTGCCACTTCTGGTGGCAGAGACGCAAACGGTACATGCTGAAGCTCTTCTACTCCACCATCTTCCTGGTCAGCTTCCTTGCTTACGTGCCGCTAAACCTGCTGTCGTATTGGCCGCAACAGGTGCCAGGAGAGGCAGCTGCAGTTGACGGCGATGCTGAGGTCAACAACTCGGTAACTAACTCTGAGATCATCTGCGACAGTCGCAATCGAGTGCCCGAAGCCGCCCTGCGACCTCTGAGCGTCGCAAGCACCAGCATCACTGTGCTGCTGCCAACTCTCTGCATGCTCAGCTCCTACGCCGTCATCATTTTTCACCTGCGCAGGTCGGCTAAAATGTCATCTTCGTCAAATAATTCGGAATCGGCGTCAAGGAGATTCACCATCCTTATTGGCTTCACCGTGGTGGCGTTCATTGTGTTCAACCTGCCCGACACTGTGAACTACATGGCCTGGAACCTGGGAACGTACTTCGACGCTCTGCCATTCGTGGTGCACTACTTCGTGTTTCCCTTCATGTCAGCCATCAACTCGCTGGTGAATCCGCTGATCTACCTGGTTTTCCATCGCCAGTTCACTCGCTTCGTGCTGTGCCGTCCTGTGGCCGGTGCCGCGTCAAAAAGCCCGGCCCCGAGCAGCCGAGGCACTCGACGCGACGAAAGAAGCGTTGAAACAAATATGTGATGAAGAGTAGAAGCAAATCAAGATCTGAAACTGGAAATACCAATGTTTGGGCGGAAATTTCATTAGCCCAATTTAAACTTTTGAAACAATAACAAAAACAATACATGATTGAAATTTAAACTGATCTAAAATTTCAATAAAACATCTTTATGATCAATTGCAAATCCTAAAAATGTTTCAGCGTTCTGTTGACTTTTTTCTTTCTCTTTTTTAATACGTTGCTAATAGAATACCTCCTGGCTCGTAATTATAAAAAAGATGGCCTTTTTAGGGTATCCAGTAAATCCGGCGAATGGACGATTCGGCGACAAGGTGTAGTAAAAAGAGCTATTACATGTAAATCGGCTACTGGCATTTAAAGAAATTAGAGAGCTTCATTGTTATAATTATTATAACGGCTATTATTGTTATTAATCCAGATTTAGCGGGTTCAAAATGCTCGGTTTTCAACAGCTTGTAACTTTATTATAATGATGATATTGCTTAAAAGTGGGAAACTGAACAAAATCGATACTCTCTGTATTTTCATTAAAGTTTTAATAATTGAATGGCAATTGCCAAGAAGAAAGTGAAAATTTGTGCAAAGTGGGGTTGATAAGGCACCCAACCATTCAACCCAACCATAGCATGTAAATAGTTGTACTGCTTTTTTTCTTGGAAGATATCCGAACCAATTCTGGTTCTGGAAATGGTAATGTGAAAAGCCTCGATATTATACATTCGAACGTTTGATGTGACACTCAAATTATGTCAGAAGTACAGCCATAATGTAAAA
The DNA here is from genome assembly GCA_002269645.1 of Macrostomum lignano. Taxonomy (NCBI): domain Eukaryota; kingdom Metazoa; phylum Platyhelminthes; family Macrostomidae; genus Macrostomum; species Macrostomum lignano. The sequence continues at coordinate 203,895 of NIVC01001332.1, read as the reverse complement.
TTTTATTAGAAAAGATACCGGCCGCCCAAAGGTGAATTCTCTACATGTAAAATTAAAAACTGAACTCTGTTCATGTAAAGTTTTATTTGTGTCTAAAATCCGTAAAATCTACAATACGAAATCTGTCGCCGGACTGACTGGAAAGCCCTTTATTAGACACATGAAAATATGTTAAAAACGAACAAAATCTGAGTAAGTCTGTATAAGTTAATCGATCAGAAAAAATCGACACTAAATCGAGGGTAAAAGCTCAGCGTACGAGTATATTACTGTTAGTTGGTAATTGGAGACCTCTTCGGGCATAAAAATCCAGTCTATATTATATTTTTTCGAGGAAAAGTTCGAAGATAGTTTTATAGGAATGATCCTGCATGAGAGGTTGATTGTGATGAAAGCTTCAGTAGCTAGAGACCATTAATGAGGTGAACCGCAGAGAACAAAAGTTCGATATATTGTTGACAGCTAGCAACTTTACGTACAGCTGCATTCAATCGTCCAACGCCTTTTAAAAATAAAATTAAACTGAATGAAAAATTTTATAACTAATGATTCTTATTTATGGGTGTCGAGCTGTCACTTTTGGTGTCAAGGATGTCTCGAAAAAGAGGTCCCCGACGACCCCGTCCCGCTCCGACCGCTCTGGGTCCGCTCGGGTTGTCTCTCCCTGACAGCATCAGCAGCAACCTTGCTCTCTCTGGTTGTCTCAGTCGCTGTGGACTTCCTGGATTGGTCTATGGGCAGCTTATAAAACTCCAAATGGTGTGGTGATAGGTCTCGTACGTACGTGCAACCAATAAGAGTAGACGAATCACTCAGTCCACTCTTAATAAATAATGTGTAACTATAAGTGTACCTATAAAGTATTAAGATTAGGGTATCAGCAGCAGGTCCAGCTGATCCTGATTGTAGCTCAGCTTGTGCCGCCGACAGCGCAGATTCCAATACTCATAGGGCATCCGCATCCGAATCTCAACTGCGTCCGAGTGGCTCGGCCTGACGTTGAGCATTTTTGAGAATTGTTTCGCGAAGCCTAGCTGAACTAAATCGATCATTAAAGTTAGAACGGTTGCCATGGGAACGAATATATCGATTAGAGCGTCGACTGCGGCGGTGGCAGTTGCAGGAAGTTGTAGCAGCCTGGGACCGAGCACCATGATGTCAGCCTTTTTGCTACAATTGCTCCAGTTTTAGCAGCCAATCCGTTCATGTTGATATTAGTGCTGCAGTTTGCACTGCACCAAGTGGGGTGGGGGCTTTGCCATAGACAGTCGCCGGAGCACGAGCAGCAAGCTCTGACACTTCCCCATCTCTTTGGACGACGTATGTATTAACTATTTTATATCCAAAAGATGTTGTAGTTAACAACCTAAACTTTGTGCACTGACGCTAATGAGTAGTATATTGTGCATTTTCAAATAATTTTAGCATCTAATTAATCGGTTACCGTATACATCATGCATTTGCGTTGAGATAATCTTTATAATATGAGTGGCAATCTTGTTTTGACAGAGATTTAACGATTTGTGATTGGTTAATGCATTAACATTGAAACAGTATCATGATCTAGTTAGACATTAACAAACAAGGTGAGTACAAATAAATGATTCATAAAAATTAAAACACTTTTTTTCTAGAAGTAGCCATCTATAACGATTTGGTGCATTTATTAAAGATTAATGTTGCATTCTACTTCTAAATTTTTGGTGCAATAGAAATATTTTAGTTGTTTTCCGATCCGCTGCAGTCGTTAGGCAAGTAATCGATACTATAGTTACTAATAAGTGACGTAGTAGTAGTAGTAGTAGTAGTAGTAGTAGTAGTAGTAGTAGTAGTAGTAGTAGTAGTAGTAGTAGTAGTAGTAGTAGTAGTAGTAGTAGTAGTAGTAGTAGTAGTAGTAGTAGTAGTAGTAGTAGTAGTAGTAGTAGTAGTAGTAGTAGTAGTAGTAGTAGTAGTAGTAGTAGTAGTAGTAGTAGTAGTAGTAGTAGTAGTAGTAGTAGTAGTAGTAGTAGTAGTAGTAGTAGTAGTAGTAGTAGTAGTAGTAGTAGTAGTAGTAGTAGTAGTAGTAGTAGTAGTAGTAGTAGTAGTAGTAGTAGTAGTAGTAGTAGTAGTAGTAGTAGTAGTAGTAGTAGTAGTAGTAGTAGTAGTAGTAGTAGTAGTAGTAGTAGTAGTAGTAGTAGTAGTAGTAGTAGTAGTAGTAGTAGTAGTAGTAGTAGTAGTAGTAGTAGTAGTAGTAGTAGTAGTAGTAGTAGTAGTAGTAGTAGTAGTAGTAGTAGTAGTAGTAGTAGTAGTAGTAGTAGTAGTAGTATTGGTTTTGGCCATAGACAATAAAGGACAAGCAAAGTGATAAAAAGCCATCCAATGTGAGAATCGATTGGTCTATGCGTCGTATTCTTTTATTTTGCTTGTCCTTTATAGTCTATGGCTCATAGACTAGGCTGCACCCAGCCATGCCCTTCGTATTCAGCGTAGGCAGGATTCTCACATTGGATGGCTTTTTATCACTTTGCTTATCCTTTATAGTCTATGGCCCATAGACTAAGGCTGCACGCAGCCAGGCCCTTCGCAGTCAGCGTAGGCAGGATTCTCACTTTGGATGGCTTTATTCTCAGTTAGGCTGACAAAACCAATAGTAGTAGTAGTAGTATTAGGTAGTAGTAGTAGTAGTAGTAGTATTAGTAGTAGTAGTTGTTGTTGTTGTAATAGTAGTAGTAGTAGTAGTAGTAGTAGTAGTAGTAGTAGTAGTAGTAGTAGTAGTAGTAGTAGTACTAGTAGTTTAAAATTTCATCAAATCCTTGACCTACCAGGGCCTGAGCTCCCGTAAATTGGAGCAGTAGATCAGCCAGTTAAGCGAACAGTTAGCAAAGAACAGGTAGTCAAATAAGCCGCCAAGAGAGAACACCAGTCGCAGTTGGGCCGCACCGGACTCGGAGTCGGCTAAACCGCCGTAGTGGATGACGGCAGAGATCAGGTATGTGACAGCCCTGGGCAGCGAAGCAGCTAGGTGAGCAGCCGATGCAGCCATGAGGGTCATCCCGGTGCGGACCGCTCCAGTAGATGCTTCCTGGTGGCGCTTCTGACGCTTCGGTACTCGGGGACCGGCAAAGGACGGGGCGGCAGGTGCAGCGGACTCGACTGGCTGCTGATCATGAGCTGTCGTGTTCCTTTCGATCGTGTAGTTGGAAAGGGCATTTGACACTTTAGTTTTTCAAGTTTCTAGCTTGTAAAAGCGATTCAGCAAAATCATTGGATAATTGGATGTTAGACTGAAGCTGTATTTTCCTCAAGCAGGTCCTGAAATATCCTTGTAATTCTGTCGGACAATTGCAATTCTCGCAGACTCTGCACTAACATTGGGTTCCAGTAAAGAGGCCCTAAATTGATGTGAAATCCACAATAGTGTCACATCAATCTAACGAAAGGTAAATCGCTTCCTTTCAGTCACTTTCGTCTGGTAGAAGCTAAACTTCGCTAATTTAGCTAAGCTAAATTGAATACTTTAGCTGTACATGTAATACGCACAGTAACAATGGACGACATCCCAGAAAGATGTAATTAATATTTTTTTACAATTTTACAAACTTTCTGTAATCAGTGAGCCATCAAGGTCAAAGCCATTTGCCATATCTTATAAGGCCAAGGCTGAATCGTAGGTGAACTTGTCTCTGCCCTACCATTCTAATCTGATTAATAATTCCATTTACTGCGCTACCTGATTAAGCAGCACCAAAGCGAATTAGTCGAAAAAGCGAATTCACAGGTTTTAACGCAAAATCGAACGCCCACGTATATTTACAGTAAAAGCGCACCTTTCCATCGGGTTTGAGCTGCTTGGCAAATCCGCTCGCCACTGCTGCAGCTGCCTGCCGGACTCCTCAGGCAGTCGCCAGCGAGCTCGACGCGATCGCGCGATGGCGCAGAGCCGACCAGCCAGAACGGCGTTGGCGATCAGCAGGAAGCAGCTGCCCAGAGTGCCGTTGGCAATCAGAGTGGCGTAGGCCTGATAGGCGATGCCCACCCAATTCGGGAGGCTCTCATCAATGTAGCAGTGCTGCTGGCCCAGATATTCATAGATTCGAAAGGTGGCGGCTCCGAAGGCGCCCACAGCCAGGAACGGGACGCAGAAGGCGGCCAGCAGCAGGCAGTAGCGACCGCGGCTGGCGCTCGCCCGGTGCTGCAGCGGCCGGCTCACCGCGTACAGCCTGTCTATGGCCAGGAAGCAGAGCAGGTTGGTGGACAGGCCGTTGCCAACAATCCACAGCAGCGACCACAGCTTGCAGAAGCCGTCGTAGACAATGTGCGGAGTTGGCAAGTTGACGCCGTAGTGTAGGAAAGCGTTGACGAAGGCGCTGCAGATTTTGAGTGATAATGGAATCTGATTGAGACTGAGCCTTGACCATGGGTTTAGTCAGTAATTCGTTTCTGAAATGTACCCTTGATATTAACGGATGAGCTATGCACTGTGGTTTGTTGTATTTAATACAACCTCCATCCCAAAGTCTATGTATATGCTTCATTCTACAGACTACGTTCTACATCCAACATATTACGACGTTCTCGTACGTTTTACGTCCTATGGCCGGGGTCCTACATGTACATCGATGTGGTACTGCGTCATTGGACTTCGTTCTTTTATTTGACCTACGTCCTTGCCACTTAATACGCCATTATTTCTATGGAAGCGATCCATTTTGTCCTTAGCTTAATGTTTACCAAATGATTAAAAAAGTTAGTTGAATAAAAATAATCTTCTTGATGTAATCACGCTCTGGTCGCGGGATATGGCCAGGGAAATTTTTCTAAAGTATCTCCGATCTCCGTGACCTTCTGGGCAGAGCCGTCGAGACTGGGCTAAGTCTCTGCCTGGCCAACTGACTCCCGCTCTGCTGCATCCCCCTGCTGCCTCGTCTCCGTCTCCCGCTCCACCACACGTGCCTTTCCGGAGCCCCTTTTTCTCTCTGCACCTTACCCGCCTCCCCGTTTCCCATGCGCTCTACCCTAACTAGCATGTACTTCTCTTGCCTCCCATCTTTTTGTCTCATTTTTGTCTGTTTATCCTGCGCTGTCCCCTTCTCATCCCGTGCCTACTTACAGTACTTTGTGCGCTCACCGTCACCCCATCCCCTATTGAACTCCCAAACGGTGACGCAAGGCCTCTGACCCCTCCTTCCCCCCGATGACTCATCGATGACTCATCACCCCCTCTTGCGCAACCTTTTCTCATGCTATTGTTCTCTTCTCAAGGTTTTTCATGCTTCATGTTCTCGTTTTTGATTCTTTTGTTCTCGTTTTCGCACCCAATTATCACATTTTCCCAGATTTTTTCTTTATATTGTTCTCCTTTTCGCACCCATTTAGCACATTTTCTCCAATGTTTACTTTTCTATTGTTCTCGGTTCTCCCCAATTATCCCCGATTTCCATTTCCTTTGTTCTCGACCCCTGCCCTATTGTTCTCAATGTTTGCTTGCGCAACACTTACTCGACCTCCCGCTGCGCCAATTATCCCCCACCCCACCTCCGGATTGCGCAATTTCCCCATTTCTCCTTTTGCTATGGCGTTTTCATGCTCCTCATCATGACTCATTCTGACGTCATTTCTCCGGCAGCCAATCAGAGAGAGGAAGTCATGGAAACGACCTTGGAGCGGCGGCTGGGAAGGCTATTTAAGGAAGCGGTTTTCGGCGTGAGAACACTCAACTTTTCGTCTTCTCGTCCTTCCTTGGAACTTGCTGTCAGACGCTGCTCTGACCCGTTCGTCTATAGGACGAATCTCTGCCGGTCTCTCTCTCTCTCTCTCTCTCTCTCTATGCAGCCGCCGGTAAGTTCCTGTACTAATTTTTGCTCTAATTGCCTTTGCTTATCCGGGGTTTGCTTATTGCCCATTGCTTGATTAGAGAGCTGAGCCAATTGTGATACCGTATCCTTTGCTGTATTTTACTCAATAGTGAAGCCGCCTAATTGCCTGATTACTAACCATTACTAAACTCCTCATTTTTCACACCTTCACCATCATTTCATTCATGGCTTGCCTTTCTCCAGGGGTGACAAAGCATAAGGAAGTTGGGTAAGCTAATGGCCTCTCCCCGTGCAAATCCCGCCTGTGAGTGCGTGCTGCGGGGCCGCGTGTGCGTGCAGTAGAGGGATTAGCGAGTCTTGGCACAGAATGGCAGTAGGAAGGCTGCAACCCCATGCTGACGCGTTCCTTTGCCCTGAGCAATCTAAACTGGAGACAGTACATGTTCGCCTCATACTACTCTTAGTAATCAAAGTCGCAAGTCAGCCTCGCTCACAGCCACAAAGGATCCCCTGCTGAGAAATCCTCCAGATTGAGCCCAGAGTTCCCGATCATGCCCCAAGCAGAGTCCCTGTACTCGGCTGCATGCGTCTCCCCTGTTAGCCTAAATCCCCTGGTAACCAATCCAGGCGGGGCTCTAGTCTCGAGAGGTCTGGTAGAAAGATCCAGGTGCGCCAGGTCACATAGAGTGGTGGCAGCCACTCGGTCATGCTATGGCCGAGTGACCAACTATTGCACCTTGGCTATAGGTGGGGTCCATGTGGGTCCTTGGCCCTCTGGTCACGAAGCGCTACCAAAGCTATCAATCATGTGGGCGGGACAGTCTGGTGCTGGAGGTCCGTCAGGTCATTGCCCGGTCATAGGCAGCCTACGGTCATTGCCCCTTTTGGTCATACGCTCGCCTCCCCGCGGAGCGGACGGGTGACAAGGGCGGTTACATCATTCTTTCGAATACGAACTGACCAACCTTCTTTCCGTGGCTTCTTTGCTTAATAAATCAAAGGCATTCAATTATTTTTAAGGTCGAGACGACAGATTTTCTTTAGAAACACTTTCTTTGGTGAAATTTAACTGTTATCCGTTAAAAACAAACCATCTTTCACGCTCTAATATCAATCAGATTGTCGCTTGAAGCTACTTGTTTCTTTTGCTGCAAAAATTGGTTATCAGAAGCGTTTAATCAAAAAAGGATTTTACTCCCCTTCAAGCCTGTTGTGGGATTCATCAGATTTGGACGTTTAGCCCTTTGTGGCTGAGGCTGCGTGTCATTGAATGGGAATTGATGTTAGTTACTTTCACACTGGACTCTGGATGCTGACGCAAAGCAAGTCGTCAGTCCACTCGCAGTGGTCCACTAGCCACGGGCTGACTTTATCCGGGTTGTCCATGCACAAAGAAGTCAACTTAATAACGCCGCACATGGAATCGAACCAAAGGGACCGTGAGCGCAAGAGTTCCGATCCTTTTTTATTAGAGTTGGGGACTGTGTGCACCCTGGCACACTTTAAGCGACATTGTCACACAACCGAAGAGAGGTATTCCTGCCCGTTCCGCCGACTCCCCTGAGCAGGCACCCAAGCGCGCGGATACGTACGCAGTCATACGCACAGGCACACACTCACACAGGAGTGTACAGTGGCCCTGACTTTATTTATCGTTAGGCATGTACACTTCACTGTGCCTTGAGATTGGCCCTCAAAGCGCGTTAATTGCAGGAGCAGAGTCAAGCCGAGATTCCAATTTAGCTCCAAATCAATGCGACTACACTTGGAATCAAGCCTTGGCCGCTGGCTACCAACCCTGGAGCTCCGCTACTACCCCCTCCTTATTGAAATCTTGTATAGGTACCCGCTTGTAACTTCGTTTCTCCATTTAGAGATGAATAAAGAAGCTCATTGCTTTGTTTTACCTGATGCAGTTCTACTGATAAAAGTCAAACTACGATTGAGCTGACGATTGATACCTGACTTTACCTGGTCAGAATGGTAATTAGGTCGGAGATGATGAGCACTACAAGAACGTAGTGCTTCGGCTGCAGTTTACTTCGGTTCTTGACAGCGGAGAACAGGATAATGCTGGTGCCGACCAAGCAGGCCACCGTGAACGCAGGAGCCGCGTATAATCTTAGGGCTTCCACTATTTTCGACACTTTGATAGCGGCCACTGAGAAGCCTGCGCAAAAAATAGCGTTTAGAGCGAGCCGAATCAAAATGGAATGTACAGATATACAATTTAACCTTCAATTAAAAACTAAAGCTTCAATCAATGTACACACACGCTACCCCATTAAACCAAACATTCAATCAATGTACACACACGCTACCCCATTAAACCAAACATTCAATCAATGTACACACACGCTGCCCCATTAAACCAAACATTCAATCAATGTACACACACGCTGCCCCATTAAACCAAACATTCAATCAATGTACACACACGCTGCCCCATTAAACCAAACATTCAATCAATGTACACACACGCTGCCCCATTAAACCAAACATTCAATCAATGTACACACACGCTGCCCCATTAAACCAAACATTCAATCAATGTACACACACGCTGCCCCATTAAACCAAACATTCAATCAATGTACACACACGCTGCCCCATTAAACCGAACATTCAATCAATGTACACACACGCTACCCCACCAAACTAAACCCTCAATCAATGTACACACACACGCTACCCCACCAAACTAAACCCTCAATCAATGTACACACACACGCTACCCCACCAAACTAAACCTTCAATCAATGTACACACACGCTACCCCACCAAACTAAACCTTCAATCAATGTACACACACGCTACCCCACCAAACCAAACCTTCAATCAATATACACACACGCTACCCCACCAAACCAAACCTTCAATCAATGTACACACACGCTACCCCACCAAACCAAACCTTCAATCAATGTACACACACGCTACCCCACCAAACTAAACCTTCAATCAATATACACACACGCTGCCCCACCAAACCAAACCTTCAATCAATATACACACACGCTGCCCCACCAAACCAAACCTTCAATCAATATACACACACGCTACCCCACCAAACCAAACCTTCAATCAATGTACACACACGCTACCCCACCAAACCAAACCTTCAATCAATGTACACACACGCTACCCCACCAAACTAAACCTTCAATCAATATACACACACGCGCCACCCCATTAAACTAAACCTTCAATCAATGTACACACACGCTGCCCCATAAAAGTAAACCTTCAATCAATGTACACACACGCTGCCCCATAAAACTAAACCTTCAATCAATGTACACACACGCTGCCCCATAAAACTAAACCTTCAATCAATGTACACACACGCTACCCCACCAAACCAAACCTTCAATCAATGTACACACACGCTACCCCACCAAACTAAACCTTCAATCAATATACACACACGCTACCCCACCAAACCAAACCTTCAATCAATGTACACACACGCTACCCCACCAAACTAAACCTTCAATCAATGTACACACACGCTATCCCACCAAACCAAACCTTCAATCAATATACACACACGCTACCCCACCAAACCAAACCTTCAATCAATGTACACACACGCTACCCCACCAAACCAAATCTTCAATCAATGTACACACACGCTGCCCCACCAAACTAAACCTTCAATCAATATACACACACGCGCCACCCCATAAAACTAAACCTTCAATCAATGTACACACACGCTGCCCCATAAAAGTAAACCTTCAATCAATGTACACACACGCTGCCCCACCAAACTAAACCTTCAATCAATGTACACACACGCTACCCCATAAAACTAAACCTTCAATCAATGTACACACACGCTACCCCACCAAACTAAACCTTCAATCAATGTACACACACGCTACCCCACCAAACTAAACCTTCAATCAATATACACACACGCTACCCCACCAAACTAAACCTTCAATCAATATACACACACGCTACCCCACCAAACCAAACCTTCAATCAATGTACACACACGCTACCCCACCAAACTAAACCTTCAATCAATGTACACACACGCTACCCCACCAAACCAAACCTTCAATCAATGTACACACACGCTACCCTACCAAACTAAACCTTCAATCAATGTACACACACGCTACCCCACCAAACCAAACCTTCAATCAATGTACACACACGCTACCCCACCAAACCAAACCTTCAATCAATGTACACACACGCTGCCCCACCAAACCAAACCTTCAATCAATATACACACACGCTACCCCACCAAACCAAACCTTCAATCAATATACACACACGCTACCCCACCAAACCAAACCTTCAATCAATATACACACACGCTACCCCACCAAACCAAACCTTCAATCAATGTACACACACGCTACCCCACCAAACCAAACCTTCAATCAATATACACACACGCTACCCCACCAAACCAAACCTTCAATCAATGTACACACACGCGCCACCCCATAAAAGTAAACATTCAAGTCAATCTTGAACCTCCCTCACGCCAAGCAATTTTAGATGAAGCAGCATGTCTTCTACAATCGTGGAAAGTGTTGCATAATTGCACATCAATTCAAGCTTACCATCCGGAGCGTCTGTTGTGCCGTTCATGTTGCCGATCATTATGTTTAAGTGACTTTAAAAAATCACAATTGAGGCTTAAATCAAGACAATTTAAACGGCAACATTAAGATTTGTACGTTTTAAGAAGCGACAGCTGAACAAATTATATTGAAAGAAATCTTTTGCCACAACCAATAGAATCTACGACTGTGAAAAGGACGAGGAAACACACGAGGGGTTGAGAAGAAAAGAGATTAAGAATATGAGAAGAAATGTGGAGACGAGATTACAATGAACGCTGAAGAAATGAGTATAATGGAAAGAGAAGTCATAAGTTATGAGAATGAAGACTGTGGCAGGTGGGGAATGAAGACTGTGGCAGGTGGGGAATGAAGACTTTGGCAGGTGGGGAATGAAGACTGTGGCAGGTGGGGAATGAAGACTTTGGCAGGTGGGGAATGAAGACTTTGGCAGGTGGGGAATGAAGACTTTGGCAGGTGGGGAATGAAGACTTTGGCAGGTGGGGAATGAAGACTGTGGCAGGTGGGGAATGTAGACTTTGGCAGGTGGGGAATGAAGACTTTGGCAGGTGGGGAATGAAGACTTTGGCAGGTGGGGAATGAAGACTTTGGCAGGTGGGGAATGAAGACTTTGGCAGGTGGGGAATGAAGACTTTGGCAGGTGGGGAATGAAGACTTTGGCAGGTGGGAATGAAGACTTTGGCAGGTGGGAATGAAGACTTTGGCAGGTGGGGAATGAAGACTGTGGCAGGTGGGGAATGAAGACTTTGGCAGGTGGGGAATGAAGACTGTGGCAGGTGGGGAATGAAGACTTTGGCAGGTGGGGAATGAAGACTGTGGCAGGTGGGGAATGAAGACTGTGGCAGGTGGGGAATGAAGACTGTGGCATGTGGGGAATGAAGACTGCGGCAGCTGAGGAATGAAGACTGTGGCATGTGGGGAATGAAGACTGCGGCAGGTGGGGAATGAAGACTGTGGCAGGTGGGGACTGAAGATCAAACTTATTTACCGCTAGGCATCCACACTTCACTGTGTTTTGGGGGTTGGCCCTCAATGACGTTAGTTGCACGAGCAGAGCCAAGCCGAGATTCCAATTTAGCCCCAAATCAATGGGACTGCACTTGGAATCGAGCCTGGGCCGCTGGTACATCAGAGAGCCGCGCTAGACTATTGGGCCTGTGTGGATTTTGTGCTGAAAGGTCAAAAACATATTTGGGAATTCTTGACTGACTGCCGGTTGTCTGACGCCATTAGTCAAGTATTCTCTTTATGAATAGTTATGTATCGAATAGCAAAAGAATAAGGCAACGATGCAAAAGATTAGCAAATAAACAAAACTGGCTTCAAGCAGTAATGTATTTAGGTAGCCTTTATTTTAAAACATGGGATTTTCAGTGGTCAGAGAGATTGAGTGGCTGTGTTTAGCTTACACAGGTGTTGAGACTGTGGCGGCTTTGAAAGGCGCATATGTACTAACCGCGGCCGTCTCTGCTTAACTTGCACTAAATTTCTAGGGCTATAGAGGAGCTCAAGCGTTAATAATTATTGACAAGCTCTTAAAATGAGTTTAATTGATGCCTCTGAAGACACAAAAGGTAGCGAAAATATTTCCCGCAAACGTCCGTGACCTAATGCAAAGAAACTTATCTGCTCAATGCGACAGAGACTACTTTTAGTTTGTTTCATCAAGTAGTAACAATGCGTTCCATCTAAGAAGCTTAAAAACTTAAAATTAATTAAAGTCGTTCAAGATGTCAAGAGCGAATTTCAGCAGTTGACCATCGTCTCGCTACCAGGGCCTGAGGTCGGGCACGTTGCCGCAGTAGATCAGCCAATTCAGCGAACAGTTCAGATAGAACAGGTAGTCAAATAGGGCGCCAAGCTCGAAGACTAATCGCAGCTGAGCAGCCGTCAGCTCTGACTTGGACGCCAGGTTGCCGTAGTGAATGACGCCGGCAATCAGGTAGGTGATAGCGCGGGGTAATGAGCCGGCCAAGTGGGCTGCAGACGCGGCCATCAAGGTGATGCCGGTGCGTACGGCCGTCGTTGATTCTTTCTGACGCTTCTGACGAGGTTTCTGCTTCTGGTGCTGCTGTTGGCCACCATTTGGAGTTGGGGCACCCACTATTTCCGTTTTGGATGTCCCTTCGCGAGCAGCAGGTGCGTTGGACGGGTGGTCAAAGCTGCAGGGCGGAATGTGAAATGGGCTTTATTCAAGTAACAGGGAATGGACCATTCTCCATCGCAGGTTCTTATTTTAAATCAATTAATAATTGATCATATTGAAAGCGAATTTCTCCCCCAGATTTGCTGATTTTGGCCATAGACAGAATCTCGGAGCCAATGAAAAGCTAAGCAAAGAAGCGTCTTTGGTCGTTTAGCTCACCGGGAAGTAACCTTTAAAGTTCACATATACAAGTTTAACGTCGAAATCGAATGCTACGAAGTCAATGTCATGGACAAGTCGACCGATGAAGCTAACAGGAAATTAACTAAGAGACTAAACGTTGATGAAGAAGAATGCAAAGTGAGAAGTGAACCCAGCGTCTCAAAACAAGATAAGCTTTTGTAGCCACCTGTGTAGGCTACAAATTTGTTAAGAAAATACTAAACCGCAAAATCAGACGCACCTTTCCATCGGGTTTGAGCTGCTTGGAAACTCCGCTCGCCACTGCTGCAGCTGCCTGCCGGACTCCTCAGGCAGTCGCCAGCGAGCTCGACGCGATCGCGCGATGGCGCAGAGCCGACCAGCCAGAACGGCGTTGGCGATCAGCAGGAAGCAGCTGCCCAGAGTGCCGTTGGCAATCAGAGTGGCGTAGGCCTGATAGGCGATGCCCACCCAATTCGGGAGGCTCTCATCAATGTAGCAATGCCGCTGGCCCAGATATTCATAGATTCGAAAGGTGGCGGCTCCGAAGGCGCCCACAGCCAGGAACGGGACGCAGAAGGCGGCCAGCAGCAGGCAGTAGCGACCGCGGCTGGCGCTCGCCCGGTGCTGCAGCGGCCGGCTCACCGCGTACAGCCTGTCTATGGCCAGGAAGCAGAGCAGGTTGGTGGACAGGCCGTTGCCAACAATCCACAGCAGCGACCACAGCTGGCAGGCATTGTTGTTGACTACGTGCGGCATTGGCAAGTCGAGACCGTAGTAGAAAAATTGATTGAAAAATACGCTGCAGTATGTTAGGGGGACGAATAGGGAAACATTGATGTACTCGTATTTTTGGCAGAGAGGAAGGGTTGGGAAAACAATTGTACACACGCGATGGAACCAGCGGCAGGCAGAGAGGAGACAATTAATGTACGCACGGGTAAGGAAAACAATTGTACACACGCGATGGAACCAGCGGCAGGCAGGCAGAGAGGAGGCAATGTACGCACGGGTAAGGAAAACAATTGTACACACGCGATGGAACCAGCGGCAGGCAGGCAGAGAGGAGGCAATGTACGCACGGGTAAGGAAAACAATTGTACACACGCGATGGAACCAGCGGCAGGCAGGCAGAGAGGAGGCAATGTACGCACGGGTAAGGAAAACAATTGTATACACGCGATGGAACCAGCGGCAGGCAGGCAGAGAGGAGGCAATGTACGCACGGGTAAGGAAAACAATTATACACACGCGATGAAACCAGCGGCAGGCAGGCAGAGAAGAGGCAATGTACGCACAGGTAAGGAAAACAATTAAACACACGCGATGGAACCAGCGGCAGGCAGGCAGAGAGGAGGCAATGTACGCACGGGTAAGGAAAACAATTGTATACACGCGATGGAACGCAACGATTCGCATTTAATATGGATCGCACCTTCACACGCGAAAAATTTTTACCTGGAAAGGATGGTGACCAAGTCAGCAACTGTCAGCGCCACCAGTACATAGTGCTTTGGCTGCAGGGTGGACCATCGCTTGAAAGCGGAGAACAAGATCAAGCTCGAACCCACAACGCAAGCAACAGTGAGCACGGGGGCTGCGTAGAGTCTCAGAGCTTCCACTAATTTGGTCACATTTGCAGCTGCCTTGTAATAGCCTGCAATGGGTGCAATGAGTTGGGCACCTGCATACCAGCGCATCTGCTTGTTTTGGCGGAGTAATCTTTTAAAAGAAGCAAATCAATCAATCAATCAAGCAAGCAAAAGAAGCATTTGAGAATACTGATGAGAGTCCACTGAGAATCCCTATGAGAGTTCACTAAGAATCACCATGAGAGTCCACTGAGAATCACCATGAGAGTCCACTGATAATCACCATGAGAGTCCACTGATAATCACCATGAGAGTCCACTGAGAATCCATACGAGAGTCCACGGAGAATCCATACGAGAGTCCACTGAGAATCCATATGAGAGTCCACTGAGAATCCATATGAGAGTCCACTGAGAATCCATATGAGAGTCCACTGAGAATCCATACGAGAGTCCACTGAGAATCCATATGAGAGTCCACTGAGAATCCATATGAGAGTCCACTGAGAATTCATATGAGAGTCCACTGAGAATCTATATGAGAGTCCACTGAGAATCCATACGAGAGTCCACTGATAATTCTCACACTAACACGATGCAGCTTAAACTCACCCTCAACCTCAACAGAAAATGCGGTCGAATTTTCCAAATCTGTTTGATTGGCAGCTCTGTCAGCCATTTAAAAAAGCCAGTTATTAGACTTTGGTAGATTAAAGGCAGGGGCGAGCAAAAATGATAATTCAACGCTGAATTCTGCTGTTGCACACTTTATAAAGCGCTAAATGTGTGTACATGAGGCGTGTGTTTTCACAGGTCGCTATTGATGAAGATTTGCGCACAAACGGAGCCAGCTTCACCAATCATTGGATGGAGATAAGCGCTTTATTTACACGAGTTTGGAACGAATAAGTTTTGTAGCTTGTGCATTTTTTAGAGAGATTGGCTACATTTCGTATTGCGCATAGAATTTTGCCTCTCTGAACCTCCGATACATGTTAAATCGTTGACATGCGTTCATCGGAGCGTATGGTTAAATAAGGGTCGCATTTATTGCTGATGGTGTGCATTGATTCAATGCGGATATAAGACTTTACTGGTGATAAAGTTTCAATTTTTGTAAATAATACTTAATTACAATTTACTACTAAAGATGCCCACCAAGTTTCACGCATGCTAAATTGGTGTCAAAAATTCTAAATATGTGTCAGAGATGCTAAATAGGTGTCAGGAATGCTAAATAGGTGTCAGGAATGCTAAATAGGTGTCAGGAATGCTAAATAGGTGTCAGGGATGCTAAATAGGTGTCAGGGATGCTAAATTTGTGTCATATATGCTAAATTTGTGTCAGGGATGCTAAATAGGTGTCAGAGATGCTAAATAGGTGTCAGATATGCTAAATAGGTGTCAGGGATGCTAAATAGGTGTCAGGGATGCTAAATTGGTGTCAGAGATGCTAAATTGGTGTCAGATATTCTAAATAGGTGTCAGGGATGCTAAATAGGTGTCAGGAATGCTAAATAGGTGTCAGGAATGCTAAATAGGTGTCAGGAATGCTAAATAGGTGTCAGGGATGCTAAATTTGTGTCATATATGCTAAATTTGTGTCAGGGATGCTAAATAGGTGTCAGAGATGCTAAATAGGTGTCAGATATGCTAAATAGGTGTCAGGGATGCTAAATAGGTGTCAGGGATGCTAAATTGGTGTCAGAGATGCTAAATTGGTGTCAGATATTCTAAATAGGTGTCAGGGATGCTAAATAGGTGTCAGGGATGCTAAATAGGTGTCAGGGATGCTAAATAGGTGCAAGGAATGCTAAATAGGTGTCAGATATGCTAAATTTGTGTCAGGGATGCTAAATAGGTTTCAGAGATGCTAAATAGGTGTCAGGGATGCTAAATAGGTGTCAGGGATGCTAAATAGGTGTCAGGGATGCTAAATAGGTGTCAGGGATGCTAAATAGGTGTCAGGGATGCTAAATAGGTGTCAGATATGCTAAATTTGTGTCAGGGATGCTAAATAGGTTTCAGAGATGCTAAATAGGTGTCAGGGATGCTAAATAGGTGTCAGGGATGCTAAATAGGTGTCAGATATGCTAAATTTGTGTCAGGGATGCTAAATAGGTTTCAGAGATGCTAAATAGGTGTCAGGGATGCTAAATAGGTGTCAGATATGCTAAATTTGTGTCAGGGATGCTAAATAGGTTTCAGAGATGCTAAATAGGTGTCAGGGATGCTAAATAGGTGTCAGGGATGCTAAATTGGTGTCAGAAATGCTAAATTTGTGTCAGGGATTTTGCGAGAAGTGTTACAAAACTTGACTAAACTGTTATCTAAGGTCACGCGGATATCTGAAAAAAACACATTCACGTGATGAAATCAACCGCTCCTTTCTGTAAGATACATCGCAGTTGTTTTTAGTTTTTATCAGTTATTAGCGCGCACTCGTACAAGGAGTACGTAGGATGTAAAAATACTGATAAAGTGGACATTGCTCACGCAGCTTTGCTCTCGCCCCCGAGACGGAATATGTAATAAAGTTGCTATCTAGAACAAATAAACATAATCAATCTGAATGTGATCCATCTGTTTATTCGCACCTGAAAGACGGTCGCTTTTCTTCTTTAATTGTCATCAACACAACACACCGGCCCATTCTGTTTTTTGAACTTGGACAAGCAAAACTACTTTGAAGGAAAAAAGGCAATTCCAAAAATCATGCTAAATGTGCAAATTTTGAGAAAGTACGTACATGCACGAGCGTATTATTGAATAACAGAAAAACCAACTTACCTAATCTAATTAGCCAGTACCGGTATACGACCTATGTGCAATATAGCAGTGAAGAACGCTTCAATCATTACAGGCAGTTAGTTGAGCTGGTGCCCCCTGGTGCTGGCGCCCCTGGTGCTAAAGCCCCTGGTGCTGGTGCCCCTGGTGCTAAAGCCCCTGGTGCTGGTGCCCCTGGTGATAAAGCCCCTGGTGCTGGTGCCCCCATGGTGCTAGAGCCCCTGGTGCTAAAGCCCCTGGTGCTAAAGCCCCTGGTGCTAAAGCCCCTGGTGCTAAAGCCCCTGGTGCTAAAGCCCCTGGTGCTAAAGCCCCTGGTGCTAAAGCCCCTGGTGCTAAAGCCCCTGGTGCTAAAGCCCCTGGTGCTAAAGCCCCTGGTGCTAAAGCCCCTGGTGCTAAAAACTCTTGGAGCACCTGTTGCACCAAAATGAGTGCCTGTGGCGCCAAAATGAGTGTTTGCGGTGCCAAAAATCAGTAAGAACAAACGCGATTCCCAAAAATAATATCAAGATTTTTCGTATGGAAGCTAGTTTAGAATTATTGGTTTCGTATGTCTCCCCCCAATATAATCCATGGGGAAAATGGCCACCTGTGTACGTAGGCCACGGGAAGTGCAAAATGGTATACTTTCCAGACATAAAGTACACACACGAGCGGTTTAGACACACACGTGACTATAAAACGCAGATAAGAGAACAATTAAATTATTTTTGTGACAACAATTTCGCAGTCATAATCTCTCAATAAGTCTGTTTACGCAGACTGAAATGGTCGTTGACGAACCGAAGTAGGCTGATGCGAATATTGCTAGCGGAATTTGTATTTCCTGTTTCTTTTTTTATAATACTAAAAGTGGACCAATAGCGCTCGCTCATAGCGCACTCGAGATTTTACAGTTCTCCATGCAGGTGAAAACATGCATGTAGCTGGTATACAGTGCACACTGCTAGCCGGCAGACTTGTTTATACACATTCTTCACGTTCGCCTCCCAATGTTAAAAATAAGCCGAAATGCGCGTGTGGTTCTGTGTAAAATTATTTCATACCCAGAATTTATTCATGCATGCGTTTGATGATTCGGCCGGGGTCTGCATAATGCTGTTCGCTTCATATAAAAATAGATCAGAGATAGCAAGATCGACTGTTTTAACCTAGTCTATATCTTTTCTAGAATTTTCTAATTAATTAAGTCGTGATATGCAGTACGTACCGCTTCTATAGTGTGCTGAGCAGTCACTGAACTCACCCACAAAACCAATTCAGCGTTGAGCAGTCACTGAACTCACCCACAAAACCAATTCAGTGTTGAGCAGTCACTGAACTCACCCACAAAACCAATTCAGTGTTGAGCAGTCACTGAATTCACCCACAAAACCAATTCAGTGTTGAGCAGTCACTGAACTCACCCACAAATCCAATTCAGCGTTGAGCAGTCACTGAAATCACCCACAAAACCAATTCAGTGTTGAGCAGTCACTGAACTCACCCACAAAACCAATTCAGTGTTGAGCAGTCACTGAACTCACCCACAAAACCAATTCAGTGTTGAGCAGTCACTGAACTCACCCACAAAACCAATTTAGTGTTGAGCAGTCACTGAATTCACCCACAAAACCAATTCAGTGTTGAGCAGTCACTGAACTCACCCACAAAACCAATTCAGTGCTGAGCAGTCACTGAACTCACCCACAAAACCAATTCAGCGTTGAGCAGTCACTGAACTCACCCACAAAACCAATTCAGTGCTGAGCAGTCACTGAACTCACCCACAAAACCAATTCAGTGTTGAGCAGGCACTGAACTCACCCACAAAACCAATTCAGTGCTGAGCAGTCACTGAACTCACCCACAAAACCAATTCAGCGTTGAGTAGTCACTGAACTCACCCACAAAACCAATTCAGTGTTGAGTAGTCACTGAACTCACCCACAAAACCAATTCAGCGTTGAGTAGTCACTGAACTCACCCACAAAGCCAATTCAGTGCTGAGCAGGCACTGAACTCACCCACAAAACCAATTCAGTGTTGAGCAGTCACTGAACTCACCCACAAAACCAATTCAGTGCTGAGCAGTCACTGAACTCACCCACAAAACCAATTTAGCGTTGAGTAGTCACTGAACTCACCCACAAAACCAATTCAGTGCTGAGCAGGCACTGAACTCACCCACAAAACCAATTCAGTGTTGAGTAGTCACTGAACTCACCCACAAAACCAATTCAGTGCTGAGCAGTCACTGAACTCACCCACAAAACCAATTTAGCGTTGAGTAGTCACTGAACTCACCCACAAAACCAATTCAGCGTTGAGTAGTCACTGAACTCACCCACAAAACCAATTCAGTGTTGAGCAGTCACTGAACTCACCCACAAAACCAATTCAGCGTTGAGCAGTCACTGAACTCACCCACAAAACCAATTTAGTGTTGAGCAGTCACTGAACTCACCCACAAAACCAATTCAGTGTTGAGCAGTCACTGAACTCACCCACAAAACCAATTCAGTGTTGAGCAGTCACTGAACTCACCCACAAAACCAATTCAGTGTTGAGCAGTCACTGAACTCACCCACAAAACCAATTCAGTGTTGAGCAGTCACTGAACTCACCCACAAAACCAATTCAGTGTTGAGCAGTCACTGAACTCACCCACAAAACCAATTCAGTGTTGAGCAGTCACTGAACTCACCCACAAAACCAATTCAGTGTTGAGCAGTCACTGAACTCACCCACAAAACCAATTCAGTGTTGAGCAGTCACTGAACTCACCCACAAAACCAATTCAGTGTTGAGCAGTCACTGAACTCACCCACAAAACCAATTCAGTGTTGAGCAGTCACTGAACTCACCCACAAAACCAATTCAGTGTTGAGCAGTCACTGAACTCACCCACAAAACCAATTCAGTGTTGAGCAGTCACTGAACTCACCCACAAAACCAATTCAGTGTTGAGCAGTCACTGAACTCACCCACAAAACCAATTCAGTGTTGAGCAGTCACTGAACTCACCCACAAAACCAATTCAGTGTTGAGCAGTCACTGAACTCACCCACAAAACCAATTCAGTGCTGAGCAGTCACTGAACTCACCCACAAAACCAATTCAGCGTTGAGTAGTCACTGAACTCACCCACAAAACCAATTCAGCGTTGAGTAGTCACTGAACTCACCCACAAAACCAATTCAGCGTTGAGTAGTCACTGAACTCACCCACAAAACCAATTCAGTGTTGAGCAGTCACTGAACTCACCCACAAAACCAATTCAGCGTTGAGCAGTCACTGAACTCACCCACAAAACCAATTCAGTGTTGAGCAGTCACTGAACTCACCCACAAAACCAATTCAGTGCTGAGCAGTCACTGAACTCACCCACAAAACCAATTCAGCGTTGAGTAGTCACTGAACTCACCCACAAAACCAATTCAGCGTTGAGTAGTCACTGAACTCACCCACAAAACCAATTCAGTGTTGAGCAGTCACTGAACTCACCCACAAAACCAATTCAGCGTTGAGCAGTCACTGAACTCACCCACAAAACCAATTTAGTGTTGAGCAGTCACTGAACTCACCCACAAAACCAATTCAGTGTTGAGCAGTCACTGAACTCACCCACAAAACCAATTCAGTGTTGAGCAGTCACTGAACTCACCCACAAAACCAATTCAGTGTTGAGCAGTCACTGAACTCACCCACAAAACCAATTCAGTGTTGAGCAGTCACTGAACTCACCCACAAAACCAATTCAGCGTTGAGCAGTCACACTGACTGTAAAAGTTCTGTGCTTCAATACTTTTTATCTTTCGATGCATTTCAAACAGCAATAAATGTCTGTCGCCTGTAATCTTGAAGATATAATTTAACTATAGCCAAAATATTGCTTAAGCTGCTATCAGACTTATGGGTCTAAAAATAGAAATTAGATAATCGCTATCTGCTGAAGAAAGAAACGAAAAAAACATTGCATTGCAGCCAACAGTTACTTTCAAAGCTAACAAGAAAAATGAGAACTGAAAAAATAATTGATTTATTTCACAGGACCAGTTTTGCAGACTGATGTTCACAATTGTAACAAAAAATTGACATAACTGTGCATCAAATTAACGACGCTAAAGTTTAAAACAAATTGTGCCATTAATATAATTGGAGAAATTGGGCGAACTTAGAGAAGACTGACGTTCAGATGAAGACTTCAACTTTTTGCATTTGTCTTCTGAGACCGCGACACGACGACCAGAAAATTGATAAACAACGTACTGTATGCATTTTGTTATATATGTAAACATTATTTTATTTCATTAACAATTGGCATCACGGCTGTTAATTAATAAAAATAAATATGGCATGCGATTTGGAAGTACAATAAGTAATTAATAGAATAAATTATAAATAAAAATAAGACAGGGCAGGCAGACAGGCAGACAAATGATTGGTATTTATAAAAAAACAGATTTTAAACTTACTACAATATGATTACTAAAAAACCAATTTAAACAACTTCTTAGGGTTTAGGGTGAAGCAAACAAGCTCAAGCAGTTGTTTTTTGACAAACAAAAAAAGCACACAGGGTGTCAGAAGATGATGACAATATTATACTTTAATTAATAAGAATTAAAAAATAATTAAAGCACTGGGCTTGGGTCATGTACGAGTGGACAAAATAAGAAGGTTCAACATCAGAATCCGGTGCAAATATATTCCAATTCACATATTTAACTCAAAACCAATGGGCATCCATCACAAAGCTCACAAGCACATCATATAAAAATCCATAATATTAATTAATCAGCAGGCGACTGACTGGCTGAGCAAAAAGATTTCTTTCAAAAATATGAAAAATACAAGTATGTACAGACAATATTTATAACAAGCAAACAGAGCAAACGAACTTGGATGGGTAATATAAGATTACTGTACAGCATTTATTAATACAGAAATATGAAAGCAACTATGCAGTTATGAATGAAGACAAGGAAGCATAAATAATTAAATTCGTAACTGTGCACAAGCCCGTTTAACAACACTGATTTTTTTTTGTTGTTTTTTTAAATTAAAAAATGCCTGCCTTTTGAGGAAAATCTTCTCCTCAATCAAATCGATAATGTCAGGAACAAATTCATGCAATCAAGCATTTTGAGAATGCAATGGTTTCGAATTTATGCAGAGATATGCGGTGTGACAAGAAAGAGGTAGAGTAGATAAGACAGCGACAAGGGAGGACGGGGGGGTCACGGTGGTCACAAAACGTGGTCCTTTTCAAACAGTTTGCGGTTTCACAGCAGCAGCTTGTGCTCGCGAAAGAAATAAAGTACGCCCTCGTAGGTGGTCAGCACAATGCAAGTGTTGGGAATCTGACGCATAAAATGGGTCAGCATGCCGCGGTAGAGGGCGCGCGGGCCCTCTTCGGTTATGATGAGCCGGAAGGTTTGAAATAAGCCACGGTATTTGTTGCCCTCCTGTCTGAGTCGAGTGCGCAGTACCTCTGAAAATTAGGTAACAGAATACATATTAGCGTCTTATATACAGCGTATAAAAAAGAGAAGCTACAGCTACTTCAAGAGGAAAAAAATGTGGCGGACCCGTCAGTCCGCCACACCCAAGCAGAACAAGCCCCCAAGCCCAACACCCCCGCCAAGCTTAAAGTCTCGTGCTTTTTCACGCGGCGGCCGCGTGGTCCAAACCCGTGTGTACTTTGGTACGGAGGGCTGGTAAACAGGAGCTATTTTTAGAACGGAGAGGGTTTCCTACAGCCCGATTAGAACTAGCATATAGGGGGAGGGGCGGGGGCGTGCATGGGGGGGGCGTCCCAAGGTCGTTCAAAGGCCTTGGCGGGCTTGGTTTTATAACTGAGGCCAAGGACAGGCTGTGTTTTAACCTAAATTGCAATAAAGCTAAATACTTGGCAGGGAACGGGTGAGGGAGAGAGATCTAAAGTTCGAGCGTACGGGGCCTGGGCCTTTTGTGGCCTTGGGGAAACGAGAGAAAAGAGAAATGAGGAATGTGAGAAAGCCTGCATCCTGTGCCCTGGATTGGGATTGAGAATGTTCAGGTAGAATTTCGCAACCCTTGTCCCCAAAGTAGTAAAACTTTACCATGCGGATAGCAGACGCAAGTGGCGAACGACTTAGAACAGGTGCTAGCAATCGAACAATACAACACTTCGTCGGCTCGACTAACACCAACAACGACGCTGTCAACACCGCGCGACCATCTCAATAATCGCCTTTTCAAGTCTTCGTACACAACGAAATGTAGAGAAGTTTCGGCTATGCCCAAATAGGAGGCTTGAATGCCGCGATAGAAGCCTAGAAAGCCGTTCTGACGCCACACGGTTCGAATGCAACGGATAGCGCTTAGAGACTGGGACTTCGGGCTGCAAATATTATGTTAGATACTGTCAATGTGAATAGGATAGTGCGGAGTTTAACTGAAAAAGATACCACATTGATCAAGTGCAAGTAGAATAGTTAAGAGTATAAAACCAGTTTAAACTAGCTAGCTAGGGTGTAAAGAACGCTCTAACATATCTCAAACACTGTACAGTCTAGAATTATAAATAGTACACACGGCATAGACACTCGTACAGCTCTACTAGATCTACACCAATTTGCATGCGCATACAGCATGACTATATTATATTAAATTAGCAATGGAAAATTCCTCTCTAATTTAATATAGAATAGGAAAAACTAAGCGTAAGCTGACTAATAAACAATTAAATTTAATAAGCACCTCTGATCCAATTGCATTCGCGTCTTGACTAGCCAAATCGGATTTGTGCAAGTCAGAGAAACAAAACCGGCGAATGCAGCTGCCAGACAGTTGTTGCCATGGGAACCGCGGGGAAGCAGCTCCGATAGCATCTCTTGTCCATTGACGTAGGCGCCAAAGTAGAAAGCTCTCGAGGGTAGCACGCCCAGTATGGTCATGCTGAGGCCTTTGAACAGGCCTCGGATGCCTTCAGTGTGTCGAATGTAGCGAATGCACTGCAGTACAGACATTCGACTGACTGCAGCCATCTTGTTGACCTCGGAGCAGGTTGCCTAAATACAATTTGGCAAGGGAATTGAAAAAAGTCAATATCTAATATCTATGACAATTTTACTTGAATAAGGTGATTTATAAAACTGTAGAAGGAATTGGTTATTAAGAAAATACTTGTACTTTTTAATGGATTTGCATGAGTTTTTTTTGCTCCTTGTTTACTGGGCACCCCTGGGTTTATTTTTTGTGCAATGTGCATATGCACCCTAAATTTTAAAAAGTGGGTGCAGTTTAGGTGCAGTCTCATAACCTATTTTTGTTGAAGCCTCAGTTGCACTGCCTTTAAATAAGAAAAAAGAGAAATTGCACTCTTAGTCTTAAAATTGCACCTTGAAATTGAGCATAGGTTGCACTTTTGCACATTGTATCTGGCGAAAAATAGAACTATAGGCCATACCACATCCCATAGGCCAAAGGGAGGCACTTGATTCCTAGTATTCATCTGACAAGTCAAAAATCTATTATGCATGCAATGGACATAAATAAATGCATTGGTTATGTTATAAACTTAACGTTTTTTTGTATTTTTGCTTTGATAGGAGATGGGACTTTGGGTTATGCAAAATTTTATAGTATACTTGTATACTAGTATACTAATAAATTTTTGATTCATGACATGCATTCACACTTAATTAATATAAACAATATAAAGTAAAGTAGGCCTATATTAAGGTTTTAAAATAAAAACCAACCTGTGAATAGCATGTAGCAGCCATAGCCGGTTGTAGTCCAATCCAATTAGGTGGTATCTTAAGCATCGTCCTAGCAGCTGATGATGATGTTGCATAACCAGTAGTAGAAGATACTGGCGAATGTCCATTGCTAATACCATTGTGCCATTGCCAATGGGTGACAGAGCTTTGTAAGCGGGTTTTCACAATCTCAAGTGGTGAGGTGAGCACAGCTCCAGTGGTGCCAGCTAAGCTGAAAAGTGAAAAAACGGGGAGAAACATTTATAAGCATGTCACTGACAGATTTAAAAATGAAACCGGTTTGACCAAATACTAGGCCTACTGACTGTACTACAATACAAAATACAAACACAACACTGCTTACCCTCCAGCGACAACATGAGCGAAGCTGCCATCCAGAACCATTTTTCATAGCTATCGAACTCTTCTAAGCTTTACAAATTTGCTAGTTTAAAAAGATATGTAACTTAAAAGTTATAAAATGTCCACAAATTATTGAATTTTTTATTTCACGCTGTCTTCTTGATCTTGGTGCCTTCTAACTTAGCACACTAGGTTTGAACAAGAGTAATTATAGCTAACCAAGCATGCGCCAGCTGCATGGAGGGAATCCTATCAGGCGACACGTGATGATCTTGGGGAATCCCCATAGAAAATAATTTAATTCAATCATTAAACATTTTTATCATACTAGTAAAAATTAAATTGTGATTAGGAATTTATTTTTAACAAGTTTGAGTCCTAAAATTTACTACAAACAGAGAAATGTTTGTTATAACCCATGTTGAATTGTGTTGTATTTCAAGATGTAAGCTTTACTAGAAAGACGTAAGAAGTAGCTCAAGTTGCTACTGTATATTATCTTAATAACGTTACTTTCCTATATTTTTCCCACTTCCGATTCCTTAATCCTTATAAAGTTACTTTAAATTCAGAAATTGTCCAATAATGAGTAGTTTATTTGTTGGTTCAAGCCTCTCCAACTTTTATAGAGCAGCAAGGCCAAGATATCCTAAAACAGTGATGAACTCAATTTTCACGGCATGGAAACAACTAATTTCTCCGAATACAAGGATTCAGGACAATCTTGATGTGGAAGAGTTAAAAGTGCGTATTTTTTCTTTTGAAAATAATATATGATTTCTAAAATGTTGGCATACGAAGCTCTGTAACTGTACTCATAATTTTTTAGTAGTTTCCTGTGTACATCAGAAAACAGTCCATTTCGGCGACAAGTTAAATCGGCGACAGCCATTTCGGCGATAGCGTAAGCAAGAAATGAAAGCAAATGCGGGAGCGGGGCTGGTGGTTATTCTCGGCATGTACAACTGCAGGGGAGGGCGGGGAAGGACTCTTGGGGACTCTGGACTCCAGTGGTGCCAAGCAGTGTTGGGCACTACCATTACCGAGTAACTTGCAAATGGTAATGCAAGTTACTTTTTCGTAAAGTGTTCCTTATGCAAGTTACTTTTTTATTTTAGTAACAGAGTAACAGTAAGTTACTCAAATTTCGGAAGTCTGTTACAGTTACTTTGCAACAATCTCAATATTTAAATTTAAAACTGAAATGCTTAGCTATTACGCCGGTTGTCACATGTTTTTGCATTTTTCATTCCTAAATTCAAAATTAAGTGAATAGTATCATATGGTATTCCGCTTAATTAATGAAGAAATACTTGAAACATGTTTTACTTTGTTAATTTCGGTAAAATATTTTTGCCTTTTTCATTTTCAAGTTACTAAAAATTTTCAAGTTTGATTCAAACAAACAACCAAAGAAAGAAATTCATCTGTAGCTTCCACAAGTCCCTCCACTGGCCACTGCAGTACTATACCATTTTATACAGTTCTATTTATTTTAGGCCCCTACTCTATTGAATTATTGGTATTCATTGATTTTATCATTTATAATTTTAATTCTTGATTGCCATTGCCCATGGCCATTGGTCCTTCTACTTGCCTTACATTGTGTTGCCAATCTGTCTCTGTCTGTTAATTGGTTAATCCTAATGCCCAATGGCAAATTTCAGTAACAACAATTCAATGTAAAAAATGTGCAATGTGAAAAAAGCAGAAAATTTTGTTAATAACATGGGTAACAGAAGTGAGTAACAGACAGTAACTTAAAAGTTACTGGGTTTTTGTCTAAAGTTACTAGGCTAATTTAAGTTACTTTTTAAAAATTGGTAGGCCTAACTTAAGTTATAGTAATGCAAGTTAATTTTTTTGAGTAACTTGCCCAACACTGGTGCCAAGATTGTCCTGGCAGCACTGAAGCTGTGCTCACTTCACCGCTTGAGATTGTGAAAACCCACTTACAAAGCTCTGTCACCCATTGGCAATGGCAATGGTATTAGCAATGGACATTTGCCAGTATCTTCTACTACTGGTTATGCAACATCATCATCATGATAAGAGCCTGCTGGCTGCATGTGCTGCCCTCAATTGACCTGCATCAGAGTGATGGTAAGTTAAGATGGTTATAAGTACAGTTTGGCAGGTACATGCAGCCAATGCATTCTATGCACTAATTGCAGGAGGCTGTAGATGGAAATAGATGGGAAAGATGGCCAGGGCAACAAGCAAAAG
Organism: Macrostomum lignano; assembly: GCA_002269645.1. NCBI lineage: Eukaryota > Metazoa > Platyhelminthes > Macrostomidae > Macrostomum > Macrostomum lignano. Next base: position 176,452 of record NIVC01001332.1, on the reverse strand, counting down.
AAGGACTGGATTTGTTTTTTATTTCTTAATGTAAAACAATGTAAAACAACGTAACATAAAACAAACTGCTTTGTTTTAGCTTTGTGATGACTTGGACTTTTATTTCACTTTTAAAATTAAAATAAACACATTATTAACGCTGTTGCCGAAATGGCTATTGCCAATTTAACTTGTTGCCAAAATGGTTGTTGTTGAAATAGTTTGTTGCCAAAGTGGACTAATACTGTACATCATATATTTAGTTCTTCAGCTACACGTTTTAAAGGATAATTAAGTCAAAATGCAACTTTTCCAATTTTAGAAATCTGGTTTAGCGCTTGATGTTGGTTGTGGATCTGGTCAGCTAACAGAATTATTGGGCATTTATTTTGCAAAAGTCATTGCAAGTGATCTAAGTACCACACAGATATCTGCTGCACAGAGTGCATCTTCAGCATCAAATAACACCAAGTTTCAGTAAGTTATTATAGCTAAATAATAAAACATTTCATTGCTTGTTGCAATTAAATTTTTGCCCATGTAATGGTTAATATTGTTTTAAATAAATCATTCTTATTCTCAGTAAAGTAGGCCTAACAAAATAGTATACAACTAGCATATTAAGCCCCCCATGGGGGCCATTTGAATTAAAAATTCAAACATTGAAAGCATTAAAACAGATTGTTTTTCAAATTGTTTATATTTGAAATATTATCCTTTTTAATCTTTAATTAAAAAGATTATTTTTTTCAAATAGTTGACCTATTTGGCTATTCCTAATTAGTATAGGGCCTAACTTAATATACCAATTTGCAAATAAATTAATGAATGAATTATGAATTGTGATTGTGCCATCCTGCATTTCAAAATAATATAAACAAAATCAGAGCAGTTTAGGGGATTGGTAAAAAGGCACATTACATTTCAGACCAGCTTGATAACCCCGTATCCACCTTCTTTCATTGATTGTCTATTAGACTTGTTGGTAAATGATGATAAAATTTATCATATATGTAGGTAGAAAATGTATATAGGTTTCCTGACAGATATTTTCCTGGCAGATATTTTATCATTCGAACAGATAATTCAAACAAAAATGAATTCATGTTTTGGGATACATTCCTTACTCTGAAGCCATATTCAGCTTTAAATTTTATAAGCAGAAATTTTCTGCCCTAAAGAAAAAAATATTGGTATGAATTCAAAGTGTGTCAAAAGACAAATTCAATGGCACCCCTAATTACAAACACATTTTAGTAGCAAATATCTTAGAAAATACAAAATACAATCATATGTCTTGAAGATGTCATTGCAAAGCTGAGAAATGCATCAAGAAATGAGTGAAAAAGTTTCAGTGAAAATGATTGGAGCATAAAGACATAGCAATAAATCAAAGTTTTGGTTGATCTTGGTTGAAGATTGTTGTCCAACTAAAACTTTGATTTAACAAATGGATAAAGCATGATGTTAAATCTCATTATCTATCCTATGTCAGCTTAAGTTGGCATAAGATCCCCATTTTTAACTAATATTCTATAAAATTTTTCATTCCATTTACAAGTTATTTATTGTGTAACAAACTATATATTTCCAAATGTCTTACTATGCTAAATTTGGGGCAATAGTATAATTTTTTGTAATTGCAATTGCTTGTAATTTTGATTTACAAGGTTAAAATTGCATTGCCAATATTAGGAAATTATAATAATTAAATAGTGTATATAGTGATTACAGTTACAGCTAATTAGTATTAAACTTAATTAAATATTTCTACTAAATTGATCATTTATTACTTAATCTATTATTATTCACAGTGTAGGCGATTGTTACAGTCTTCGATGCCCAGACAAAAGTGCCGATCTGATCACAGTGGCTCAGGCGCTACACTGGTTTGATGTGCCAAAATTCTATAATGAAGTGGGCCGCTGCCTGAAGCCCACAGGTGCACTGGCTTTGCTCTGCTATGGCTTCTGCTCACTTCGCTTGCATGGAGTTGACAGTTCAAATGAGATTCGAGCTAATCAACTCATACAGGAGGTGAAAAAAATGAAGTTATATGCAATTATTATCTCATCTTCCAATTCACTTGCAACACTAAACTCTCTGTCTAACTGGTGACTCTATTGTCTAACTGGTGACTCTCTTGTCTAACTGGTGACTCTCTTGTCTAACTGGTGACTCTCTTGTCTAACTGGTGACGCTCTTGTCTAACTGGTGACTCTCTTGTCTAACTGGTGACTCTCTTGTCTAATTGGTGACTCTCTTGTCTAACCGGTGACTCTCTTGTCTAACTGGTGACTCTCTTGTCTAACTGGTGACTCTCTTGTCTAACTGGTGACTCTCTTGTCTAACTGGTGACTCTCTTGTCTAACTGGTGACTCTCTTGTCTAACTGGTGACTCTCTTGTCTAACTGGTGACTCTCTTGTCTAACTGGTGACTCTCTTGTCTAACTGGTGACTCTCTTGTCTAACTGGTGACTCTCTTGTCTAACTAGTGACTCTCTTGTCTAACTGGTGACTCTCTTGTCTAACTGGTGACTCTCTTGTCTAACTGGTGACTCTCTTGTCTAACTGGTGACTCTCTTGTCTAACTGGTGACTCTCTTGTCTAACTGGTGACTCTCTTGTCTAACTGGTGACTCTCTTGTCTAACCGGTGATCCTCTTGTCTAACCGGTGATCCTCTTGTCTAACCGGTGATCCTCCTGTCTAACCGGTGATCCACTTGTCTAACTGGTGACTCTCTTGTCTAACTGGTGACTCTCTTGTCTAACTGGTGACGCTCTTGTTCAAAATCTCGATGACTCCTTGATTTCTGATTGAACATCAATCAATGTGTTGTTTTTTGTAAGGAGATTTCGTACGGATTTTGGAATTATTAAGATGGGCTAAAATAATAAAATTAACTTAAAGCAGATTAATATTGCTATTAACTTTTCATTACCTGTATTTTCAGTACTTTCAAGGTGAAAACTACATTGGACCGTACTGGGACGCCAGACGCGAACTGGTTGACACAGCTTATAAAACTCTGCCCATGTTTAACGAGAACAAGTGCATCAGGTACTTTGGTTCTTCTTTGTATTTTATGCATAAAAGAAATAAGAGGCAGACAAAGTAATGGACAACTGTTTAAAAACATAATCGCTACATATTTAATCCGCAGACTAACAGAAGAAATGCCACTAGAGACGACCCTGTCACAGTTTGTGTCCTATCTGAAAAGCCACTCGGCATATCAAACTTACCTGGAGAGGGTGCAGCCTGCCAGTCCCGATGTCGATGTTCTTAACGTTTTTGTTAATAAGTAATGATATATACTGTACTAAATTCTTGTCAATTGTGGCTTCTAGACCTAGCAGGGTAGCGCTGGCCCAGCAACTGGGGATCTGGGATTGATGGGGGATCAGCAGCTTTAGGGATCTGGGGGATCGGTCCAACAACTGAGAATCTGGGAGGCTGGCCCAGCAACTGAGGATCTGGGAGGCTGGCCCAGCAACTGAGGATCTGGGAGGCTGGTGGCCCAGCAACTGAGGATCTGGGAGGCTGGTGGCCCAGCAACTGAGGATCTGGGAGGCTGGTGGCCCAGCAACTGAGGATCTGGGAGGCTGGCCCAGCAACTGAGGATCTGGGAGGCTGGCTCAGCAACTTAGGATCTGGGAGGCTGGTTCAGCAACTAAGTATCTGGGAAGCTGGCCCAGCAACGAGCAACTGAGGATCTGGGAGGCTGGCTCAGCAACTTAGGATCTGGGAGGCTGGTTCAGCAACTAAGTATCTGGGAAGCTGGCCCAGCAACGAGCAACTGAGGATCTGGGAGGCTGGCCCAGCAACTGAGGATCTGGGAGGCTGGCCCAGCAACTGAGGATCTGGGAGGCTGGCCCAGCAACTGAGGATCTGGGAGGCTGGCCCAGCAACTGAGGATCATGGAGGCTGATTAAGTATATCGAACAGGTTACTTACATGCACATCAGAGTTGCATTACCCGCTAACTGATTTCAGACTAACACCGCTGCTGCAATCCTCAATGACGAACAGCCCGGAAACCTCGGAACATGCAAGCAGCACCAAACCAGAGCCCTCTCTGACGCTGCTGTTTCCTCTGACTATCATCGTCTGCGTGCCGTGATTGACTTATCCAACTACCACATTAGTTAAACTAAGATATGGTATTTTATACAGTTACACATAAATCAATCTAAATACTTGCATATTCCTATTGTATCTAGCTACAAATACTTCGACAGATGTCATTATAATAGGTATTGCACTTATCTGTTTAATTGATCTGCATTCTGCAACACCCCTGTACTTTAATGCTCCTTGTCAGAAGCAAATACTGATAATTAAAAGAGGGACTTTGCTGCTGACGGCAGCTGGAAGCCTGCTGTTGTGACCAACTGCTGCGGGATTTTTGTTAGTTTTGTTAGCTTGTTTTTTTTGGGGTGGTGTTTTACCCCTCTCGCTGCGTGCGCCTTTCTGCAATACTTCGCTGTACATTCTTACTCAGGTACGCTCTGCATTCTGGCCGCTCTTGCTCTCCACTATTAAGCCTCATTATACACCCAATGAATCGTGCTCAATATTTAAAATATAAATCGCAATCGCTTTCCTCGTATCAAGCGTATATCGTTCTACCAATCTAAATTGAAGTCTTTACAACATACATACATGAATTAAAGGTCTCGATTTAGCCCATCAGGTTATTGATGACAACTTATAATACTTTTATACCGCAAAAATTCTTATTGTGTGTTCTTTAGGGCTGTTAAGTTTCGTTAATGTTACTCTACCTACCAAGTACCAATCTTATTTTGTTTTTCTAATAATTAATCGTTTGATTCAGGGTAATGAGAGGGGCGGGGCTCAGTTTTGCTTTCAAATAAATTGACAAGAATTCTGAGTTGATAAATTTCTGATTTTGAGAAACTCATTCTTTAATTGCTAATTCATCTGAGCAGGCGCTAATTTATTTTAGTAGTTTCTAATTTCATTTAAAGGTGCACCATTTCATTTGAGGAAGCACTCTTTCAATTCAGAAAGTACAATTTCATTTGAGCGGGCGCTATTTTATTCGAGGCGCCATTTTATTCACGAGAGGCGGCACTTCATTTGAGAGGCGCTATTTCAATCAATAGAGGCGCCATTTCATTCGAGAGGCGCCATTCCATTTGAGAGAGGCGCCATTGCATTTGGGAGACACGCCATTTCACTTAAGAGAGGCGTCATTTTGTTAAAGAAAATGTCATTTTTTAAGAAGCGTCATTTCATTCGAGGAGAGGTGTCATTTTGTTTAAGAGAGGCAGCAACTTTTTTAGGAGAGGCGCCATTCCATTTGAGAGAGGCGCCATTTTATTTAAGAGAAGCGCCATTCCATTTGAGAGAGGCGCCATTTTATTTAAGAGAAGCGCCATTCCATTTGAGACAGACGCCATTCCATTTGAGAGAGGCGCCATTCCATTTGAGACAGACGCCATTCCATTTGAGAGAGGCGCCATTCCATTTGAGAGAGGCACCATTCCATTTGAGAGAGGCGCCATTCCATTTGAGAGAGGCGCCATTCCATTTGAGAGAGACTCCATTCCATTTGAGAGAGACTCTAATCACTCCATTCCATTCGAGAGAGACTCCAATCACTCCATTCCATTTGAGAGAGACTCTAATCACTCCATTCCATTTGAGAGAGACTCCAATCACTCCATTCCATTTGAGAGAGACTCCAATCACTCCATTCCATTTGAGAGAGACTCCAATCACTCCATTCCATTTGAGAGAGACTCCAATCACTCCATTCCATTTGAGAGAGGCGCCATTTCATTTAGGAGAGGCGCCATTCGATTTGAGAGAGACGCAATTTAATTTAAGAGGCGCCATTTAATTTGAGAGAGGCGCCATTTAATTTGAGAGAGGCGCCATTCCATTTGTGGAGGCGCTATTTAATTTGAGAGAGACGCCATTTAACTTGAGAGAGGCGCCATTCAATTTGAGAGAGACGCCATTTTATTTGAGACGCCATTTAATTTGAGAGAGGCGCCATTCCATTTGTGGAGAGGCGCCATTTAATTAAAGAGAGGCGCCATAAAAAAACGCAATAAAAGCCAACAACCTTTGTTTATATCAATTTTTTTTTCAATCCAAACGCAAATTGCGGACTTAGTTTAAAATCCAACCTATCGCATCGCTTCAATTAGTGTATTTGAATTGTTTCAATCATTCAGCAATTCCGTACAATCAAACCGATGTGTCAGTCAGTGAGCCGGTTTTGGTTTCGAACTTCACTTTTTCTCCTTCTCGGCCTGTTCCGCCTTCTTCTTGCGCAGTCCGTCCAGCCGCTTGTTAGCCCGGGCCTGGCGGATGGCGTGGAAGGCGTGGAACTTCTTGTCGTCCTCAGACTGGACGCGAGCCTTCACGCGGCGCAGCCGGCGGCCAGGAGCCACCACGGGTGGCAGCGGACGCTGTACAACAGACCGGAGCTCCTCCTCGGAAGCTTCGCCAGCCTTTGGCGCCTTGGGATTCTTCGGGAATAGGATCAGCTTGCCACGGTAGGCCTTCAATCGCTGGGCATTGCGCTGCAGACTCTCGGCTGAGCGATTCTTGCGCCGATGATCGACGGCGATGCCGATGGTTTGGGCGACTCGGCGATTGATGCCGGCGGCCTTGAGCTCGTCCAGGCTGAAGCCGCGGCCGGGGCGGACCCGCATGTTGTACCTGATGGTCTGGCAGCGGACCACAGGGCGAAGCGGCCCATTCACTGGCCTTGGCGCTACAAGGCGCGCTTTCTCAACGCGCGCCTTACGACGGCGTTCCTTGCGAGCGGGCTGGTTGAACCAGGTGCGAACAAAGCGCTGCCAGTCCTTGTGGAAATGGGCATTCGGTATGATGTTCTTGCGCTTCACCATTGTGAGTCCGGCTGCTGGAGTAGAGATTTGTGGCCAATATTAATTAATTAACAGAGTAGCCATGATGAAAATAGATTTCAAAATTCTTGAACCTCTGGGTACGGGTCCTTTGAACTTCTCTTTTGTCTCTTCTCACTCCTCACTCCTGTCTCCTCTTTCCTCTCTTTTTTTTCACCTCTCTCCTCTCTCGTCTTCTCTCTTTTCTTGTTTCTGCTTTCCTCTCATCTCTCTTGTTTTACTTTTCCTCTTTGTTCTCTTAGTCTTTGTTCTCCTCTCCTCTATTATATTTTTTCTCTTGTATCTTCTCTCCTCTCCTCTCTCAATTTGTGTCCTTGAGAAAAACACCTTAAGTCTGCATTGCTTTAGTTTACTTGGCTATAAAACTTATAGCATTAGCTGGGGTAATTAAGAATGTATGTCGCAATTACCCTGACCTTGGACTGAACAGCCATATCTAAAGAGCTTTTCACAATATAGGTTTGCTCTGTATGCCATTGTTAAATCTGTTTTCAGTTTAATCACTTGTGCAAGTGTTTTTTTGCAATTATCAAAGAATTAAGCATTTTTGTTATTATAAAGGTTTATAATTTACTGGACCAGACAAAAATTTTCATATGCCTAATAAAAAGACACAATAACCTAAACAAATAAAGAGGCACCCATTCATAACTTTTACTCAATACAAATAAGTATTTTTTACTTTTAATAGTTTTAAGAATAAAGTAGTTTTTAAAAATTATAGTAAAATAGCATTATTTGATAATTACATAGTTATATTAAAAAAGAAAATTATGATTTATATAAAAAATACCATTTTAAACATAATACTAGTACTAGTATTATAGCTTAAACTTTATACACTCAATAGCGAATGGTTTCAGCTTCTAAGGGTATAGCTATTAATGACATAGTAAGAAGGGAAAAGCCAAGAATTTCACAGAACAAAATTATTATATATATTAGGTATTCATATTGTTAGTACTCATTTTAGCTTGATAGCTTTGTAGACATTTTGATACCATAGAGAGGCACTCAGTTTGCATAATATACAATACAATTATGCATTATATGCATTTAACTTGACTTTATAAATAGGCCTATTTATTTTGGTGCCCTAGGCATTTATTTTAGTGTTGCAAGTGTGAAATAGGCACTTATTTTGGTATTAAAGGCACATTGAAAAATTTGATTTAGACAATGAAAGGGAGACAAAAACTGGCATTTCTCCCATCATTTATTAGGAGGACATATTCCTATCTCTACCCCTGTAGCAATATTTTTTATAAGATTTGATTAAAGAAATTATATAAATCTATTATAGTTATACTCAAGCTAAGTCTGGGTTACCATATGTTAGGTAAGGGTACCTAGCACATGGTACCCTTCCTTCTCCTTATACTAGGATCTTGTATTATAATAAAACCCAATGGGAAGATATTGTATCTCATGATTATAATATAGATAGTGATAATTTTATTTAGATATTTGATCTTTAATTTATTAAATTACCTCATATACTATATCCTATTACAATTATAGCAAAAAAAATTGAAGTTTTAATACCAATAATATTTATAATTAGGCCTATATAGGGCCTAAAAAACTTCAAAAAATTCTATGCTTTTTGCTTTTGTTTGGCAAATTTGCTTAAACTTCTACATACTCATAGTTTGCATTTAAAGTTTTGACCATGCAAATGAAAAATTTTAAAATATTTATTTGATTATTTGATATAATTAATATTATATAGTTCTATATCATTTAAGGCCTTGTGTGATAATTTTTTCTTTAATTATTCATAGCTGCTATAGTTGCTACAATAGGTAGGCTCTATAGTATGGAGAATTTTCTAGGCTTATAAAACAATTAAATACTTAGGCCTAACCTTTGTCTGACTCCAAGGCAGTTAGGCAGGGACAATAGGAAGCAGCATTAAAAATCCAGTTATCATACATTTATATTTGATGATATATGCCTAGTACCTAGACATATCATATGTTGTATATGAAAGAAAAGATGTTGAAAAAATAGAAACTTGTTTTTGCTTCAACATGAAATTTAACTAGGCCCTAGCCTAATGGCTAAGGACAAGGTTTTAAGGATGTCGGCCTATTACTCGTAGTATTGACAAATCTGAAAAATTTAGCCCCAAAGCCAGGATGCACAGATGTTTTAATTTTAACCAAGGGCCTTTTCATATTGCCTGTTTTGGTTCTAGAACCAGATCCAATTTGTAAAGTAAACTTTTTGGCATCCTAAAATTAGAGGGATACATGTAGACATTTAACTGTATTCCACTTGTTAGGACTATCTATTCATGAGATACACACTTTTTTAGCCCAGCAATGCATGCAGCTAGTGCAGAGTTGCATGCATTGTAAGCCTTATAGTTCTACATCAAGAAAATAAAGTGGCACCCTTTTAAAGTTTGCCATTATGATGCTACACCTATGATTTATATAGTGTATCCTGCATGTATGAGGGTATAAGCCAACATATAATAAATAGGCATAGCCATAGTCTGTGTTGTGGTGGGCACAGAACAGTCTTCTCAGAATTGCTGATTAAATGACAAGTCAATGTCTGTCCACATAGTTCTAGTCTAGGCTTTTATCAAACACTGTAAAATGCATTTGAAGTCGAATTAGGTCTATAAATGCTTTATATTATAATTTAGGCCTAATAAACTTAAGTGTTGTTGCACTTAGAAAATGATTTTTTTACTTTTTGAGCTAACTAACCTAAATTTTGATCAATGCTGCAAAAATTCAGTAATGTGAAATATCAGGATTACCAATTAATATAATTTTTATAGTATATTGAAGTTATTTCTCTTGTTTTTTATAAATAGGCCTATATGTCTAGTCAAGGGCAAGGCATTTACCATAAATTGTAAAATACTAGTCTGTTTGTTGGTTAGAGTGAGTTTTAGATAGATAGATATTAGATAGGGGCCTATTGTATAATAAAATTAGGCCTATTCAGTAGGCTATAGGCTAGCTAGGCCAAAGCCTATACTAAATGCAAAAATGCTTATCCAATAACAATCAATATAAGGCCAAAATTATTTACACATAGACTTTTTATTTATAATTACAAATTTTACATAGATCTATTGAGTTTTTCAAGGTCTAATCCATTTAATAGATTTTGATACTAGCTAGCTAATGTATAAAATTTTAATAATTGGCTAAGGCTATACTTCCAAGTCCAAATTCTACACTTTTTTATTTGTTGTATTTGTATGCATGATTATAGTTAAAGTATTTATTTGCTAAGCTTGGCTATTAGTATTATTAATTGTTATTATTATTATTATTATTGATTATTTATTACTTTGTACACAATAATATATTTGGCTAAGATACAGATTTTTATATAATTTGTTGAAAGCTAAGGCAAGTTAATGGTTTAAAGGGATAGAAATAACAATGTTTATGCGTAATCATAAATAAAAAGCAAAGTTAAATAAATTTTTTGAAATTTTTTATTTAATGTCTAGAACCCCAAGTATGTTTATAATGCTAATAAAGTATTTCCTATAATTTGTCTTGGCTTAGAACCTAGGACATTTATATTGCTTTAGGTTCTGTTATTTTAGCTAAAAAACTGCTTTACTTGTAGCCTTCTCTCCCTTTCTTATCTCTCTTCTACTTATTTTTTTAATTTTATTCTAGGCCTACTTGCCTCCACTTTTACCTGCTTCAATGTGCATTTTGCTATCCTTTCAATTAGCTTCTTGCTTCCTTTTCTTTATTCTTTTCTATGTATTAGCTTTCCATATTTGTTATTTAACCATTTCTTCTATTACAACCTACTTACCTTTTTTCTTATTTTGTCTACTTGTTATCTTTTCATTTTTTATTCAATTTCTGCTTTCCCTTTCCATCTGTTTTCCTATTCCACCTCCTTTCTGCTTTCCCCTTCCACCTGCTTTCTGCTTTCCCCTTCTACCTGCTTTCTGCCTTCCCCTTCCACCTCCTTTCTGCTTTCCCCTTCCATCTGCTTTCTGCTTTCCCTTTCCATCTGCTTTCCTATTCCACCTCCTTTCTGCTTTCCCCTTCCACCTGCTTTCTGCTTTCCCCTTCTACCTGCTTTCTGCCTTTCCCTTCCACCTGCTTTCTGATTTCCCCTTCCACCTGCTTTCTGCTTTCCTCTTCTACCTGCTTTCTGATTTCCCCTTCTATTTGCTTTCTGGTTTCCCCTTCCACCTGCTTTCTACTTTCTCTTTCCACCTCCTTTTGCCTTCCCCTTCCACCTTCTTTCTGCTTTCTGGTTTCCCCTTTCACCAGCTTTCTGCTTTCTGGTTTCCCCTTTCACCAGCTTTCTGGTTTTCCCTTCCATCTGCTTTCTGTTTTCTCCTTTCCATCTGCTTTCTGGTTTCCCCTTCCAAATTTGTACCTTGTACCTTCCACTCTGCCCTAATCTCTTGCTTCTACTCTGCCATAATCTCTTGCCTTCCACTCTGCCCTAATCTCTTGCCTTCCTCTCTGCCCTAATCTCTTGCCTTCTACCTGTACTGCTAACATTCCTTTCCAACCTTTACATTCTTTCCCTTCACCCTTGTCTTTTTGGATAGTGGGAGTATGTGGCTATAATCATTTATCTTTCATTTCCCTCACAACTTCTTTCTCTCTGCTTGCTTCTCTTACGTTTTTCTGTTATTAATCAATCATCACCTTCCTCATTAAAAATTCCCTATATTTTATTTTCCTATATTCTTGGGAATCAAAATTGTAGTCCAGTAAATGCCTGATTAGATTTTTTGTTGTGATCAATGGCTTGTCAAGTGTCTGCTTGGGATGTTTTTATAGGAGAACAGATGCAGGGATCAAATAACTTTAGTATGTTGTGCTCCCTTGAATGGTTGATTTGTAATTTAACTGTCAGAATTTTTTAGGTTTTATAGAAATTTGCTTACTCATCTCTACTTGCTCTTGATATTTCACACACATTGTATGCCAGCTGTAAAGGCTGCTTTTGCTTGTCTTGATGCCAATCAAAAGGCCCTTCTTAAGACCAAAGCAGCAGAAGCAAACTGCGAGCATTGGCAGTCTTAAAAAAGGAAGCTTAAGTTGTCAAGATCCAGGTTTGGCTGCTGCCAGGCACAGCATTGCCACTTGTCGAGATCCAGGTTTGGCTGCTGCCAGGCACAGCATTGCCGCCTGTCAAGATCTAGGTTTGGCTGCTGCCAGGCACAGTGTTGCTTGTCAAGATCCAGGTTTGGCTGCTGCCAGGCACAGTGTCGCTTGTCAAGATCCAGGTTTGGCTGCTGCCAGACACAGCGTTGCCGCTTGTCGATATTTTCATATTGACATGCAGTCAATTTTATGGTTGTACAGCAAAGATTTATGATCAAATGAGTCATGACACATTAGTAGATGACTTCATTTGATAAATTTAGTGAACCCTGATGATGTCTATTGTAGACAAAATGCATCAGCATTAAAGAACCTAATACAGTCATGCCAAGTTGTGAGGGCAGTTGTCTACAAGCAGAACATTGAACCCTAGATGTCCATCGTCTATGAACATTGAATGATGGAGATTTTCATTCCATCTGCGAGCTACGAGTAGAATAGCTAGAAGAGACTTAAAAGTGTCGCTTTGATTTTTGTCTGTATAATATTTTTAGGAGCCTAGTGACAGGGGGAGTACGAGATCTGCTAGCAGGAAATCTGCTAGCCAAAGTTTGCTAGCGAGAAATTTGCTTGCCAAAATCTGCTAGCCGAAGTTTGCTAGCCAAAATGTGCTAGCCGAAATGTGCTAGCCGAAATGTGCTAGCCGAATTTTGCTAGCTGAAATGTGCTAGCCAAAATGTGCTAGCCGAAATGTGCTAGCCAAAGTTTGCTAGCCGAAATCCGCTAGCCAAAATCTGCTAGCCGAAATCTGCTAGCCAAAGTTTGCTAGCAGGAATTTTGCTAGCAAGGATTTTGCTAGCTGCCTTGCTCTCGTAGCTGTTGCATGTTATTTGCTGTGTTTTGATTCCGATTTGAGCTGCTTTGATTCGTACGAGTAAATATATAACTTATATACCATATACTGCCACTACCAGCCATTAAGACTAAAAGTTGTGTGTATAGATAAGTTTAAATTTAACTACCTGAACTACAGCTGCCTGAGCTACCTGAACTACGGCCTTATAGCTAATAATGCTAAAACATTATCAAATGTCTACAAGTAAAATAGGACAAAAAAAATATAAATGATTTTGACAATTTACAAGTGCAGTTTTAGCATATACAGTACTTTAGCATACAGTAACACACATGTTGGTATACTACAGTATCTATAGCTAGATACATGTATGTCCAAGGTACAATTTACTATAGCTATATGTATTGTTAATATATAGATATTTTCCATCGCTTACGGCACTGTGTACAAGCAAAAACTCTATGCAGGTGTGGCCCACAAGCTCTTACCCTGTGATCATGGATGTATTATATATACACTTTATTCAATAGCTTGTATATGAACTTTTCAATCCACCTACGTTAAAACCTAAATCTTATTTTCTTTTTGTCTATGATTGCGTTTTAACACGTACATGTACGAGAACCCACGGCGAAGGCTAGGCGGCAGATTAAGTCGTCCAGATTGGACAAGAAAAAATGTCTCTAGCAAATTACAACTTTGTAAATTGCTGTTTGCCGGTTTTGGTTAGATTATCGCTAGCAGATTTCGGCTAGCAAAATCCTCACTAGCAAAATTCCTGCTAGCAAACTTCGGCTAGCAGATTTTGGCTAGCAGATTTTGGCTAGCGGATTTCGGCTAGCAAACTTTGGCTAGCAGATTTTGTCTAGCAGATTTCGGCTAGCAGATTTCAGCTAGCAAAAGTTGGCTAGCACATTTTGGCTAGCACATTTTGGCTAGCAAACTTCGGCTAGCAAACTTCGGCTAGCAGATTTCGGCAAGCAAATTTCTCGCTAGCAAACTTCGGCTAGCAGATTTCCTGCTAGCAAATTTCATAGACCCGTGACAGGATATATCCCACCACTTCAACCAGATATAAATTTCATTTATAAATAAACAGAAATACAAATTTAAGTATCTCACTAACAATTTGACCTTCTCCATTTTACTATCAAATGCCTTGTTGTACACAAGCGATGCATTTTTAATCTAATCAATGCCTTGCTGTATAAAGTACAAGCCATGCATTTTACCATCTAATGCCTTGTTATATAAAGTAGAAGCCATTAATTTTACCATTAATGCCTTGTTGTACACAAGCGATGCATTTTCCTCATTGGCTTATAAACTTCTCAGATTGACTTTCAGATAGTAGTCAATGTAATTCTGTTTACATATAGGCATTACAAACAATATGAGGGGTGTTTCATAAGTAATGAGAATTTTATAACTTTTGATTGGATGAACATTTAAGCCTGAAATTTTTACCAAAAAATTTTACACATGGATAACTAATAGCTTTATTTAAAGCCTTATGTAGCTCTATTGTAAATGAAAGTCTATACCTTGAGATTGAAAATTACATTTTTTGTCTATGGCAAAAAGACTTTAAAAAGTTTAGAACTGAAGACTTTTAAACTTCTGCTGCTAAATTTGGCTACTTCTCATAAGGCCCCACTCATGGACTTTTATACTTAGCATCTGGACTGGAAACGAAAAAATTTGCGCAAAAAATTACCACATGAGGCCAATTGTTTCCATAGATATGCATTTATCAAAAACTGCTGCAGCTTATATCGAATACAACTAAACTCACTTTCTTCATTTGACTCTGCATAATGAAAGCATATCCTTCGTTATGGTGAATAAGTGTTTGGCATTCAGCTGCATTCTCTTAGTTTTCTTAGCTGTCACTGACCAATATAGACAATGCTATTAAGTCAATCTGCGCCAAGGATCAGCACATAAAGGAACTGGCGTTAGAGTTTGCAAGCAAGATGGAGATGAACATCTAGCCATTGAGATCGGACTGCACCGTTGTCTACTATGTAAGTGGAGCAGTTGCTAAGAAATTTGTGCAAAGGAAGCGAGGATGCACGTCTTGCAGCAAACTTCTGCTCGACTCTGACAACCTACCGCCCTTTGAGAGTGATGAAGAAATCCAGACCATGGCAATTGCCTTCTTGGAGGAGATCAATTGGGGTGGCCTGTCCAAGCTGTCAATAGTTGCCTTTAGGCTGGCCACACACTGCTGGCAGGTGTTTGAAGAGATTCGGCAAAGCAATGAACTGCGCAGAAGGCTGCTGACTGCGCCCAACCAGATGCAACTGTTCTGTCACATTGTTGACAAGCTGATGGAGGACAGCATTTACCTTGAACATTTCATGGGTCAAATGATGTGCACGGCTGACCATGATGTAAAAGAGGGAATTATTTGCACATTTTTCAACGGCATGATGAAGAATTTGATCAAAGATATTTTGGTTGGTGGAGCTGGAGCCAAAAGTAAGCGAAAATTGGCTAAACTTTCCAGTGGCAGTTCATACTAACAACTTTGATTTGTGTTGATGATGCTTTTCAATCTGTCTGACACACCACTGACCTGCTTTTGTGTCACATCTAAGCTGTTCAGTCCTTTGTTAATACTGCCTACTCTTGTTTCTTACCAACTTGTTCAATTGACATATGCACACACGCATTTTTTTCTCTGCACAGTGCTAATATATATAACAACATGTATATAATTTGTTCCCAATCACAAGTAGTCCTGTCTGAATATAAAATTAATCAGTTTGAATTTGCATTGTTGCCTCGCAATAAAAAATTAAATACATTTCTGATGGCCTCATATGGTAACGCGAATTTTTTCGCTTCCTGTCCAGATGCTAAGTATAGAAGTCCATGCCCCACTCTTTCTGTTTTCTATGGGCAATGTTGCCTGGGAAAAATTTTGCTGTTTTGAGTTGCATAGCACTGCAGTTTCAAACTGATATGGCCACAAAATTTTCTGTGAAAATGGCTCATTTTTTTCCAACTGAGACTATGGAATGTCCGAAAAAGTTGTTGTTTTTTGGAGGGAATCAACAAACTATAAAACTACTTTAAATTTCAACATTAAAATAGCTTATTTGTTGTGTAGGAAAATTCTGCATTGATATATGTGTTGCATTTGAGTTGGCAGCCATCTATGAGGAGATAAACATTAAACCCTGACTACCAATTGATTGATCCACTAAGCTTTAGATATAGCCTATTTGAAATCAAAGTAAACAAGGGGTCTCCCAAATCATGTAACTTGGTTTTAATAATATTTTTTTATTTGAATTTATGGTTTCTAACGGGCAAAATAATTGTGTCAATAGGACAAATAATTAACTTTATACTAGTAATATATTACTAACTTCTAAGAGCACTTGCTTGGTAACAAAATGTATGCTAAATCATCAATATGCTAATAAACAGTATAGTAGACAGCATTAATTTGCATGCCAAAATTGTTAAGATGAGAACCATGGGCATGGTCTATGACATCTATGTGTCATCTACAGCTAAGATATGAGAACAGTTGGCTATTGGCTTTGGGGTGGAAACTCAAACATGTTGTTGAGTGTATTTTATGGTAAATAGCTAATTAAAAAAAAAACATAAATTTATTTTTACCACAAAAATGCTTAAAATATTAGGCTAATAACATAATAATAAACCTAATATTGCAATAAAAATTCCAAAACATGAATACAAATTAGTCCAATAAACTGCCTTGCTTTAGTTTCCTTTACTTTGAGATATTTGAGTCATAGAATTATATATAAATAAATATAAAATTGGCATAAGCCAATAAGCCTATAGTTTGCCAATAAAGTATATTGGCATAGGCCTACTTTATTTAGTATAAGCCTAACTATAAAATGGCAAACTATAGAAACTAAAAAAACTAGTTCCTAGTTATAACATATAAAGAACTTATACATTTTTATAACTTAGCCTAATTATATTTTTTAACTTAGGCTAGGCCTGATTACCTTTATTGAAACAGCTAAATTCTATAGTTAGGCTAAGCCATGCCTATGCCTGGCTATGTATACATTATCAAATAGGGCCTATAGACCATAGACAAAGTATAGAATTGAGAGTTTTTTAGCAAGACATATATAATACGGCTCTATCTTAATGGATAAGTATTGAAATAAGAAAAAAAATTAATAAAACAAATATCAGCCTAGTGGGAAACTGTTTATTAGGACTATAAGATAATACTAATAGCAGGGTGCTCACACATTTTCAGAAAGTAAAATAAAGGAGACTATTTGACTAATCCCAAAATAAAGGAGATTTAATTTGGTAATGTAACAATGACAGGCAGGCAACGTCTGTCTAAGGCCTATATAGGCAAATTCTGGCCTCTTGCCTCTAAATCTATGTCCTTTGGGTCCTTTGAAACTTCTATCTTTTTTTGTCTCCTCTTTTCTCTCTCCTCTCTTCTGATCTCTCCTTTCATCTCCTATCTATTCTTCCCATTCTCCTGTTTTCTTTTCTCTCTCATCTTGATTCTATTTTTCTACTCTTTCCTATATCCTCTTTGGGCTCTCTTATCTTTTTCCTCTTCTTTTTTCTTTCCTTTGTTATTCCCTCTATCTCCTCTTTTTTTTCTTTTCTTAACTTTCTCCCCTATTATCTCTTCTCTTTAATCTTCCTTCTCTTACTCTCATCTGTTCTTTGCTTTCCCATCTTTACTCTCATCTTTCTCCTCTCTCTTTTCTTTTCTTTTATCTTTTTTCTCTCTCTTATCTCATTTCTCCTCTTTCTCTTCTTGTCTTTTTTATTTGCCTCTTTTCCCTCTTTTGTCCCTGTACTCCTCTTCCCCCTTCTCTACCCTCTTTTTCTCTCTTTACCCTCCTATCTACTCTTATATTTTATCTATTATCTTATCCCCTCTCTCACCTCTCTTTTCTCTTTATTGTCTATATATTTTTCTTTTCACTTTTATTTGCCCCTGCAACCATTAGGCCCTAGCTGAATTCTTTATCTGGCCTTTGAGGTAGACCTAAAAATCTGTCAATCCCTGCTTCAAAAGCCAGTTGTATTCTCATGTACTCTCCCAGTTGTACTCTTAAGGGATGTAGTACTCTCATGGTTGTTTCATTTTGTGGCCTATTTGTTGATTGCTTTGATCACATCATCTTTCTAGCCAATTTGCAGTCTTGAGAACTTGTATATTTGTTGCTCCACAGTTCCATATATTTGATATTGTGGCTAACCTAAGGTTGCTGCTCTAAATTTTGTTCAAATATTAACTAATCATATTATACCAGTGCGTATAAAATGTCTCTATAATACCTTAATAATTCATTTGCTAGTGCCTATGATAGAATGTCTGTTCTATAATTATACCTTAATAGATCATTATAACTTTGTTGATCCTATTATATATGCGAAAATTGCTTAAACTACAGTAAAACTGAATTAGCGCAAAAACTAAGAAACACTATTCTAATTTGTATTAAATAGCAAATAATAAATAATAAATTATTATAGTAATAATTTACTATAATAGTAAAATAGTAAATCATTTTTGTTATAACTTAGCCTTCCCAAATCCTATATATGCGAGTGATTTTTGCCCAAATAAAAGTAACCTTTTCTTGCTCTCAAAATATTCGTGCTCTATAACATTGGTTCATTCTATATTCTCAGATAAACTTTGAAATCTTATTGAGTTAGTTATTTTAAAGAGAGGGAGCAACAGTCAACACTGCTTAGAAAATTGCTAAGAGAAGGGATTGGGAGATATACAAAGGAAATTCAGAGAGTTGTGCTGTGACCCTCTAATCCCGGTGAATGCCTGACTAGGACAATCTAATAAGTTCATGTACCAGTACTAGACCGCTCAAGATGCTACCAGACTAGGCCTAGCCTAATATATAAGACGCTACCAGACTAATACATAAAATGCTACCAGTATATTCAAATGAAATCCTAAGAAACAGTTAAGGAGTGAAAATAGAAGTGCAATTAGGATAAACTTTAGGCTTAGTTAGCAGACAGGAACACCCCTACGACAACTTTGGTGGCAGCTCGTAGGATATTTAATAGACACTAGGATCAATATTAAGGAATTTAGAAATACAGAGCCAAAAGGCCTGTCACAATATAAAAACTTTTCTTGCGACTTACAAACTATTCTTTTACATAACTTTGCCTAGGAAAATAATACAAGTCAATGGAATCCAGTCAGGAAGGTGGCCTCTGAGGGGGAAATTCCCGCGCACACAAAGGGTCTCGGCGCACATTGGCGCACAAGCGCGGCGCACACAAGGGGTCCTTGGCGCACTTGGCGCACAATCATGGCGCACACTGAGGTCCCTAGCGCATGCGGCGCATAATTGCGGCGCATAAGGTCCCTGACATGCATGAAAAATTGTAATGCAAATTAACAATTTTACGTAAAATAAAGGAGATTTGTATAGTCTAGAAAGTCAGTGATAAACTTTTTGCTCTTTAAAATTAACAGTAAATCAAATTAGTATAAATTATCGCTAAAAACGTTAATTTTGCATTACTATATTTGAAGGTATAATTTAAGTTTGTTTAAAATGAAAATATGCGTAAAATTTTAAAAAGGCTTTTCGTACGAAGGCCTTTCTTAGAAAACTCTACTCGTGAAGAGTGGGTTCCTAGACCTAGGGCCTTTTCATATTACCAATTCCAGAACAATAATCGGTTCGGAATTCCAAGAAAAACAGCAGTAAAAGTATTAAACTCTGTTAATATTTGACTGCCTTAACAACCTAACTTAGCACAATTTTTCACTTTCTTCTTGGCGATTGTAATTCAATAATAAAAACTTTATAGCACGTATCTCCCTCTAGTTATGGAGACAAAAAGTTATACTTCACAAATTGGTTCTGGTTCTGGAACCAGAACAAGCAATATGAAAAGGCCCATTGAGCCTCTTCATGGCAATCGATTCCAGAACCAGAATCAGTTTGGATTTCCAAGAAAAAAAGCAGTATAACTATTTAACTTTGTTGAATGTTTGACTGCCTTAACAGCCTTACTTTGCACAATTTTTCACTTTCTTCTTGGCTTTGGCCATTCAATAATCACAATTTTAAAGCACTAATATCCCTTTAGTTTAGGAGACAAAAAGTTATACTTTACAAAATGGTTCTGGTTTAGAACCAGAACAAGCAATATAAGAGCCTCGTTGACGTAGACCTGTAAGGCATGCAATGCATGCAGCTTTGCATTGGCTGCATTCATTGCTAAGCTAAAAGACCATGTATCTCATGTATAGATTGGCCTAACAAGTGGAACATGGTTGGGGCATTCTTCTCAAATCGTTCATTAAACTATTTTTTCAATGTTTTGCATTTTCTCTACTTTAGAAACTGATTTTAGCATGTTTGGACATTCCCCAAGCTATTAAACAGTATAATTAAGCACTCTAGACTGAGTGGGGCAAAAAAGAAGTGAAGGGCCTAGGCCACTAGTTAAACTTGTATTTATACTAGGCCCCTAACATAGCGAACAGGTTAGCTAAAATATTTATGGTAAATTAACGGCTGGGATTGTCTGTAGGGAAGAGCATAGTAGATGAAGGGAGTTGGCTTAGGCCTACTTAAAAGTACAAGGCTGAATTGCAAAACAAAAATTACAAATCAAGCATGTGTTGTCTAATGTGGCACTAATGCTTGTTGGGAGTGTCTATAGTCCATAGAGGTCGGACAGGATCTAGATCCCGATCCCGAAATCTCGGGATCCTGAGGAAAATTGAATTCCCGCGGGACCAGACTCCTGACCCTAAAAAACTCAAGATTCGGGAACAGGTCTTTTGATTAAAAATTTATAGAATTAGTGATTACTTGAAGGTATTTTGCTTTAACTTGTACTCGTTACATTATTTACTTTGTTGGTTACAAAACTTCATATCAATTTCGTTGTGTTTTACTTCTTGATCTTTACAATCTTTTCTCAATTTTGTTTAACTTTACATTAAAGTTAAAGGATTTGAATTGAGAAAGTGACAGGCAAATGGTTATATGCAACAAAATTTCACATACTTCAATGGGGGGAACAAGGAGGGGAACACCGGGTGGAGCACTAGCTGGAAAAGGGGGAAAACCTGGGGAAAAACATATTAAAACAAGGGCGGGACCAAGGGAAGGAGCAACAGGGGGAACAAAGGTGGGAGCAACCAAGGGAATGTTAATAAACATTCAAAGGAGCCATTGGTGACATCAATTTTCACTCCTCCGAAGGGAGACGTTGCACTATCGCCAACTGCTGCCTGAACCCCAGTGGTAGACCAGCCTACCACAGGTCCTTGCTGTGCAGATAAAAGGTCAGTCAGCCAAGGCAACACATGGCAAGCCATTTATTTTACACACTACATCATTATGCGACATAATCTGCATTGATATACCTATATCCAGGGCAACATATAGCATATTTTTACTGCATGATTGATACAAACAAAAGTTGCAGTTGTACTTGTACATGTAGTTTGTTACTATACTTTACATGTATATCAGTATAGTATTACCTCTTGATGATTGCAAATGTTATTTTTAATTTTATGGCTGCTAGATGTATAATGGCAGCCTTCTGAGCAACCTTCTGCTGTTAATTTTTGAAGACTATAATTGGCTATTTTTTCTATTGTAAAACCAGAAAACCCATTAAAATCCACAATTATCACAAAAAGAAATTGCTATGCCATATATATAAACTAATATTCAGTATTTTGAAAATTGAGTGGCAATAGTTATAAATGCTCTGAATAGTAAATAAATCATGCTATTTTCTTTTTAAAAAATAAGTATATATGCATGTATGAATGTCTGATCTTTATTCTTAACATAACAATTAACCAAACAATGTACTAGGCCTAGCTATAGCTATATGAGCTAATAATTAACTATCAATAACTGTTAAAATATACTCATAAAAATAATATGCTTTTTTATATAAATTTCCTTGACTTTTCAATAACCAATAAGGCCCTAGACCTACTAAGTCCTAAGCCCTTAACTTTCATAAAATAAATTGAAATAAATTTAAGTGTAGAGATATAACAAAGACAAAATCAATGCAAAAACAATAAATATGATGAGTTTTGAGTATTAACTCTTGTTCATAAGTATATTATCTTACAAACAAAATTAACTTATATTTTTAAAACCTGTCACCAAAAAGGCTGTCACTAAAACATCTTGTCATCAAAATGTCCAGGGACCAGCAGAAAGTGTAAAAATTGTACAAAGTGAGGCTGTTAAAGCAGTCAAAATTTAACAAAGTTAAATAGCCTAGTTATACTGCTTTTTTTCTTGGAAGATCCAAACCAATTTTGATTTGTAATTTGATATGATGAAGAAAAGCAGGCTTACAAGTGGATGATCACTTTAATCAGTAAAATTCATTTTGAATATTTAGTCAGTTTTAACACACAAGTGTATCAGAAATTTTAAACATAAAATTGAGGTTAGAAATCTGATTCTAAAATAAAAGTTTCACTTTATAAGTTTTGGCCTTTAGGCAAGCCAGGTGGGGGGTTAAAAGTGAATCTTTTCATGGAACATTTAGTGTGCACACTCGTGCTATAGTTGATGGAAGCAAACAAGAAAGCAAGCTAGACAAGAATCAGATAGTGTCATATAAAACCATGCTGATATGACAGATAGAAAGTGTTAAGGGATAAATAATGTCATATATTACACTTTTTTCCCAAACCAAATACTGAAAATTATTTTAAGTCTTGAAGGCTACGTTCCACTTTGGCACATGTTAATCTGGTCACTGGTCAGATCGTCATATTCCATTTCGTCATATCGGATGACGAAGTGACCAGAAGCAAAGTAAGGCCTAGCTTGAAAAATAATATGACGAAATGACCAAATATTTAGTTATGCTGGATACTTTGTCATCAACCAATCAATCTGTGTGTGATTCGAGTTAGTGTAAACTATTTTTTGTTTAATAACTGAAAGCTGCGGCAAGCAGAACCAATCGATTGACAGGTTTTATCAATCGAGATGACAAAATGACTGGGATCATTAGGATTCCAAGTAAATATATTTAATTGCCACAATAATTCACTTGAAGTTGGAACTAATATGATTAGTGGATGACGAAATGACTCTCTTCAGATAGTGCATATTAATTAAGATGACGAAGTGACCATAGTCGAGGTGAGCACCCCAGACACCCAGATGACGAAATGGCAGATGACGAAATGACTAGGAACCGTTAATCTTCAATTTGGCACATCCACTTTTTGCAAGTTTTGTTGTAAATGTTGAAAACCTTTGTAGAATTTCTGCGACAAAAGAAAAGATCTGGCTCTATACTCTACGCTTCTACCTAAAACAGTACTAGATTGTGCACAAAGCAACAAAATTTAAAAAAGTGAAAAGTGTTTTTTCTTTTAAATACATTTGTGTCAAGTAAATAGTTAAAAAAAATAGCCCCCCTCTCTATGCCATAGGCCTATTAAGTTTTAAAATAGACCTAACACAAGTTTTTTTAGGGCAAGTTTTCAGTGCCACATGACATTTTTAAAAAAATCCTAAGTTATACTTTATAAATAGGCCTAACTTTTTTAGGTATTACTATTTGACTAATTTAGTAAAATAAAGGTAATCTTAGACTTAGGTGTATTTGCTATGCTACTTTGGCAAATAAATAAGATTAGGCACAATTAAAAGATAATTACTAAAAGGCCTACCTTTTAAAATCTTACTACTACAATTAGACTAGAGTCTCTATGGTAAAATTTAGACTAGATATTAAAGACTTTGACTTTACCAGTTAACTAGTCTAATCTTTTTTTCATAATATTTATAATATTCTTATTGTATTTGTAAATTAATCATAATAGTAATAGGGGCCTACTAATAGTATTCCTAGTAAGTAAATTGTAGTATTCTACATTATGTCAATGATCTAGTCTAAATTTGTATTCTTATTTTAGCCTATCCTTCCCTAGGCCTAGCCTTAGGCATTAGGCCTTATTTTTTATATTACTAAGATCTAGGCAAAGGGTAGGCCATAGGGGTTTTACCCTATATTGGCATTTTAGGGCCTAGTTATTACAATAATAAGGACTCTAGTCTAGTAAGATTTTGAGAAAGTAAGCCTTTTTACATTACAATACAATACAATACAATACGATACAATTTAGTACTAATAAAAAACCTAGGTTTGAGTGCATTTCACTGGACAAGAAGTAAAGATATAGGCTTGTTAGTCAAAGGATAATAAAAATAAGGTCATATAATATATTAAACATCATACACTTCCAGTCCATAGTTAGGATCATGGCATATTTGCCTTGGAATATATTAAGACCAAAAAACTTTTTGTCCTAATGCCCTAATTCACTTAAAACTCAGACTAAAAATCTACTCATTGCCCTGAAATAGTCCTAATGTCTATCCATTTAATTTAGTCATTTATTTAATCATTTTCATCTAGATCAAATCTTTTTTTCTTTTTTAATTTTTTTCAATCTGATTTTTGTTGATATTTTGAATTTGTTTAATAGCAATGGTTACAATTGAGTAGTTAGGGGCAATAAAGTGTACTGATTTAATAATTCTTCAATAATGTTTGACCTATGCCAGTTTATTCTTTCTGTCATTGTCTTTATCATTCTCTCTCATGTCATGTACCCAATGGTTACCCATTTAAAAAGTTAATAGAAGACTCTAGGTTGCTAATTTTAGCCACACAAAAGTAGCCAAACCCTGTGAGATTATGGCACATTTAACCCAAACAAAACACTCAATATACCGAATCTAATGTTTTCAGTTCACTATAGGTCGATTTCATAGCAAAGCAATTTTCAATTTAGTCAGTCATGACCAGTTCAGCCAGGCGGTCACTTCGAAGACAGCTGCAGCCGCCACACCAGCCAGTTGATGCCAGTCGGGATGCCACTACAGGTGCTGACCTGGACACCTGGCCGCCGTCCTCTATTGCTAGCAATAGCAGCAGCAGCAGCAGCGGCAGCATCAGCCATGCTGGCATAGACAGAGATCGCATTGCCGATGCTGTTGGCTTTCACATTGGCGACACTAACGGCGGCACTTTTGTGGATTTGGACAGCGATGAAGAGTTTGCAACAGCGGGAGGAGTTGGAACTGCAGCTACTAGTGAATTTTTGAGGAGACATTGGCAGAGAGTTCCACAGCAGCAGCAGCAGGCTCAGCTCAAGGAGCAGCAGCTCAGAGATCTGGCCAGATTGCAGAAACTCGAAATTCGTCGCTTAGAGTGCGCTCTTCAGGTGTGATTTAAATAATTAATGTTTTTATTCTATTTAATGCTCTTTTACCGTGTGGCACTCGGGTCTGCTAGTTACCCCAAACCAAACCTAATCTCAACCTAAACTTCAATCAAAACCCCTGCCTTAACCCCAACCTCAACCCCAACCTTAGTCACAACCGAAACCCTAACCTTAACCACTACCTTTACCACAACCTGACCCCCAACCTTAACCCCTACTTTAACCACAACCTACACCCCCAACCTTAACAACTACCCAAATTCCAATCTTAACCCTAAACTAAACCCCAACCTAAACCCTAACCTAAACCCCAACCTAAACCCCACACTAAACCCTAACTGAAACCCCAACCTAATCCCCAACCTAACCACAACCTAAACCCCAAACTAAGCCTCAGCCTAAACCGCAACCTAACCTCAACCGAACAACATATCGCAGGAGGCTACAAGTTCTAATTTCGAGTTGGCCACTATCCTTGCCAAACGGGAAGACGAATTGAAACGAGCCAGAAATGAGCTGCTGCTTCGAGAAGACTGGTGCAGACAGCTTGCCAAAGAGGCTGAGCAAGAGTCCGCCAGGTGCGGCCGCTTGCTGCGAAGGTGTCATCAACTGGAGGTGCATTCATTGAACCGATTGTACAATAAGCTGGTAGTTGGTAGTCACAATAGTGTGGCTAGTCCATCATTAGCCTGGCTAGTCCACTATTAGCCTGGCTAGTCCACTATTAGCCTAGCTAGTCCACTATTAGCCTGGCTAGTCCAATATTAGCCTGGCTAGTCCACTATTAGTCTGTCTAAGTCCACTATTAGCCTGGCTAGTCCACTATTAGTCTGTCTAGTCCACTATTAGCCTGTCTAGTCCACTATTAGTCTGTCTAGTCCACTATTAGCCTGTCTAGTCCACTATTAGTCTGTCTAGTCCACTATTAGTCTGTCTAGTCCACTATTAGCCTGGCTAGTCCATCATTAGCCTGGCTAGTCCATCATTAGCCTGGCTAGTCCACTATTAGCCTGGCTAGTCCACTATTAGCCTGGCTAGTCCACTATTAGTCTGTCTAGTCCACTATTAGCCTGGCTAGTCCATCATTAGCCTAGCTAGTCCACTATTAGCCTGGCTAGTCTATCATTAGCCTAGCTAGTCCACTATTAGCCTAGCTAGTCCATCATTAGCCTAGCTAGTCCACCATTAGCCTAGCTAGTCCATCATTAGCCTTGATAGTCCATCAATAGCCTGGCTAGTCCATCTCATTAGCCCTGCTAGTCCATCATTAGCCTTGCTAGTACACCATTAGCATGGCTAGTCCACCATTAGCCTGGCTAGTCCATCATTAGCCTAACTAGTACACCATTAGCTTATAGCCTTGCTAGTCCATCATTAGCCTTGATAGTCCATCATTAGCCTTGATAGTCCATCATTAGCCTTGCTAGTCCATAATTAGCCTGGCTAGTCTATCATTAGCATGGCTAGTCCACCATTAGCCTGGCTAGTACATCATTAGCCCGATTACCTCAGTTCACAATGCCACCCACACGATCCCAATAACCCAGGACTGTCTGTCATCTCGCGGTGAACAATGGCATTTTGTGGTACAACCGCAGCATCAGCAGCATCAACAGCAGCAGCAGCAAGAGCCGCCGCCTCCACCTCTGCCTCCTCGAAGATTTCCTTCGACCTCCTGCTGTCACTCGGCCGGCGGTCAAACTCCGCCTACCCGATTGCGCAATCAGCAGCCGCAGCAGCAGCAACCGCAGCCCCAGGCAGCGTCAGTATCAAAATCCGCCAAGAAACTGTCGGCAGCCCGCCAGTTGCTAACCGGACGGTACAGTTTCAAGTTGAAGAAACGCCGCAGCAGTTTGTCCAATACGGTGGCTACCGCTACAGCTGCCGCTAACGTTTGGTGCTTAGAAAGCGAAGTTTAGTAAACAGCTTTTAGCTTTCACAGGCTTTGTGTCGGATCTCGTTTGCGTTGCAGTTTCTGCGCGTCCTATGTCCCCAAGTTGTTTTATAGATTTGTTAACTCGTATATCATTTCTGCAATATATTGAGAAATCATTTTTTAACCCGGAAAGATTTGTTATTTATAGACTCTATATTCGAATACTTTGTGCTCTGCTTATTTGATCTTTGCATTTTGTAGTTTGCTGCTCAACTGACAGATTGATACTATTTTAACCCAATTTTGCATTATATACTACTTAGAATGATTGTGAATGTGTTTTACACTATATATACCTGCTAATATTCATTGCTTTGCTTAATAAGTGCATTTGTTGTAATAGCATTAATTTTATATTTTTAGGAATATTTTATTAATATACTCATATAATAATAGCTTCGGTTAATTATATTACAACTTTATCCTTATATGCTTTTATTCCTTTGATTTTTGGGATACTCAGTTGCTGGGCCAGCCTCCCAGATCCTCAGTTGCTGAGCCAGCCTCCCAGATCCTCAGTTGCTAAGCCAGCCTCCCAGATCCTCAGTTGCTAAGCCAGCCTCCCAGATCCTCAGTTGCTGAGCCAGCCTCCCAGATCCTCAGTTGCTGGGCCAGCCTCCCAGATCCTCAGTTGCTGAGCCAGCCTCCCAGATCCTCAGTTGCTGAGCCAGCCTCCCAGATCCTCAGTTGCTGGGCCAGCCTCCCAGATCCTCAGTTGCTGGGCCAGCCTCCCAGATCCTCAGTTGCTGGGCCAGCCTCCCAGATCCTCAGTTGCTGAGCCAGCCTCCCAGATCCTCAGTTGCTGAGCCAGCCTCCCAGATCCTCAGTTGCTGAGCCAGCCTCCCAGATCCTCAGTTGCTGGGCCAGCCTCCCAGATCCTCAGTTGCTGAGCCAGCCTCCCAGATCCTCAGTTGCTGAGCCAGCCTCCCAGATCCTCAGTTGCTGGGCCAGCCTCCCAGATCCTCAGTTGCTGGGCCAGCCTCCCAGATCCTCAGTTGCTGGGCCAGCCTCCCAGATCCTCAGTTGCTGAGCCAGCCTCCCAGATCCTCAGTTGCTGGGCCAGCCTCCCAGATCCTCAGTTGCTGAGCCAGCCTCCCAGATCCTCAGTTGCTGAGCCAGCCTCCCAGATCCTCAGTTGCTGAGCCAGCCTCCCAGATCCTCAGTTGCTGGGCCACCGTCACCCTTTTCTGTGGTAATTCTGACAGACCGACCTGTCAAAAATCAGGTCCAATCAACACAGCTCGTCAATCAATCATTTCTAGCGCTGACCCACCGTCTGTATTTCTCAGCGCAAAGGCATGACTCAAGAATTAATAACGCTGCAGTTCGGGCCAATGGCCTGCTTCGTTGGCTCTCATTTCTGGAACATCCAGGAGGCCTCGTTCCGCTATGCGGATTCCACGGGTGCCACCGCGGCCGCCTCCAACCCAGGCGCTGAGGCGGATCACGACGCTCTGTTTCGGGCTGGCGAAGACTCTCGGGGCCGGACGACTTATACACCCCGGGTGGTGCTGTGTGACCGCTGGTCCTCTCTGCCCACACCTACTGTTGATGATGGTGCGTTTGTTGACTGATTGCCGCTTTTGCTCTGGTATCACGTGATGTCTGTCTGATCCTATCCTGTCTGATCCCATCCTGTCTGATCCCATCCTGTCTGATCCCATCCTGTCTGATCCCATCCTGTCTGATCTCTGATCCCATCCTGCCTGATCCCATCCTGTCTGATCTCTGATCCCATCCTGCCTGATTCCATCCTGTCTAATCCCATTCTGTCTGATTCCATCCTATCTGATCCCATTCTGTCTGATCCCATCCTGTCTGATTCCATCCTGTCTGATTCCATCCTGTCTGATCTCTGATCCCATCCTGCCTGATTCCATCCTGTCTAATCCCATCCTGTCTGATCTCATTCTGTCTGATTCCATCCTATCTGATCCCATTCTGTCTAATCCCATCATATCTGAATCTGATGCCATCCTGTCTGGTCCCAACATTTCAACTCCCGTCCTATCAACTCCCATTTTTTTAAATCCCCATCCTATCAAATCCTATATTTTCATATCCGCATTCTTTCAAAGCCTATCCTTACCTAATCTAAATCTCACTTTATTACAAATTATGTCATGCCACCCACCAGTCGATGCCGTCGATCTCGATGGCGCTGCCGCCGGCGAAGCAGCTGCCCTATCGTCCCGCGGCCTTCCAGTCGAAGTGCATCCGGTGCAGCGCAATGGCAGCGAGCGACACCAATTCCAGAGACGCGCTTTCGCGGAAATCGGCACCGACGACCAGGGCGACGTTGGCGAGGAGATGCAGTATGCGGAGTCCAGCTTCCGGGCTTGGAACGACTGTCTGGGCACCCGGCTGCATCCGCGCTCCCTGCTGCGCTTGTCGCCGCTAGTGGCCGAGGCTGTCGGACTTCAGCAGCAGCTGGAGGAGGACGTGGAATCGCGGCTGCGTCTGTTTGCCGAGGAGTGCGACCGGCTCCAGGTGAGGGTTCGCTGCGACGACACCTGCACTGCACCTGCTAGGGTTATCTGAGGTCACTTAGTGAGGTCACTAGTCAGTGCACCTCTGGGGTCATCTGATGTCATTCAATGAGGTCACTAGTCACTGCACCTCCCTGGGGGTCATCTGAGGTCACTCAGTGAGTCACTAGTCACTGCAGCTCTGGGGTCATCTGAGGTCATTCAATGAGGTCACTAGTCACTGCACCTCTGGGGTCATCTGAGGTCATTCGGTGAGGTCACTAGTCACTGCACCTCCCTGGGGGTCATCTGAGGTCACTCAGTGAGGTCACTAGTCGCTGCATCTCCGGAGGTAATCTGAGGTCATTCGGTGAGGTCACTAGTCACTGCACCTCCCCGGGAGTCATCTGAGGTCTCTAGTCACTGCACCTCCCCGGGGGTCATCTGAGGTCACTAGTCACTGCACCTCCCCGGGGGTCATCTGAGGTCACTAGTCACTGCACCTCCCCGGGGGTCATCTGAGGTCACTAGTCACTGCACCTCCCCCGGGGTCATCTGAGGTCACTAGTCACTGCACCTCCCCCGGGGTCATCTGAGGTCATTCAGTGAGGTCACTAGTTACTGCACCTCCCTGGGGGTCAAATTCATAAAGTTATAACCGGTGAACCCCAGGTATCAGATTAACCTAACCAGCGAACCCATCTGAGGTCATTCAGTGAAGTCACTAGTCACTGCACCTTCGAGGGTCATTTGAGGTCATTCGGTGAGGTCACTGGTCGCTGCATATCCCGGGGGTCATCTTTCGGTGAGTTAAAGTTATTACTCCTCCGAGGTCATCCGAGATCAATCCTTTCGCGCTAACCGACTTGCACTCAAACTTAACCACCAGCCCCCAAACCCCCGCTCCGTGTCCCGCAGGGATTTCAGCTGCTATCTGACGCCCCGGATCCCACATTTGGCGGCAGCCTGACCAGCTGGGCGCTGGCCTACCTGGCTGAGGAATTTCCCAAGAAGGCCCGCCTGTTTCTGCCCTGCCTGCCTCATCCAGACTGGCTGTCCGTCGAGGCCTCCTGTAGGAAGTCGCCGCCGGCTTATCGTTTGATCTCCTGGCTAACGCTGGTCCGCAGCGAATCTCTAGCCGGTCTGATCGCGCCTTTGTCTTCGCCAACATCGCCGATACCAGAGCCCTGGCTTTCGGCTTCGCCATCGGCATCTGCATCGTCGGCGCCGATGTCTCAGTACGCCGCAACAGCCGCCGTCGCTTCCTGGCTCGACACCGTCACGCTGCCGACTAGACTGCGCTTCGGCAATCAACCAGATCTTGGCGATGTGCAGCGTCTGCTGTGCCAGTCTGGCCGGCGCTTCTGCGGCTCGGCGGCTCGGCTGTACAGACCGGATGGCCAACCGCTTGATGCTGCTGCACTGTCGGCGCCGCCGCCTATTGGACCGTTTGCAGCTGGCCCTGAGCATAGCAGTGTCGCTTGCTTGTCGGTTAGTTAGCGGCTCTCATTGAGTCTGTTTTCATTGGTTTCTACTAGTGCTGCACCGTATGTCCTAATCCTCATTCTGTATCCCTTCTCTCCCTGAGACTCCTATCTACTCTCACCCTCTCTCAAACTCTTATCTACCCTCACCCTCCCTGAGAATGTTATCTACCCTCAAACTCTTGTCTACCCTCATCCTCTACCTGAGACTCTCCTGTCTATCCTCACTCTCTCCCTGAGACTCTCCTGTCTACCTCCACTCTCCCTGAGACTCTCCTGTCTACCCCCACTCTCTCCCTGAGACTCTCCCCTGAGACTCTCCTGTCTACCCTCACTCTCTCCCTGAGACTCTCCTGTCTACCCCCCTCTCTCCCTGAAACTCTCCTGTCTATTCTCACTCTCTCCCTGAGACTCTCCTGTCTACTCTCACTCTCTCCCTGAGACTCTCCTGCCTACCCTCACTCTCCCTGAGACTCCCTTCTTGCTCCATCATGTCTCCCTGACAGTCCAGCTGACGAACTAACCCTCTGCTAACCAACCTTAGGTTGGCCGCTGCCTTCCCAGCTCTCCACGTCAGCAGCCGGCAGAGTCCGCGGCCATTGTTGAACGCTGGCTAAGCGACGTTCGCGCTCCAGGCGCCGGCCACCTGGCCCGGCACATCCACCTGGTCTCGCCGCCGCTGACTGCGAAGCCTCCGTTTCCAACTGGCCTGCTTCTACCGCCCGATCCTGCTCTGGAGCCCGAGGTTTCTGGTTCGAATCCTGCTGCAACAGCTAGCAGACTGCGCAGAAATGCCTATCAAAAGATCGGCTGCTGGGCTATGCTGGACAATTCCTCTGCAACTGCCGATAGCTTGGACAGTCTGACTGACGCTGTGGAATTTTCGGCCCGCAGTTCAGGTTCTGTTCGAAACTCGATTTCTCTGATTAATTTAGAGTTGGACGAGCTTAAAGAAGCGGTGGCCGCCGCCAGGGACATTGCTGATCAGTACCGGCCGGATAAAGCGCTGTAGACTTGGGTCACTGGTGTGAACGGATGCTTATTTGTTTGATTGAAGTTTATTATGTTCAATTAGAAAGTAAGAATTTCTTCTAGACCCGCGAAGAATCGCCCTCTAGATTCTCTGAGAATCACCTTCTAGATCCACAGAGAATAGGACTCTAGATCTATTGAGATTGGGCCTATAGATCCACTAAAAATCGCCCTCTAGATTCAATGACAATCGCCCTCTATATCAATTGAGAATCGTCCTCTAGATCAATTGAGAATCGCCCTCTAGATCCACTGAGAATCGCCCTCTAGATCAATTGAGAATCGCCCTCTAGATCAATTGAGAATCGCCCTCTAGATCAACTAAGAATCGCCCTCTAGATCAACTAAGAATCGCCCTCTAGATCAACTAAGAATCGCCCTCTAGATCAACTAAGAATCGCCCTCTAGATCAACTAAGAATCGCCCTCTAGATCAACTAAGAATCGCCCTCTAGATCAATTGAGAATCGCTCTCTAGATTCAACTGAGAATCGCCCTCTAGATCAATTGAGAATCGCCCTCTAGATCAACTGAGAATCGCCCTCTAGATTCAACTGAGAATAGCCCTCTAGATCAATCGAGAATCGCCCTCTAGATCAACTAAGAATCGCCCTCTAGATCAACTGAGAATCGCCCTCTAGATCCATAGAGAATCCACCCTCTAGATCCATTTATGGATCTCTATCGCCCTAAAAAATGAGGTAATTGTCCAAGAGCTGAAGCGATATTTGTTACTAATTAAAATCATTTTTGTTAGCAAATTCATTCATACATATCTTGTTGAGCATGTGTCATTAAACTGAATTTGCATTTTCATTTTGCTTTTTTATTTATCTATCTACGAGTATTTTCTGCTAGTAATAAACTATCCGGATAAACCTGGCATATTCAGTTAAATTGCCTGTAAAAAAGAAAATTTTGTTGAAACTGTTTATTCAACTTTCTTTCGTGTAAGAAGATACATTGCAGAACAATGAACACTAGATAGACACATGTGGCTCACACAGCTCTAGCTGGTGGCAGGCATGAGCACCGCATGAGTTGGGGGAGAGGGGAGAGAGGAAGGCAGGCTCAATGCCTGACCTTGCACTCAGCTCTACCTGCCTGTGTACGTTGCCAGGCATGCATGTTGAGTAGGAGAGAGCTGAGGCCCGATTGAGCAGGGCTGAGTTGGGCTGGGAACTCAGTCGCCTATTGTACAGAGTCGGATCTATTGATAAAGCCACACAGCCTATCCAACCCCCGCATTGGTTGCCAAGGCAACCAGAAAGAATCGCGACTGGAAAGGAAAGTACAGTAATAAGAGTTGAATTGAAGCCAAATTTTTTACCGAGGACATCGTCGCATAAGTGATTATTTGCTGTAATCTGTTTCTGAAACAAAATAGAATAGTTGAGTAAGACTCGTAGAAATCATTTAATATATACTTTAGCGCAGAGATGAATTTCCTCAGTCAAATGGTGGGAAAATCTCAGCGAGGTTCTGCCGGTGCTGCTGTACCTCCTCGCTACGACGACATTCCAGTTGGCGGTCGAAAGGCAACAGCCTCGCCCAGGTATAAAACGCTTGACGAAATGCCCGTGGGTCGTTCTGGTGGCTCCACGGAGCGCTTCAACCCACACGATGATGTGCCAGTTGGTCGTTCTGGTAGTTCATCAGGTCGAAAAAATCTTCACGACGATGTGCCAGTTGGTCGTTCTGGCGTCTCCACGGGGCGCTTCAATCCACACGAAGATGTGCCAGTTGGTCGGTCTGGTGGCTCTTCAGGACGCTTCAACCCACACGATGATGTGCCAGTTGGTCGGTCTGGTGGCTCTTCAGGACGCTTCAACCCACACGATGATGTGCCAGTTGGTCGGTCTGGTGGCTCTTCGGGACGCTTCAACCCACACGACGATGTGCCAGTTGGTCGTTCTGGTAGTTCATCAGGTCGAAAAAATATTCACGACGATGTCCCAGTTGGTCGTTCTGGGGGCTCCACGGGACGCTTCAACCCCCATGACGATATGCCCGTGGGTCGGTCTGGTGGCTCTTCAGGACGCTTCAACGCACACGATGATGTGCCCGTGGGTCGGTCTGGTGGCTCTTCAGGACGCTTCAACGCACACGACGATTTGCCAGTTGGTCGGTCTGGTGGCTCTTCAGGACGCTTCAACGCACACGACGATTTGCCAGTTGGTCGGTCTGGTGGCTCTTCAGGACGCTTCAACGCACACGACGATGTGCCAGTTGGTCGTTCTGGTAGTTCTTCAGGTCGAAAGAATCTTCACGAGGATATCCCTGTGGGTCGCTCAACCAAAAGCAAATACGATGACACTCCCGTCGGTCGTTCAGATTTATCCAAGGATAGAGCCAACAACGGCCATATTAAACTCCCGGTAAGTCGGTCGCCACGTTCGTCAGTCAGTAGCAAGAATAACTTCGATGAAACACCTGTTGGCGGCAGAAAGTCTGCGGTTGTATCTTCTAAAGCTGACAGTCCACGGGATACTCGCAGAAACAATCGGTCACAGCACGATGACATTCCTGTGGGTCGCAAGGATAGCAGTCATCCCAACGATCGACGGGATTTTGACCGAAATCGAGCGGACTTCTTGTCAAAGTACGACGACATCCCTGTAGGCGGTAGAAAAAGAGATATTGACGATATCGACAGAGGAAAGCGAGATGACAGAGCGCGATCGCCAAGGCAGGCTACTTTGGACAAAAAGTCCGCCCAGAGCTCCAGAGACTTCACAAAGTCTTCGTTCGACGAGGTGCCAGTCGGAAGGAGCAACGCTAGCAGCAGAGCTGGTGATTCGCCGCTTCGTCGCAAGGCAGACTTCAAAGGTGACCGACCGATCGGCTCGTCGAAGTCGAGGTCTGGTGATTTGGACGACTTCTCGATGCGTCGAAACCGACTTGACGATAAAGATCCGTACCGGAGGCGCTCGGACCTGCGCAGCGGGGGTCTGGATGAAGACCGCTACGATCGGGGTTATAATAGAACTCGTTCGGATCGACTAGACGACGAGCTGCCAACCAGGCGACGTCGCGAACTGGACGACGGCAGTCAGCAGCAGGATCCGAAGCGACGTATCGTACGTCTGCGGCAGGCGCTGCCCGCGAACCTTAGCGGCACCCGGTACGAGTCTGTGCACCACGCCGCGCAGAAGATCGGCTTTCTGCCAACTGCTGACGATGATTTCCGGACGCCTTTCCTGATCTGGATCGACTCGTTCATCTCGACGGAGCGTCTGAGCGACCTGCGACCCTACCAGCGAGTGAACCACTTTCCTGGGATGGCTGAGATCACTCGCAAGGACCTGCTGGCGAAGAACTTCACAAAAGCGTCCAGCACGCTACCTCAGGAGTACAACTTTGCGCCTCGGACTTGGGTTTTGCCGGCCGACCTGTCCTCTTTCCAGCAGCGCTGCAAGGAGCTGCAGAAGGCAGACAAGCGGCGATCTTTTATCTCCAAACCGATTGACGGAGCTATGGGGCACGGGATCGCCGTTTACAAGACTGCTGATGACGTTCCGCAGACGGCAGAGACACCCTGCGTCCTGCAGGAGTACGTGTCCAACCCGTTCCTCATAGACGGTCTGAAGTTCGATCTCCGCTTATTTGTGTTAATCACGTCGTGCGATCCTCTTCGAGTGTATTTCTACAACGAAGGACTAATCAGAATGAGCAGCGAGCCCTACGTGGAACCGTTGAAGACCAAGTCCGACAGCCTGCTGATGCACGTCACCAGCCCGCTGTTGCAGCAGCAGGCGGCTGCCGCAGCCGCTGAGGCAGATCGAGAGCGTCGCCAAACCCGCCGAGGTGGCTCTGGGCGACTCCCAGCGGACAGCATTCGGTCCGTGCGCTTCCTGAACGAGTACCTGGCCAAGCGGAACTACGATGTAGCTAAGATGTGGCACAGCATCATCGATCTGGTGCTGAAGACTGTGTTTTTGGCTGAGCCGCATCTGCTCAAGTCCTACAGGCAGTGCCGACCTGCCGACCAGCCAGGCAGCCGCTCCGTCTGCTTTGAGCTGCTCGGTTTTGACATCCTGCTGGACCAGAACCTGCGACCCTGGCTCATGGAGGTCAACAGGTCGCCAAACCTTGACGTCGATCATCCGGTCGAGCGCGAGGTGAAGCTCGGTATGCTTGACGAGACGCTCATGCTGCTCAACTGCCGTCCGTCCAATCGAAAGAGCGCCAAGTCTTCTAAGAGCGTCGCCAACGTTGCGGCGGACGACCTGACGCGGCTGGAGAGCCGGCTGCGTCTGCAGGCAGTCAGCAAGGAGGTCGAATCGCGAGTCTGCCAGGGCTTCCGTCGGATCTTCCCGGTCGACGACGCCGAACGGCAGGCCAAGCTGGCGGCGAGTCTGCTGTCGGTGTTCCCCGTCGTGATGGACGCCGGAGCCGGCCGGCTGCTGAAGGACCTGGAGGCTTTCTACGCCAACAAGCTCAGTCTGGAGGATGTCGACAAGCAGCTGGCCGCAGCGGCTGGCACCGGCGCCCGCGCGAGCGAATCCAGCGGCGACTCGGACGAAGACTCGAACCGTCGTAAGATGGTACTCAAAAACAAAAACCCGAAGGAGTCGGCGGCTGCAAATTCGGCAACGACAACTGACGACGAGGCCCGCGCCCGTCTGGCGTTGAAATGCCTGAACGGACTGCGCATTCGGTTTCCTGGAAAGTCGGACAGCGAAGCGGACCGCCTGCTGAGCGGCCTGCTGACCAACTGGCAGGCGAACAAGCCGCAGGTCGGTGCCTACTGGCGCCTGAGCCTGGACTCGGAGAAGCGGGCCAAGGTGCTGGACATTGCCAAGCGGTGCGTCAGAGTGGCGCTGGAGAAAGCTTTTCGAAGCGGTGGAGGCGGCAGCGGGGGTGGTGCAGTCGAGGCCAGCCGACTGTACCGCCTGTTGGACAGGCTGTTCAACCGGCTGCTGTGGCGCAATGGCCACGGCCTGTGGGAGACCTTCGGCAGCCGGACAGCGGGTTGGGTGTCCGTGACCGTCCAGCAGCAGCCTTCGGACACTGAGCTGCAGTGCTGCCAGCGCACGGTGCAACTGTGCCAGGACTGCCTGCTCATTGTCTACCTGTATTCTGAGGCTGCCAGGCCTCAGCGAGACGCTCTGAAGCGCCTCAACGCCAGTCCCGTGCTGACGAATGGCGCCACTGATGCCACTCCGGTTGCCTAGCAACAGGTTGGCGACTTAAGCACGAGCAGACAGCGCTTGAGTACTCGTAGAAATTAAGTAGGCCGTAGGTTGTGACCACTTCTGATTCTTCAGCTGTCGTCTGACAACCCACCTCTGATTCTTCAGCTGTCGTCTGACAACCTACCTCTGATTCTTCAGCTGTCGTCTGACAACCCACCTCTGATTCTTCAGCTGTCATCTGACACCCTACCTCTGATTCTTCAGCTGTCATCTGACACCCTACCTCTGATTCTTCAGCTGTCGTCTGACAACCCACCTCTGAATCTTCAGCTGCCTTGTCTGACACCTCACCTCTGATTATTTAACAAAATACTGACATATCAGATTATTTTTGTTGTAATTTTTGTTATTTTATCACTTGATGTGCGCAACGTACTACTCACTAGTCAGATATAGATATCTTGTTAAAATATTTGGTCTCTTCGAATTTATAATTTATACTTTGTTTTGTATGTCTTCTGTGTATGTTCTATACATTTACCTGCATTAATGTTTTGTTATTCTAAAGTTGTACCCTGCATGTAAATTTACACTGCAACATATACGAGTATATATAATAATATTTTGCAACTACTAAGTTTGGTTTGTGAAATTTTTTATACTTTATTTTGCATCAGACTTCATTTAAAAATCTGGAATGCCATTGCTACACATCACATTGTTTTTTTTCACAACACAATACCTCTAATTTGGATGACGCATAAGAAATATGACTGCAGCGAATACATTTTGCATGCATATTTAATTTTACTATGTATCACAGTATATAACACAACGGAACAAAATTTCAAACAGGTTAGAAACTACAAATAGC
Source organism: Macrostomum lignano (assembly GCA_002269645.1). Lineage (NCBI taxonomy): Eukaryota > Metazoa > Platyhelminthes > Macrostomidae > Macrostomum > Macrostomum lignano. The sequence continues at coordinate 138,446 of NIVC01001332.1, read as the reverse complement.
CACATATATTTACAATCGCAAGTTAAAAAAGAATGTAAGTTCGAGCATAAATGAAGTTAGACGGCTAGAATGCATAAAATAGGAATTCTTCTTGCTCGGAGTACATTTAGGGATTGGATTGCTTACCCTTGCGACAGAGAGGTGTGGTGCAGAGGTTGAATTCCTTTCCCTCGCGACAGAGTACATTGGGGGGTTGGGTTGAATTCCTTTCCCTCGCGACAGAGTACATTGGGGGGTAGGGCTGGGTTGAATTCCTTTCCCTCGCGACAGAGTACATTGGGGGGTAGGGCTGGGTTGAATTCCTTTCCCTCGCGGCAGAGTACATTGGGGGTAGGACTGGGTTGAATTCCTTTCCCTCGCGACAGAGTACATTGGGGGTAGGGCTCGGTTGAATTCCTTTCCCTCGCGACAGAGTACATTGGGGGGGTGAATTCCTTACCCTCACGACAGAGTACATTGAAGGGAGGTTGGGTTGAATTCCTTACCCTTGCGACAGTACATTGTGGGTTTGGGTTGAATTCTTTCACTTCACACAGTAAATTTGGAGTTTGTGAACTGCCAGGCAGGTTAACAAATTAAGGAAGAAATTTAAAGGTGAAATGCAATAAAGTCCAATCGGGTTATTTGTAAATTTACAGTCTATAAACTTTCTATAAACAAACAAAGATCTGCAGAACGTCAGAGTCATAGCTCAGTCTGCTTGAAGCCCTTCCTCGCAACTGGCAGGCTGCAGTCCTCGAACACGGTTGACGCGGTGAACGAAGCGTCGTCAGTGGCCGAGCTGCAGAAGTCCAGTCGCGGCGAGGACACTCGCAGCAGGCGCGGCAGCGACCTGCTACTCGAGGCGCCGTGCTGGGCAGCCGACATCAAACGACGTCGCTTCTGAGCAGCTTCTTCGGTAGATGAGGCGGCTGCGAGCTCAGTTTCTGCCGGTTCTTCATCGAGTCTGTCGAAGTTCAGGCGAAGATTGAGCTGCTGGTGCTGGTTCTGCGGTCGGTGGCAGGACTTGTACACTCGGATGCTGGACAGGGCTCGGATGAGGCGTCGGTCTCGATTGAAGAATCTGCTCACTGGAGTTCTCGGTTCGCGCTGGAATTTGCGGTTTGTAAAGAATTTATTGGTGCAATTGTATTTCTGCGTATTTTGCTACTTTGCCTACTTATAGTAGCTTAGCGTATAATTAAGTAAATTTCTTGCTTGTCAAAGCGACCCAAAAACCAGACTGGCAGATCGAAACTCACCGAAACAGACGCACTTCGAGCGGGTGACGCGAATTGGAATGGCGATCTGTCTCGGCAGTTTTGCTGAAATTCAAATTCGAAGAGAATGGCAATTATAGTCTCGCGGACGTAGGTATGGCGGCACATCAAAGAATTGATATGCTAAAGAATGACTGCGGCACATCAAAGGATTGATAAGCTACTGAATGACTGCGGCACATCAAAGGATTGATAAGCTACTGAATGACTGCGGTACATCAAAGGATTGATAAGCTACTGAATGACTGCGGCACATCAAAGGATTGGCAATCTACTGAATGACTGCGGCACATCAAAGGATTGATAAGCTACTGAATGACTGCGGTACATCAAAGAATTGATAAGCTACTGAATGACTGCGGTACATCAAAGGATTGATAAGCTACTGAATGACTGCGGTACATCAAAGGATTGATAAGCTACTGAATGACTGCGGTACATCAAAGGATTGATAAGCTACTGAATGACTGCGGTACATCAAAGGATTGATAAGCTACTGAATGACTGCGGTACATCAAAGGATTGATAAGCTACTGAATGACTGCGGTACATCAAAGGATTGATAAGCTACTGAATGACTGCGGTACATCAAAGGATTGATTAGTTACATAACAGTCAAGCTACTCACCCTAAACGAAGCGAACTGCTTGCCCCCAGCCCTCGCACACCGTGCCTGCTGGCTCGTCGTTGAAGCCGTCGACGCTGCCGCCATCAGCACGACGCCGCCGCAGCTGCCGGCACCGGCGACGCCTCCCAGCAGGCGCTTCTCGAAGCGTCGCTTCTCTTTGGACTCCGGCAGGGAGCTGACGTGGGCGCAGAGGGCGGCCAGCTGCTGCCTGCTGTAGGCCATCGTCGACTGCCGGCTGGCGTGTCGGTGCTCCGAGAATTGCGCAGAGGCGTCCACAGCGCAGTCGTCGCTACGATGGAAACGTCGTCGAGTTGATGACGACGCTCGAGGCGAGTGCATCGACGAGGGTGTTGACACCGGTGGCGGAGTGGCTGCCGGCTGCTGCTGTGACGGCTGCAGCTTGTCGAAGTTACGCTTCAAGTCCTCGGCGAATGAGCGAGGAATCTACAAGTATGAGCGAGTTCATATGAGTGAGTTCATGAATGAGTTTATGAGTGAGTTCATGAGTGAGTTTATGAGTGAGTTCATAAGTGAGTTCATGAGTGAGTTCATGAGTGAGTTCATGAGTGAGTTCATGAGTGAGTTCATGAGTGAGTTCATGATGAGTGAGTTCATAAGTGAGTTCATGAGTGAGTTCATGAGTGAGTTCATGAGTGAGTTCATGAGTGAGTTCATGAGTGAGTTCATGAGTGAGTTCATGAGTGAGTTCATGAGTGAGTTCATGATGAGTGAGTTCATAAGTGAGTTCATGAGTGAGCTCATGAGTGAGTTCATGATGAGTGAGTTTATAAGTGAGTTCATGAGTGAGTTCATGAGTGAGTTCATGAGTGAGTTTATGAGTGAGTTCATGAGTGAGTTCATGAGTGAGTTTATGAGTGAGTTCATGAGTGAGTTTATGAGTGAGTTCATGATTAAGTTCATGAATGAGTCGTTCAATATACACATTATTTAAGAAGCAATTCGATGCAATCAATGGCAGTCTGCTCACCAAGCAGATGGTGTCGCAGTTCTCAATCAGGAAGGCAGTCAGTCTATTGATGCCTGAAATTTTCTTCTGCAGATTCACCGCGTCTACCTGTGGTGTCAGTGAGGTGTCGGGGCTTGTTGGAAACATTAATAGATTATTAGCATAGAAAAGCATTGAGAAATATTATAGGAAGAAAGGGATAGGGATTAGAGGGAGAGGGGGAGATGAACAGGTAAGCGGAGTAAAGGATAGAGAGGGAGAGTCAGTGGTAGAGGGGAAGGAGTGGGAAAGATAGAAAGGGGGATTGGGAGAGGGTAAGAACAAAGAGAGGGAGTTGGAGAGGGGAGGCAAAGAGATGCACAGGGAGAGGGGAGGGTGAGAGAGGGAGAGGGGAGGGTGAGAGAGAGAGGGAGAGGGGGAGAGGGAGAGGGGAGGGAGCGGTCGCAAAGGGAGTGGCAGCAGCCAAAGCAGGGCAGAGTCTCCTATCCGCAGCAAGCAGGTCAGATGCAGCAGCCCAGACTCACCACCTTGCCGCAGCAGAACAGCACTGGCCCGAACACGGTGCCCAGGCTCGCCGATGTCATCTTCGTTATGGCCTCGGCGTCCGCCACGGTGCGCAGGAACTTCAGCACGGCGATCAGGACTGACCTTGAAGAGTCCGGCAACAGCTGAGCGAGCAGACGGGCCGCCCGGAGCTGGCGAGCTGCCAGGAGGCGGCTGTCGAGTTCGGACCGGCGAACTGGCTGGCCGCGATCGTCCAGGCGGGGCTCGGCGAGGTCTGCGATTGGCGGTATTAAACTACTGTGAGTAGCGTGCAGAGGATAGTTGGTCTACAGTTTAAAGTTTTTGTCACAGTCCGACTGAGCCCTCTTAATGCAGCAACCGATGGCTGCTGGTCTATCACAGTATGGCGAATTGGAGCTCAACTCCATTGACTGTCCCTCTCCCTCTCTATCCCTCTTCCTCTCATTCTACCTCTTTCTTCCTCTCCCTCTCCCTCTCCCTCTCCCTCTCCCTCTCCCTCTCCCTCTCCCTCTCCCTCTCCCTCTCCCTCTCCCTCTCCCTCTCCCTCTCCCTCTCCCTCTCATTCTACCTCTCTCTTCCTCTCCCTCTCCCTCTCCCTCTCCCTCTCCCTCTCCCTCTCCCTCTCCCTCTCCCTCTCTTTCTACCTCTACTACCCTCTACCCTCTACCCTACTACCTCTACTATCACTCTTCTTCTCTATCCCTCCTCTCCCTCTTCCTTCCCTATTACTCTCCTCCCTCTCTCCTTCTCTGTCTCGCACAGCCAAAAGCCAGCATCGAGACTCACCCGCAATGGCCACGAGGATTTCCAGCTGACTGGACTCGGCTATTAACGGCTCGTCCAGACTCCTCAATACGTGCTTCATCACACTGGCCACGTCGTGAACAGTGAAGGCGCTGAGCTGCTGGTGCTCCGCTGAGCCGGCACCGGCGGGCCACCTGCTGTTCGTCAGAGACTGCAGCAGCTCTTTCTGACGGCCGCAGCTGCCGGTCTTGCGAAAAATTCCCTCAGTTTTGTAGCCTGTTTTGTTAAAAAGGAACGAAAAATGCTATTTGAACTACTAGTAAACAGTAGCCAGAAAAATGCAGTTTCCCTACAGCAAACTAATTGGCGCCACTTTGCCAACTTCAGTTAGAAGTTGGTGGCCGATTTCACCGGCTTAGTTGAAATCATAATGCAATTTCTTCTGCTCGTGGGGGGTCGCATCTCCGGCACTCCCCCCCCGCGGAGGTCTTAGTTCTCTCGGTGCGCAATCAAGCGATGACGTCATCTAGACCGGACAGACCAATTTGTGCCATGACTATCTACTATACTTGTAGGTATGGGAAAGAACAAAAGCTGTGCAAGCAGTGTTGGCAGGGCATTCATTCATCAACGACCGCTGTTTGTTTCAAACAGAATTGATAGAGGAGAAAGTCATAGGCAGCAATTCTAGACAATCCTTCATTCTACAGGTGTGTCACTCACAGGTGCGTCTCTGCAGCCAACCGAAATTAAAGGGTAAAAAATTGCCTGTGGGTTTCTTATTTTTTTCCAAGAAAGCGAGATTTCTGTCAGACAATGCAACGCTAACGCTATGGCCCACCCTGTCTTTACCTTGAGGGTTTCAAAAAGGGCTCGTCCGAATCAGCTTTTAAAACCTTCTCAGACGACAAAGACTAAAACATCCTGAGGCGGCTTTGCTTAGCTAATCTCTAGTCTTTGTTTCAGTTTAGACGCATCGGCGCTATTACTATAATACTATATGGCGGCTTACCGCAGTGAGTCTTTGTTTGATGGGGCAGCCACGCCCCAATGCGATTAATCATTGCTGCTCAAGACCGGGTCACACGCGGGGGGGGGGGTGGGGTTGAGGACTCACTCTACCAGGTCCCCTCCGAGCCAATTTGCTCTGAAATTAACTCCTGTTTAATCCACTCTTCATTTGGCAGCTTTGCAATTAGTAGAGCTATTATTACGAGTATTCGTTTAAATGGTAAACGGTCAGGTGTAAAATTAATTGGGGCTTCTTTTAACAGGTTCATTGATTCCTTTCTGTTTTATTTACTCAACTTCCTCAGCTGTCTCTTCTTCTTGCGCCTACTAGACACTTTCCTGTACTCTTCAGTTTTATTCTCTTACTCTCACTCTCCCTCTCACTCTCCCTCTCACTCTCACTCTCCCTCTCACTCTCCCTCTCACTCTCACTCTCACTCTCCCTCTCACTCTCACTCTCCCTCTCACTCTCCCTCTCCCTCTCACTCTCCCTCTCCCTCTGACTCTCCCTCTCACTCTCACTCTCACTCTCACTCTCCCTCTCACTCTCCCTCTCACTCTCCCTCTCACTCTCACTCTCACTCTCCCTCTCACTCTCACTCTCCCTCTCACTCTCCCTCTCCCTCTCACTCTTCCTCTCACTCTCCCTCTCCCTCTCTCTCTCTCTCTCAAACCTCAGCACCCAGGCCCCAGGTACTCACGGTCGGACTCCAGCAGGTAGTCAATCAGCCGCAGCAGCAGTCTCCGCTGCCTCTCAGCCGGAGTCGCAGCCTCCAGACCAGCAGTCCCGGCGGCAGTACTGACAACGGCCTTTCTGCGCGAAATCACGGCTGCAAACAGAAGATGAAGCGACTGGGTGTTCAATCGATAAAAAATCATTAAATCGAGCCCCGGCAACTGAACATGAAACCCCATGAGTTCGGGTCTATATACTTGAGAACGCGCTGTGATTCATTTTTTTCGTTCCATTTTCTACTCTCATTTCAACGGATACGAAGCTGACTTGATGACGCAAACCGAGAGAGAAAAAAATCGATTAAATTTTAAATTATAGTCGCGACAAGAAGAAGGTTTTTATTAAAGTCTAAGTAGAGAGAAAGTCCGGCCAAGGTGGGAGAATCCTGTCCCACTTAAGCCTCGCCATCCTAATATTAAAGCACTAGATGCATACTGAAGTGCCCGCTTCGCCGATTGTATCAAAGCCTGTAATTTTGGATTCGGCTTTGACCTCGAGAAATTTGACTGCCTAGCAACTAATCCAGGGAAGTACCCGGCAATTTTTTCGGTTGTACAGTTTAACTGTCTTATCGACTTTCCAATTGGTTTGGCTTATACTAAGGATTAAGGATTAACAGAATGTCGCTAACTGTGTTCCAGGGGTCATCGACCTCCCTATCCTTCTATAGCAGAGGTCATTGACCCTCGCCAGCAACTCACAGTTCCTGATGGGCCCGATGACCAGGCGCGGCAGGTGCAGTCTCCGACTTCGCTGCCGGGCGACGCCGCGTCTTGAGCCGCAGGCGGAGGCTGCACTACTTGTCGACTCCGCCGGCGCCTCGAAGTGCGGCATCTCCACCAGGAAGGCCAGGTGCAGCCGGACCAGCTCGGCAAACTTGGCCGGATGCTGACAGCGAAACTGACCGGCCAAATCTGCCAGCTGACGGTCTCTGGCGCCAGGGACGGCGCCTGGGTCCAGCGCGTTTGTCAGGCGCCCACAGTAGTCCATGACACCGAGCTCGTCAGCTGCAGCTGTGGGCTGCAAATGCCGAGTGTGTTGGCGGGACATCAAGGGTGTGCTTTTGATAATTCTGGGATCTTTCTCTTATTCTGATGGGATCTTGACCCACTAGGATTGAGATCTTGACCCACTAGGATTGTGGGATCTTAATCTACTAAGATTGGGATTTTGACCCACTAGGATTGGAATCTTGACCCACTAGGATTGGGATTTTGACCCACTAGGATTGGGATCTTGACTCACTTTGATTGGGATCTTGACCCACTTTGATTGGGATCTTGACCCACTAGGATTGGGATCTTGACCCACTAGGATTGGGATCTTGACCTACTAGGATTGGGATCTTGACCCACTTTGATTGGGATCTTGACCCACTTTGATTGGGATTGTTGTGTCTCGGCCTAATGGCCGCTGGACGGGTCAAGGTTCGGGCCCTCCCCGCCTGAGACACCCCTGTCCCAGCCCTCACCCCGGCTATTCCTACCCTGTCTCGCTCGGTTCGGCGAGAGTTCGCCTGACCGAACACCCTGGGATCGGCGAGAGTTCACCGTTCCCAGGTCCCTGCAGATCCCGGCCCCACGCGGCAACCCAGAAGAACGAAAGCTCGAGCTCACCTCCTCTTGATATATCGAGTTACTAACGAAGCGTTTATTGGCCCGAAGCAGTTATTGGCACGCGAAGGCAGAGGTACGCCGATGAACGCAAAAACAGTAAGAACGAAGCGGACACCAATAGAGAGCAAACGTGGAGCGCAGCCCGCTCAGGGCTAGCATTTAAATAATACACAAAAAAGGGGGAGGGGTGGGGCAGAATGGAGACGGCGAGCCAAACCCTGGGGCCCAGCCGGCTTATCAGCCAGCCAGCCAATACGAGCAGCCCCAGGGTGAGGCGGGCAACGAGGGAGGGGGGGCACCCAGATTGGACAGAGATTGGGCCGGGGGCTGGGTGCAAAGGGCTAGGCCAGGGTTGAGACTTACGCCTCTCACAAACCCTGGCCCGGGCGCGAGACGGGGGACGGGGCGGGGTGGCATGAAAACTGAAAACAAAAGTACGAGTACATACACACTGGAAGGGCGCAGCCCAACAGGATCTTGACCCACTAGGATTGGGATCTTGACCCACTAGGATTGGGATCTTGACCCACTAGGATTGGGATCTTGACCTACTAGGATTGGGATCTTGACCTACTAGGATTGGGATCTTGACCTACTAGGATTGGGATTTTGAGTTGACCCATTGAGTCCATTTCTCAAGACCCGCAAATAGAACGGAGCCTCTTGAACTTCATGAATATATATAAAAGGCCACCCCGCGAGAGCCTACAATATTCTTAATGTTGGCCTATCCATTTTCTGTTTACACTTTTACAGCTCTTTTAATGTCTTTTAATAGAGTCTTGCTAATTTCCTAATGATATTTCAAGTCTACTAGAGATCTCGCTTGAAGTGGAGCTCAAAGACCAGTTAGAGTTGACTATCTTTTAAATTCGTTCTAACCATATACTAATAGTTTATAGGTGCTAAAAGCCGCCGAAAGTTGAAGTTAAAATTGGCCCGAAATTCTGGAGCCTGGAGTTCAACTTGAGCGCCCATTCAAGCGATGAGTTTGTCTTTGTCCCGGCAGCAGACGATTACATTATGGGATGGGGCATGGGTTTTCGGGAGGGGGCGCTGGGCTTAAAAAGGCTTTGAAATTTATTGACAACAGATGAGATGAGAACCAGGCATTCGTCCGGGGGGGGGGGATTGCGCTAGATTCTGAAGTGGACTGCCTGTTGTCTAAGAACAAAGACTACATATTGGCGCGGCGCTATATGCAGAGGCTTAGTACAAAGACTAGCGCAATGCCGAGGACAGGAAGATGTTTTTCTGCTGATAACGGCTGGTCCTTATGCGGAGCTGCAGCAACCCAGCAGCTGTCTGTCTTTCATCAAAGTCGGCGAATCCTCTGCCCCCCTGCCGGGGGAGGGGTTTCCTGTCCGCCTGTCTGTCTTTTAGAAGATTCATGTTCCCCACCCTTACCACCTACATGCATCTATCATATATATCCATAGGTTTTTATTACCCAGCAGCCATTGTCACTTACCGGTATCAGCTGATTAAGTGGGCCCAGCTGCTGCCGCTGCTGCTGCTGCTGCTGCCGCGAACGCAGGTCTTTCGCAGCAATTGTCATTTCAAGTTGAACTTTCTGCTGAATCGACGAATCGTCTGTCTGTCTGTCTGTCCGTTGTGTCGATTTTCCTACCAAAATAACCCTTTATAAATGCCTGGCCTGTTGGGTGGGCCCCACATCTCGTCTATTTTTAGCTATCCTGCTATTGGTTGAATTGGAACCCCGAGCTGAGCTCTCATTGGCTGAGGGGTGATGCTAGCAATTTAGAACTGCCTTCGCATCTATTTTACTGTACTAAATTTACTACAATCACATTGATGTCTATTAGATTATCACTAGACATTAAAATAGATTAGAAATAAAAAACGATGAGATCAGAGCGAGAGAGAAAGCTTCTTTGACAGCAAAATCATTTCGTAAATTATGGCAGTGAAATTAGAGAGAATTCGGGAATGAGATTAGAGATAAGTTAGGAGAGATATTGGAAAGAATATAAGAGTGAGATTAGAGAGATATCGGGAGTGAGATTAGAGAGATATCGAGAGTGAGATTAGAGAGATATTGGGAGTGAGATTAGAGAGATATCGGGAGTGAGATTAGAGAGATATCGGGAGTGAGATTAGAGAGATATCGGGAGTGAGATTAGAGAGAGTCATAAAGTGAGATTTGAAAGAATCTGGGAGTGAGATTAGAGAGAATTTAGGAGTGAGATTTGAGAGAATTTAGGAGTGAGACTTGAGAGAATCTCGGATTGAGATTAGAGAGAATCTAGCAGTGAGATTAGAGCGAATTTAGGGGTGAGATTAGAGAGAATCTCGAAGTGAGATTAGAGAGATATCGGGAATGAGATTAGAGAGAATTCGAGAGTGAGATAAGAGAGAAACTAAGAGGGAAGTTTGAGAAGAATGGGTTGGGTTAAGATTAGAAATACTATGGCAGAAATGAGAAATATCTAGGTGAGATTGGAGAACACATATGATTAGTCTATAAATTAGGGCCACAGACCAGACCAAGTGCTCATAATTATACTTCACTTAGCAACGCAAAACGGACTCTTAATTACAGACGCACATGTCATTAAGGTCCGAATCAGCCGTAATGATTGGCAGTATATTAAACATCCATTGGTGATTAGAGCACAGACCAGACACACATTAATGATGCTCATTTCTCAATAGAGCTCACCGATGGCAACAGTGTAAGGCCATGAAGTCTATGCCAGTATACCTGCATGCTTGTGGGAGCCACCATAGAATTATTAATTAACTAATAATTATAGTAACAAGATGCACAATTTGGAGAGCGGCCCTGTGCACGCCTCAATGACAACTTCAATATGCTGGTATGAAAACAGAGACACAGAGAGGAATACACAGTGCATCATAATAGCCATTATTAGCCATAGAAACAAGATGAAATATCATACAGATCTGTAATTTCAAACAGTGGTCAGTTTTTAGCAGTCATACAATGGCGTGTTTTATGTCACATTTTCTGTGCCTGGGGTAGGTCGAGGCACAAATGATGAAGATGTGGTGTCCAGTTATAGTTGCCATGGTCCGGAAGATACAGATTTATATCTTTAAGCCACAAGCCTCTCCTTTAAGTGTGCGATCCGAGATCTGATTCTGCTGTGATGACGTCATCACTTTTTTAAAACAAAAATTAGCAGCTGATACGGTTTATGCCTGATCTGTAATCAAATTAATTAAAAACACAGTGTCTGCCAAAATGCCTGCTGAAACGCATCCAAAAAAACTCTAGCAGCTGTGAATTAAATCAATTCACCAATGTGTATATCATGCTGGATTGAGAAAATACAACGCTTGACTGCTTGAAAAATAGTCTAGCCTACGATGAAGGTGAAGTTTAAAATTGGGGAAACTGAAGGCGAAATTGACGCGAAAGTGAAAGAGAGAGAGAGAGAGAGAGAGAGAGAGAGAGAGAGAGGCTGCGAGGGTTTTAAGAGGTGCGCGCATAGCATAGCCTCAGGTAAATTGTGGAATACGATGTTCAAAAATCAAAATTGAATACAGGGAACTTTTGTGAGGGGACTTAAGAGGGATTTAAGAAAGGGAAGGAGAGGGAGAGGAAGAGGGAATAGGGAAGAGAGAGAGGCGGAGAGGGAGAGGAGAAAGAGATGGAGAGGGGAAAGAGAGGGAGAGGGGAAAGAGAGGGAGAGAAAGAGAGGGAGAGAAAGAGAGGGAGAGGGGAGAGGGAGAGGGAGAGGGGAAAGAGAGGGAGAAAGAGAGGGAGAGGGGAGAGGGAGAGGGAGAGGGGAAAGAGAGGGAGAAAGAGAGGGAGAGGGGAGAGGGAGAGGGGAAAGAGAGGGAGAAAGAGAGGAAGAGGGGAGAGGGAGAGGAGCAAGAGAGGGAGAGGGGAAAGAGAGGGAGAAAGAGAGGAAGAGGGGAGAGGGAGAGGAGCAAGAGAGGGAGAGGGGAAAGAGAGGGAGAGGGGAAAGAGAGGGAGAGGAGAAAGAGAGGGAGAGGAGAAAGAGAGGGAGAGGGGAAAGAGAGGGCGAGGGGAAAGAGAGGGAGAGGAGAAAGAGAGGGAGAGGAGAAAGAGAGGGAGAGGAGAAAGAGAGGGAGAGGGGAAAAGAGGGAGAGAGTGACCAGGGATTTGTTTGCACAGGATATTATCAAAAGTGAATGTTTACCAAAAGCACAGTAAGCAGAATGCTATGAAGACTGAGGCTCTACAGACAGAGAAAACGGACCCTCCACAGGTCAATCAATCTGATCGCTCATATCAGTGAGAATCCCAATTCAACAATACAGATCTGACAGGACTGCTCCGTTTGATGCACCACCTGTATTAGATTTCAAGCAATAAGCAAACCTAATATGTGACGACAACCTGTTATCCTTGCACGCCAGCTAGAGCCTATATGAAGTAATGTAAATGCCCCCGAGGTCTGAGGGCAAACATCATCGCAAATTTCATGGGTCAGTGCAGCGTGTTGGTCGGAGTATTATTAAAAGATCTTTGACTTGCCTCTGAACAAATTAAAGACGATTAACTCACAGGTAATACACGCCTTTTTGGGGTTTTCGATGCAAAAAAGCAAGGTCTGATATGTCTGTGACAGCACACCCACGAGAGCCCTTGAGGGCTCATTTTACACACACACCTCGAGTCTGCTTATACGTGGCAAATTAAAGGTAGAAAGCTGATTGCCTCATCTTTTACCTGTGCCGGATCGATTTGTACCCGGTAATCAGCTCAGAGGAAAAGATCTGGAATTAAAAAAATCAAATCAAAAACCCACAGGGCTGATGATATAACCATTCGATTGAGCAAGTTTAATATGAAAGTTTTGTTAGATTTTAGTCCTTGCTTACAGATAAAACCATCAGCTTTTTGTGCTTGATAGAAGCTTCAGTTTTAAAAGAAAAATACCTGAGGTAGCTAAGATACGAGAGAGCTACTAGAGACTTCTGACCGATCAATCCCTGAAGGACCAGAGGTAGGGTTAGCGATAATCCCTGACGGACCAAAAGTAGTGTAGGGTTAGCGATAATCCCTGACGGACCAAAAGTAGTGTAGGGTTAGCGATAATCCCTGAAGTACCAGAAGTATGGTAGGGTTCGATAATCCCTGAAGGACCAGAGGTACCGGTAGGGTTAGCGATAATCCCTGAAGGACCAGAGGTACATGTAGAGTTAGCGATAATCCCTGAAGGACCAGAGGTACATGTAGGGTTAGCGATAATCCCTGAAGGACCAGAGGTACATGTAGGGTTAGCGATAATCCCTGAAGGACCAGAGGTACAGGTAGGGTTAGCGATAATCCCTGAAGTACCAGAGGTACATGTAGAGTTAGCGATAATCCCTGAAGGACCAGAGGTACATGTAGGGTTAGCGATAATCCCTGAAGGACCAGAGGTACAGGTAGGGTTAGCGATAATCCCTGAAGGACCAGAGGTACATGTAGGGTTAGCGATAATCTCTGAAGGACCACATGTAGGGTTAGCGATAATCCCTGAAGGACCACAGGCAGGGTTAGCGATAATCCCTGAAGGACCACAGGCAGGGTTAGCGATAATCCCTGAAGGACCACAGGCAGGGTTAGCGATAATCCCTGAAGGACCAGAGGTACATGTAGGGTTAGCGATAATCCCTGAAGGACCAGAGGTACAGGTAGGGTTAGCGATAATCCCTGAAGGACCAGAGGTAGGGTTAGCGATAATCCCTGAAGGACCACAGGTAGGGTTAGCGATAATCCCTGAAGGACCACAGGCAGGGTTAGCGATAATCCCTGAAGGACCACAGGTAGGGTTACCGATAATCCCTGAAGGACCACAGGTAGGGTTAGCGATAATCCATGAAAGACCAGACAAAAATGATTGTCAAGGGTCCCAGAGTCCCAGCAGATTATAATCTACCTACATGTAATATTAGACACAGGCATTGAACTTTGCAATGTACAAAATTCGTATAGTTATTCTCAGCAACATGGAAAAGTCGCCACTCTATGCGCCAGTGAGCAATTTCTCTTAGATTATTCCGAAATAAAAGATACGAGAAAACTGATTGGGGTATCTTTAATCCGTCCAACCCTCGCACACCGCTCCCCCACTTCATTCCTCAACTCAAGTCTGCCGTGGCGTAGCTAAATTGCGTCACTCGCAAAGATTGAGAGAGACTTTACCTGCACTCTCAAAAGTGGCGATCACAGGCGGAATATTCTGTGATGGCGACTTTTCGATGTTGATGAGTATATGTAAGAATCACATGCATGTCCAATGGCAATTCCGATGACACCAACATTTCACAATAAGCCCCAAGGAAGGTGATTTAGCATTATAATTGAACATTATTTATCTGTAACTCCTGAACTGAAAATGATTCATTAAACAACAACAGCTTGCAATATTGAAGCAACGCGCGGCGGCATCATCAAAGGATGATGATATAGATAATTACGCGCGCCGCGTGTTTGAAGTCATAAAACATTTTTCACCAGCATACAAATGTACAGAGAGACAATATTAAAAGTAGCCCACAGCCACAATGTATAAGAATAGCGAGAATGTGAGATAATAAACAATTTACTGATAGGAATTATTGAATTGAATATGAAACCCCCAGTCACACCCAGCATGTCTTGTAAGACCGATTAGCGGGTTTACCATGTGAGCCACTGTATTCTATTCTCTATGATCACATCTGTGTATATGAATTTGCATTTTGTATCATAATTTAACTCAGACCAACACCAGATCAACTCTTATGGTTAGAATTAAGTCAGCGGCGCTGTACAACCCAAGTAAGCGTGTGTATGCTTAGTGTGTGCACCCTGGTGCACTTTAATAAGCGACATAACAAGTAACACAACCGGCGAGAGGCATTACTGCCCATTCCGCAGACTCCCCTGAGCAGGCACACAAGCGCGCGGATACGTACGCAGTCATACGCACAGGCACACACTCACACAGGAGTGTACAGCAGCCATGACTTTATTTATCGTTAGGGCATGTACACTCACTGTGACTTGGGGGTTGGCCCTCAAGCTGGCCGCTAATTGCACAAGCAGAGCCAAGCCGAGATTTCAATTCAGCCCCAAATTAATGTGACTGCACTTGGAATCGAGCCTGGGCCGCTGGCATATCAGAGCGCCGCGATAGACCATTATGCTCAGGACAGGAGTCCGTGGAATGAGCAGAATTACCTCAGCGCTGGTTTTTTGACTTAATTAAAGCATTTTACTGTTAAATATCCTCTCGACTTACTGCGTCGCCCTCTGGTCTACAACGTTAACTTCGAAAATTGTCGCAACTTGTTCAGAGAGTCCAGTTGCAAGAATTGGCATTTATGAAAGAAAATGAGATTAACTGACGGGACATTTAATGGGCTTTTAATCCCCTTTTGATCATGAGAGGAGGCAAGGAGGCGGGATCCCTTTGAGTAGGGGGTGGGATTTTCACAGCGGGTTGGCTAGCAATGCCCTATCTCATCTAATGAGCTCTAAGTGGAGTATTAATTAACTACATATATATAAGTATCTCTATAGAGGTTAGGCTCGTAATAGCGGACTTAACGGCCTTCAACTCCTATATGCTACGTGTAATCACCAAAGTTTAAGCGAGGTCAAGCGTGTACAAATGAATGTCAGACACACGCCTCATTAGATTTTCTACAGCGAATTGTCGACTCAAGAGTTCCCTCAATAGCTGGTCTCCATGCCGAACATTGAAACGGACTCAAAGGTTCTCAAGCCTACTACTAAATCACAAGAAATGAGCAAAAAAAGCTCAACAGGCCACTTACTTATGCTGTACAAAATCTTCAACCTAAATTTTAGTTACTAAGCAATTTACTAATAAATGCTCAATTAGATCATCTAAATAAAATAACAACTCAACGAGTTCAAATTGGGACAGTTAGGATTTGAAAATACTCTACAGAGCAAAACAAATTCACTTTCAATTGAAATTCTATATTTTTAACTGATTGACACATATTATACATATAAATGCACTCTCAAGATGAAATACTAAGCTGTAAACAGGAGATCCGTTTATTACAATAATAACTCAGACATTAGGCAACCAATTAGAAAATCAACAAAAAGACAAATCACCTGTATTTACAGACAGAAATCTGTATTTACAGACACAAACAGTCTGTATTTACAGACACAAACAGTCTGTA
Organism: Macrostomum lignano; assembly: GCA_002269645.1. NCBI lineage: Eukaryota > Metazoa > Platyhelminthes > Macrostomidae > Macrostomum > Macrostomum lignano. The sequence continues at coordinate 122,809 of NIVC01001332.1, read as the reverse complement.
TTTACAGAAACAAACAGCCTGTATTTACAGACACAAACAGTCTGTATTTACAGAAACAAACAGCCTGTATTTACAGACACAAACAGCCTGTATTTACAGACACAAACAGCCTGTATTTACAGACACAAACAGCCTGTATTTACAGAAACAAACAGCCTGTATTTACAGACACAAACAGCCCGTATTTACAGACACAGACAGCCTGTATTTACAGACACAGACAGCCTGTATTTACAGACACAAACAGCCTGTATTTACAGACACAGACAGCCTGTATTTACAGACTCAAACAGCCTGTATTTACAGACACAGTCTGTATTTACAGACACAGTCTGTATTTACAGACACAGACAGCCTGTATTTACAGACACAAACAGTCTGTATTTACAGACACAAACAGCCTGTATTTACAGACACAAACAGCCTGTATTTACAGACACAAACAGCCTGTATTTACAGACACAAACAGCCTGTATTTACAGACTCAAACAGCCTGTATTTACAGACACAGACAGCCTGTATTTACAGACCCCAATACCCACAGCGTCACAGTGTTAGCCTGGCATCGTCAGACACCAGCACAGCGGCAGGCCCCAGTCTCCTGTTGCATTTGTCCAGCTCGCGCAGCACCCGATCCAGCCGCCTGTCCAGAGCCGCGGAGTGCTCGAGCGTCAGGAGCGGCCCGCTCGACGGCAGGCTGGAGGCGCCAGACCGGCACAGGGCGGCCTGGGTGGCGGCGCCGAGCAGACCCTGGGATTGGATGGTGGGGGAGTTAGAGTGGACACATTAGTAGTCTACCTGTCCATTAGACTGGATAATCTACCTGTGCATTAGACTGGATAATCTACCTGTCCATTAGACTGGATAATCTACCTGTCCGTTAGACTGGATAATCTTCCTGTCCATTAGACTGGATAATTTACCTGTCCACTACTAGACTGGATAATCTACCTGTCCATTAGACTGGATAATCTACCTGTCCATTAGACTGGATAATCTACCTGTCCATTAGACTGGATAATCTACCTGTCCACTACTAGACTGGATAATCTACCTGTCCACTACAGACTGGATAATCTACCAGTCCACTACTAGACTGGATAATCTACGTGTCCATTAGACTGGATAATCTACCTGTCCGTTAGACTGGATAATCTTCCTGTCCATTAGACTGGATAATCTACCTGTCCATTAGACTGGATAATCTACCTGTCCATTAGACTGGATAATCTACCTGTCCACTACTAGACTGGATAATCTACCTGTCCATTAGACTGGATAATCTACCTGTCCATTAGACTGGATAATCTACCTGTCCATTAGACTGGACAATCTACCTGTCCACTACAGACTGGATAATCTACCTGTCCACTACTAGACTGGATAATCTACCTGTCCATTAGACTGGATAATCTACCTGTCCGTTAGACTGGATAATCTTCCTGTCCATTAGACTGGATAATTTACCTGTCCATTAGACTGGATAATCTACCTGTCCACTACTAGACTGGATAATCTACCTGTCCACTACTAGACTGGATAATCTACCTGACCACTACAGACTGGATAATCTACCTGTCCACTACTAGACTGGATAATCTACCTGTCCACTACTAGACTGGATAATCTACCTGTCCACTACTAGATTGGATAATCTACCTGTCCACTACTAAACTGGACAATCTACCTGTCCACTACTAGACTGGATAATCTACGTGTCCACTAGAGACTGGATAATCTACCTGTCCACTACTAGACTGGATAATCTACCTGTCCATTAGACTGGATAATCTACCTGTCCATTAGACTGGATAATCTACCTGTCCACTACAGAATGGATAATCTACCTGTCCACTACTAGACTGGATAATGTACCTGTCCACTACAGACTGGATAATCTACCTGTCAACTACTAGACTGCCAGACTGAATAATCTACCTGTCCACTACAGACTGGATAATCTACCTGACCACTAGACTGGATGGATAATCCACCTGTCCATCAGTCAATGCAGTTCCAAATCAAGCACTCATCTCACACCCAAGCCCACGTGGATTAAATTCCTCATTCCCCAAGTCTCACCTGCAGCGCCAGCAACCTGCTATTGGTGCTGGTCCGCAGCCTACAGCACTGCTGCAGAGGCGCCAGAATGCTGAGCTCATCGTGATACGGATTCCCCAAGCCTTTGCCATTGTCCAGCGTGACAACCAGCTGCTGTCCGCCAATACCGGCCGCTGTCTCAAACTCGTGCCTATCAGCGTTGCCCAATAGAAAGTCTAATATCGAGGTGTCAATCAGATCAAGCAGAACGCCAGGACCCAACCGACTTAATAGCTGTGAGTTGCAGGGATTCTCGCCCAGTTGCCAAGCCGCCTTGGCATCGTTCGAGGCGTAGTTCCTGGCCCAGGGGTGCCTGTGCCTGGAAATCACGTGTTCGGGTCGGGATTGTTTGTACTTTTTTTAGTACCGTACTTTAAAGTTGCGACAGTTAAAGTTCGCGTCATCTCCCTACGGACATTTGGCGCCATCGCCCTCCACAGACATTTGGCGCCATTGCCCTCCCCCCAGATATTTGGCGCCATAGCCTCCCTCCAGATATTTGGCGCCATAGCCTCCCTCCAGATATTTTGCGCCATAGCCTCCCTCCAGATATTTTGCGCCATCGCCCATCCCAAGACATTTGGCGCCATTTCCCCCTCAAGACATTTGCCGCCAACTCCCCAAAGATTTGGCGCCATAGCCCCCTCCAGATATTTGGCGCCATCGCCCATCCCAAGACATTTGGCGCCATTTCCCCCTCAAGACATTTGCCGCCAACTCCCCCAAAGATTTGGCGCCATAGCCCCCTCCAGATATTTGGCGCCATCGCCCATCCCAAGACATTTGGCGCCATTTCCCCCTCAAGACATTTGCCGCCAACTCCAAAGATTTGGCGCCATAGCCTCCCTCCAGATATTTGGCGCCATTTTCCCCCTCAAGACATTGCCGCCAATTCCCCCAAAGATTTGGCGCCATCGCCCATCCCAAGACATTTGGCGCCATTTCCCCTCAAGACATTTGCCGCCAACTCCCCCTAAGATTTGGCGCCATCGCCCCCTCCAGATATTTGGCGCCATCGCCCATCCCAAGACATTTGGCGCCATTTCCCCCTCAAGACATTTGCCGCCAACTCCCCCAGATATTTGGCGCCATCGCCCCCCTCCAGATATTTGGCGCCATCGCCCATCCCAAGACATTTGGCGCCATTTCCCCTCAAGACATTTGCCGCCAACTCCCCCTAAGATTTGGCGCCATCGCCCCCCTCCAGATATTTGGCGCCATTTCCCCCCTCAAGACATTTGCCGCCAACTCCCCAAAGATCGTCGATTTGGCGTCATTGCCCCACCCCAAAAGTTTGGCGCCATCACCCCCAGACCAGATTCAAGAAATTTGGCGCCACCAACCTTTTCAGAGCCAGTCGATGCGGCAGCATCAGAACGGCGATGCCTTCAAGAACTTCGTCAGGGCCGGCGCAGACCCCGGTGCGTCGGCCAGTGCAGTAGCGACAGACGCCCCACAGACAGAGCCGGTTGTCGCTCAGGCGACGATAGAAAGTCTCTCTGAGGCGAGGCGTGGCCGCCAGCGACGCTGCGGTCAGGTTTAGCAGCCGAGGCGACGCCACGGGACCGCGGTGGAAGCCCAGAAGGCGGCCAAGGTGGTAGCCAACGACCTCGGCATTGTCTCTGCAGGGGGGCGGGCGGGCTTTGAGGGTGACCTGACGATCCTGAACGTAACCTGACAATCCTGAGGGCAACCTGAAGATTCTGAGGGTAAACTGAAGATCCTGAGGGCAACCTGAAGATCCTGAGGGTAAACTGAAGATCCTGAGGGCAACCTGAAGATCCTGAGGGTAAACTGAAGATCCTGAGGGTAAACTGAAGATCCTGAGGGTAACCTGACGATCCTGAAGGGTAACCTGACAATATTGAGGGTAACCTGACAATTCTGAGGGTAATCTGACAGTTCTGAGGGTAACCTGAAAATTATGGGGTAACCTGACAATATTGAGGGTAACCTGACAATTCTGAGGGTAATCTGACAGTTCTGAGGGTAACCTGACAATTCTGAGGGTAACCTGACAATTCTGAGGGTAATCTGACAGTTCTGAGGGTAACCTGACAATTCTGAGGTAACCTGACAATTCTGAGGGTAACCTGACAATTCTGAGGGTAACCTGACAATTCTGAGGGTAACCTGACAATTCTGAGGGTAACCTGACAATTCTGAGGGTAACCTGACAGTTCTGAGGGTAACCTGACAATTCTGAGGGTAACCTGACAATTCTGAGGTAACCTGACAATTCTGAGGTAACCTGACAATTCTGAGGGTAACCTGACAATTCTGAGAGTAACCTGACAATTCTGAGGGTAACCTGACAATTCTGAGGGTAACCTGACAGTTCTGAGGGTAACCTGACGATTTTAATGGAATCTGAGTGTCATATGTAAGTCTAAGAAGTCAGCAGGGTGTCTAGACCTCAAAAACAACTAAGAATCCAAAGACTTTTAGGACACAAACATTGCTTAGAATTCAATAAGGTGTCAGATCTCAACCCAAGCTCAAGACAATGATGATGCCAGCTCTAGAAAAAGCACCCCTTTATCACGCACCTGTCCCTGCCGGCCACAACGCTCCCAGTCATCACCCGATCGCGGTCGTAGACGCGTGGCTTAAAAACCACAGATGCGCCACCGGTTCCAGCATCCAGTTGGAGTAGCAGCTTCATCTGACTGCCAGCTGGAAACTCTGAGACCAACGAGACGGCAGCTTGGCCTGTCAGCCGTTCCAGCTGAGATAGAATTCGCTGACTGGCGTTGCTAGGCAACAAGCGACGCTCTTTGTTGTTAGCGGCGAACGAACTCTGGGAAAACTGGGGTGTTCCAGTTTATGGGTGAGACTACTGTAGCTTAATTAAGTGGCGCCAAGGAGAGTCTTCTAGTGGCGCCAATTTGAGTCTTCTAGTGGCGCCAAGTTGAGTCCTCTAGTGGCGCCAAGGTGAGTCCTATAGTGGCGCTAAGTTGGGTCTTATAGTGACGCCAAAGTTTCTTAAAGTGGCGTCAAGTTGAGTCTTATAGTGGCGCCAAAGTTTCTTATAGTGGCGCCAAGTTGAGTCATCTAATGGCGCCAAAGTTTCTTAAAGTGGCGCTAAGTTGAGTATTCTAGTGGCGCCAAGGTGAGTCCTATAGTGGCGATAAGGTAGGTCTTACAGTGGCGCCAAGTTGTGTCTTATATTGGCGCCAAAGTTTCTTTAAGTGGCGCTAAGGTGAGCCTTATAGTGACGCCAAGTTGAGTCTTCTAGTCGCGCTAAGGTGGGTCTTATAGTGGCGCCAAGTTGTGTCTTATAGTGGCGCCAAAGTTTCTTAAAGTGGCGCCAATGTGAGTCTTATAGTGGCGCCAAGGTGGGTCTTATAGTGGCGCCAAGTTGAGTCATCTAGTGGCGCCAAAGTTTCCTAAAGTGGCGCTAAGTTGAGTATTCTAGTGGCGCCAAGGTGAGTCCTATAGTGGCGATAAGGTAGGTCTTACAGTGGCGCCAAGTTGTGTCTTATATTGGCGCCAAAGTTTCTTTAAGTGGCGCTAAGGTGAGCCTTATAGTGACGCCAAGTTGAGTCTTCTAGTCGCGCTAAGGTGGGTCTTATAGTGGCGCCAAGTTGTGTCTTATAGTGGCGCCAAAGTTTCTTAAAGTGGCGCCAATGTGAGTCTTATAGTGGCGCCAAGGTGGGTCTTATAGTGGCGCCAAGTTGAGTCATCTAGTGGCGCCAAAGTTTCCTAAAGTGGCGCTAAGTTGAGTCTTCTAGTGGCGCCAAGGTGAGTCCTATAGTGGCGCTAAGGTAGGTCTTACAGTGGCGCCAAGTTGTGTCTTATAGTGACGCCAAAGTTTCCTAAAGTGGCGCCAAGTTGAGTCATCTAATGGCGCCAAAGTTTCTTAAAGTGGCGCTAAGTTGAGTATTCTAGTGGCGCCAAGGTGAGTCCTATAGTGGCGATAAGGTAGATCTTACAGTGGCGCCAAGTTGTGTCTTATATTGGCGCCAAAGTTTCTTTAAGTGGCGCTAAGGTGAGCCTTATAGTGACGCCAAGTTGAGTCTTCTAGTGGCGCCAAGGTGGGTCTTATAGTGGCGCCAAAGTTTCTTAGTGGCGCCAAGGTGAGTCTTATAGTGGCGCCAAGGTGGGTCTTATAGTGGCGCCAAAGTTTCTTAAAGTGGCGCTAAGTTGAGTCTTCTAGTGGCGCCAAGGTGAGTCCTATAGTGGCGCTAAGGTAGGTCTTACAGTGGCGCCAAGTTGTGTCTTATAGTGGCGCCAAAGTTTCTTTAAGTGGCGCCAAGGTGGGTCTTCAAGTGGCACTAAAGTGTCTTATAGTGGCGTCCAGGTGAGACTTACGGAGGGTTGAATTATGATAGGAACCATTTCTTTGAAAAATCCTTGAAGGCCGACCAATTAGGCGTCCTAATTTAGTCGTCATTGCAGTCAATATAGATAGGCGCTCTGATGTGCCAGCGGCCCAGGCTCGATTCCAATTTGCAGTCACATTAATTTGGGTCTAAATTGGAATCTCGGCTTGGCTCTGCTCGTGCAATTAACGACTAGTTTGAGGGCCAACCCCAAGACACAGTGAAGTGTACATGCCTAACGATAAATAAAGTTAAAGCCTCTGTACACTTCTGTGTGAGTGTGTGCCTGTGCGTATGACTGCGTACGTATCTGCGCGCTTGTGTGCCTGCTCAGGGGAGTCGGCGGAATGGGCAGTAATGCCTCTCGCTGGTTGTGTGACAATGTCGCTTATTAAAGTGCACCAGGGTGCGCTCATACACACGCTCATACAGCATGTACAGCAGCCCAAACTTTCTAATCGTCAGGCAAGAGTCAGACTCATTTACCATGCAAAGTGAGCCCTCACCATAGCAACATAGCTATCGTGCAGTCCAGCCTCCAGAGCAAATCCTTTATTAAAGTTACTACTATTAGTAGTATTAGCGTAGAGCTCCGCAGGCGGCCAGCCAGCATCCAGCAGATCCCGGATGCGCAGCTCCTGGTCGCTGTTAGCCGGCCGGAAATCCGGCAGCCCCTCGTGGCCCCGGTGCTCATACAACCGATTGGACTGCAGTCGCCAAGCAATATGAGCAGACTGGCCTAGACTATGCGATTCGCGATCGTGCTTAGCAACTAAACTGGCGTCGTTAGCAACCGAGGCGGGCAGTTGACTCAAGTTGAGCACAGTCAGACAGGCGAAGACCAATAGCGCGGCCAATGCGTAAGCCAATAAGCGGCGATTGAAGCCGGAGATGCGGCGTCTCGGAGGCAGGAGATGTCGAAGATGACAGATAACTGTTTGAGGAAACCGAGCTCCAAGCTGTAAAATCTAAGAGCTACTCTAACCTAGAAAAGTAAACTAGAGTAGTTTTTTACGAGCGTAATTAACTTAAACAGGTAGCTACGAGTACAATGGACACAATGGATGGTAAGACTTAACACCAATTTGGCGCCTCAGACAGGACTTTAAACGCCGATTTGGCGCCTCAGACAGGAATTTTAGCGCCAATTTGGCGCCTCCCTCAGACAGGACTTTAAGCGCCTATTTGGCGCCTCAGACAGGATTGAAGCGCCTATTTGGTGCCTCAGACAGGATTGAAGCGCCTATTTGGCGCCTCAGGTGAGATTTTAAGTGCCAAATCATTTTTCTCTGAGAACATGATCTTTCATTTTTAATAAACAGCTACGAGGGGGCCAGAAGACCTTATGGACCTCCTCTGGATAGCTCCCTTTTGCCATTACAAAGAATGGCACTAAGATTTCGAGATAGGAAAAAGCTTGACTTAGTCATTTGAAGGTCAACTACTTGCTTATTGAAGTTTGACATAACTAACCGATGCCAATTTAGCTTAACTTGCAGGTGCTAAGGGGAGCGGCTAATGCGCTTCAGACCCACTAAACAATAACCATTCTTTAGTGTTACATAGTTCAGAACTAAGTACGTATAAACAATTGAATTTTAGAAGTTGTTATTAAAACTACCAACAAATTGGCGGCTAGTGGGCTGCTGATGATAACGGAAAAACAAACAAGGAAATCTTTCGACAAGCACTCGACATTCCCAATGTCATCGCCCACGGTTGCTAACCCGGTTGTGCTTGGATATTATCGGAATAGAAATCTAAACAAATCACTTGATTATAGAAACTGCCACTTTGCCTAATAACATTTGACACTCCAACCTGCACCTTCCCTATATTCTAGACCTAGACAGAGAGTGAATGGGAGGGGTGTAGGATTCAGGGTATATCTGATGGTTAATCAGACATTGCATCTGTCATCATAGCCTATAGCCTACATCAAGACATCCGGGAAGTTCTTGCGCTTACGAATTATAATTCAGACATAGGCCTATCTGTAATATCTGCTTATGTTCAAGCGACATTGTCACACAACCGGCGAGAGGCATTCCTCCCCACTCTGCCGACTCCCCTGAGCAGGCACACAAGCGCGCGGATACGTACGCAGTCATAGGCACAGGCACACACTCACACAGGAGTGTACAGCGGTCCTAACTTTAATTATCGTTAGGCATGTACACTTCACTGCGCCTTGGGGGTTGGCCCTCAAGACTGTTAATTGCACGAGAAGAGCCAAGCCGAGATTCCAATTCAGCCCCAGATTAATGTGACTGCACTTGGAATCGAGCCTGGGATGCTGGCACATCAGAGACTACGCCCCCATCGACATGTCTACCCTAACCTAGACACACACTATTGATACAAACAACCCAGCTGAAATTTCATGCTCTGAATGTTCAACTAGAAATCAGATACTTACAATAAATACATCTAAATAAGGAGCTGTTGCGAAGCCTAAAAATGACTAATAATTAAAATTGTAAAACAAAGACAAGAAAAAAGTCAGACTGCTATGCAATAATTAGTTTTTTTGTTTCCAAAATTTTGCTTAACACACGAGCCAGAGCCATTGAGTTGTTGGTTTTCTTTTATTTGGAGTTGTTGGAGAACAACGAACCAGAAAAAAAGGATTTATGGAATTGTTATTTAGAATGGGCTCCTTCAGACTTATTGCACAAGGTCAGATCACGTAGCTCTTGTCCTCCATAGTTAGCTGATCCGGTTAGCCCAGCCTTCAGAACACCATAGCATGCGGCCGCTGCCCAGACTTGATGCTGAACAAAGATCGCAGATAAGAGCGCAGCATCGGGCCATCACCGCTGGCCTTGATCGCGCCCATCAGCGCCTTGTCAACGGCTGCCTGATCTTCCCGACGCTCAGCCGACACAGCGTAGGCGGCGTCCGACTTTGCGAAGATGTCGGCGCTGCCGCCAGCCGAGGCGGCCGACTTCTTAGCCGAACGCTGGCGACGGAAATAGGCGTCGTTAAGTCGCTCGGGCAGAGCGACCTTGCTGATGTCGATGCGAGTTTTAGTGCCGATTACGTAGCGTTGACTGACGCGGCGGAGAGGGCAGCCGTTAAGCTTGCGGGGTCCCGTGACCAGCAGCAGGCCGCTCTCGAGCTGCTTGAGCAGCACAACGCGCTTGCCCTTGTGCCGGCCAGCTAGCAGGATTAGGACGGCGCCAGGCGCCAGGTTGGAGCGAATACGGCGCACGTGTTTCTTGAAGGTCTTCTTCGGGCGTAGCTGAACCTTGCGGCTGGCCACCTGAGTGGGCAGCGACTTCGGCTGCAAATCAGTGGGGACGACAGGATTAGTGTTTGGGGTGAGAGGATTAGTGTTTGGGGTGAGAGGATTAGTGTTTGGGGTGAGAGGATTAGTCTTTGGGGTGAGAGGATTAGTGTTTGGGGTAACAGGATTAGTGCTTGGGGTTAGAGGATTACTGTTTGGGGTGAGAGGATTAGTCTTTGGTGTAACAGGATTAGTGTTTAAATGACAGGATTAGTTTTTGGGGTGAGAGGATTAGTGTTTGGGGTGAGAGGATTAGTGTTTGGGGTGGCAGGATTAGTCTTTGGGGTAACAGGATTAGTGTTTAAATGACAGGATTAGTTTTTGGGGTGAGAGGATTAGTGTTTGAGGTGAGAGGATTACTGTTTGGGGTGAGAGGATTAGTCTTTGGTGTAACAGGATTAGTGTTTAAATGACAGGATTAGTTTTTGGGGTGAGAGGATTAGTGTTTGGGGTGAGAGGATTAGTCTTTGGTGTAACAGGATTAGTGTTTAAATGACAGGATTAGTTTTTGGGGTGAGAGGATTAGTGTTTGAGGTGAGAGGATTACTGTTTGGGGTGAGAGGATTAGTCTTTGGGGTAACAGGATTAGTGTTTAAATGACAGGATTAGTTTTTGGGGTGAGAGGATTAGAGTCTGGGGCGAGAGGATTAGTGTTTGGGGTGAGAGGATTAGAGTCTGGGGTGACAGAATTAGTCTTTAAGGGGACAAGCAGGGTGCCTGGCTTACGAGTAGAGGGGCTTAGGGTTGCTAAAAACTCTCATACTTCCCACTGCAGCCTGCAGTTCACACATACAAAGCACTCACCGTCTTCTTGTACACCTTCCTCTCTCCGCCATTCTTATCGCCGCCAATTTTCTTAACAACAAAAGCGGCGGCGGCGGCTTTCTCGGCCGATTTCTTGGCCGGAGTCTTAACCTTCTTAACCTTGTACGCGGCCTTGCGTTGGAAAATTCTGGCCCGAGAATATTTCATCAGCCTACTGGCGTTAATAGCCGAGTTCTTGGGCTTGTGGGGAGCGCTGCTCTTGGCCATTTGCTGCAATGTAGCATGGGTTAAACAGGTTTAGAAAATTCATTTTCGAATGAGTTACAGAGAGAAACTAAGATTTATAGCCAAATATATAAGCGGAGGAAAATTAAAAAAAGGATATAAACCTTAATCGGGCAGTTTCAAAGGACCGAGGGCCGGTTACGGTTAGAGAGGCTTATGCCCGCGGGCCGACCCCTGCTCTAGGTGACAAAATATCACGGCACAAGTCGCCGAAAAGTCGTCGAAGACTCAATTCAAGATGGTTTACTGTTTGCGACTCTTGGGGCTGTAGAGCCACTGAGTTGCATCTAAAGCGCAATTGCGTCACTTTATAAATCAGAATCGCATTCTGTGTTTATAAAACAACGATATTTTGTCTACTCAAGTTCTCGTATTACGAGTAGAAAGTTAAGCGCTAAAACATCGACTCTTGGGACGACTTCTTTTTGCGACTCTTTAAGATTCTACAGCTCGCGTGATGCGCTTTGTGACTTTGAGTTTACAGTAAACACCAGTAAGTTTAAGGACAGCTGTTTTCCATTAATAAATAAACATTTGCTTAGACAAACAGTTTTTTCGTGCAAGAAAGAGAATGAATAGTTAATAGGTGTATAAGCGTAAGGAAATTTATATTAGGTTAGCAATCCAAATAGCCAAGGAAGAACAACGTGAACTATAAAATGGATTGTGCAAGGAAGATAAGGAAAATAATTTTATCTAGATCAAATTCACGTACTTTGCCTTGCGGCTTTTTCTGCGCTTTAGGAGCCATTGGCGTATTTTACTAAACTGTATGTCTCAAACTTTACTCAATATAATATTATTATGGAAAATTATTGCAAGCTACTGCAAGTAGCAAGATGAGGGCACTGGCATAAATACAAAAAATGCACCGAGTTTCTTATCAATCATTTGAACGCCAGCATAAAATGCTGATTAAACTGATATAAATATATTATAAGCTGATTAACTGACACTCTGGGAGGCTGGCCCAGCAACTGAGGATCCGGAAGGCTGCCCCAGCCACTGAGGATCTGGGGGGAGGCTGGCCCAGCAACTGAGGATCTGGAAGGCTGGTGCCCAGCAACTGAGGATCTGGAAGGCTGGTGCCCAGCAACTGAGGATCTGGAAGGCTGGTGCCCAGCAACTGAGGATCTGGGAGGCTGGTGCCCAGCAACTGAGGATCTGGGAGGCTGGGCCAGCAAATGAGGATCTGGGAGGCTGGGCCAGCAACTGAGAATCTGGGAGGCTGGGCCAGCAAATGAGGATCTGGGAGGCTGGGCCAGCAACTGAGGATCTGGGAGGCTGGCCAGCAACTGAGGATCAGGGTGGCTGGCCCAGCAACTGAGGATCTGGGAGGCTGGGCCAGCAAATGAGGATCAGGGTGGCTGGCCCAGCAACTGAGGATCTGGGAGGCTGGGCCAGCAAATGAGGATCTGGGAGGCTGGGCCAGCAACTGAGGATTTGGAAGGCTGCCCCAGCCACTGAGGATCTGGGAGGCTGGCCCAGCAACCGAGGATCTGGAAGGCTGGCCCAGCAACCGAGGATCTGGGAGGCTGGGCCAGCAACTGAGGATCTGGGAGGCTGGCCCAGCAACCGAGGATCTGGGAGGCTGGGCCAGCAAATGAGGATCTGGGAGGCTGGCCCAGCAACTGAGGATCTGGGAGGCTGGCCCAGCAAATGAGGATCTGGGAGGCTGGTCCAGCAAATGAGGATCTGGGAGGCTGGCCCAGCAACCGAGGATCTGGGAGGCTGGCCCAGCAACTGAGGATCAGGGTGGCTGGCCCAGCAACTGAGGATCTGGGAGGCTGGGCCAGCAAATGAGGATCTGGGAGGCTGGGCCAGCAACTGAGGATTTGGAAGGCTGCCCCAGCCACTGAGGATCTGGGAGGCTGGCCCAGCAACCGAGGATCTGGAAGGCTGGCCCAGCAACCGAGGATCTGGGAGGCTGGGCCAGCAACTGAGGATCTGGGAGGCTGGCCCAGCAACCGAGGATCTGGAAGGCTGGCCCAGCAACCGAGGATCTGGGAGGCTGGGCCAGCAACTGAGGATCTGGGAGGCTGGCCCAGCAACCGAGGATCTGGGAGGCTGGGCCAGCAAATGAGGATCTGGGAGGCTGGCCCAGCAACTGAGGATCTGGGAGGCTGGCCCAGCAAATGAGGATCTGAGAGGCTGGTCCAGCAAATGAGGATCTGGGAGGCTGGCCCAGCAACTGAGGATCTGGGAGGCTGGCCCAGCAAATGAGGATCTGGGAGGCTGGTCCAGCAACTGAGGATCTGAGAGTTATTTACAATAAACTTACGATAAGAAATAAAATTATAAATAAAAAGGAATACGGAAAATCATTTTGTTAACAGATATTAATAGCAAGGCAAATTTCGGTTTACTTTCTGAAAATTTAAGCTACGCCAATAACATTACTTCAATACTAATTGATATCATATTCGATTTAGATACTAAAAGCATTAAATTGAAATAGGATTTTCAGATTTTAAGTCGAATATTTTAAACAAACAAAAAACAACTGCACCAAATCGATTGCATATCAAGCAGCCTGATCGTAGTAACGAAATGTGGGCAACAGGGGCAGCCGGTTATCCTTAGACTGGTAGCGCCCGTGCAGCAGCCACTGGTGAAACTCGGCAGTTGCGTTACATTCGTACACGGGGAATTCCACCAGCTCGCGCGGAGTCTCCCACGAGCCGAGGATCAGCCGGCCGAACCTGTCAAATATTGCCCGGCGCTGTCTGAGGTGAACGCGCACAGTGGCTTGAACAAATTGCAGACCTCGACCGATTTCTTGTTTAGCAAATTTCATTATCTTCGGCTCGCTGACTACTGACAGTAGTTCGAAGCGGTAGGACCGGTTTAGAATGTCGTCCGTCATGCACTGGAAAAATTGATGGGAGAAAATGGTGGGAAGCTGGGATCAACTGAGGATCTGGGAGGCTGAGTGGCAAAGCCACTGAGGATTTGGGAGGCTGGTCCTGCCCAGCAACTGAGAATCTGTGAGGCTGGTCCAGAAACTGAGGATCTGGGAGGCTGGCTCAGCAACTGAGGATCTGGTAGGCTGGTCCAGAAACTGAGGATCTGGGAGGCTGGCCCAGCAACTGAGGATCTGTGAGGCTGGCCCAGCAACTGAGGATCTGTGAGGCTGGTGGACTAGCAACTGAGGATCTGGGAGGCTGGCCCAGCAACTGAGGATCTGTGAGGCTGGTGGACTAGCAACTGAGGATCTGGGAGGCTGGCCCAGAAACTGAGGATCTGGGAGGCTGGTCCAGCAACTGAGGATCTGGGAGGCTGGCCCAGCAACTGAGGATCTGAGGCTGGTCCAGAAACTGAGGATCTGGGAGGCTGGCTCAGCAACTGAGGATCTGGTAGGCTGGTCCAGAAACTGAGGATCTAGGAGGCTGGTCCAGAAACTGAGGATCTGGGAGGCTGGCTCAGCAACTGAGGATCTGGTAGGCTGGCTCAGCAACTGAGGATATAGGAGGCTGGTGGCCCAGCAACTGAGGATATGGGAGGCTGGCCCAGCAACTGAGAATCTGGAAGGCTGGCTCAGCAACTGAGGATCTGGTAGGTTGGCCCAGCAGCTGAGGATCTGGGAGGCTGGCACAGAAATTGAGGATCTGGGAGGCTGACTCGGCAACTGAGGATCTGGGAGGCTGGCACAGAAATTGAGGATCTGGGAGGCTGGCTCGGCAACTGAGGATCTGGGAGGCTGGCCCAGCCACTGAGGATCTGGGAGGCTGGCCCAGCAACTGAGGATCTGGGAGGCTGGCTTAGCAACTGAGGATCTGGGAGGCTGGCCCAGCAACCGAGGATCTGGGAGGCTGGCCCAGCAACTGAGGATCTGGGAGGCTGGCTTAGCAACTGAGGATCTGGGAGGCTGGCCCAGCAACTGAGGATCTGGGAGGCTGGCCCAGCAACTGAGGATCTGGGAGGCTGGCTCAGCAATTGTGGATCTGTGAGGCTGACCCGGCAAATGAGGATCTGGGAGGCTGGCCCGGCAAATGAGGATCTGGGAGGCTGGCCCGGCAAATAAGGATTTGGGAGGTTTAGCAAAGCTCTTAAGCAAAAATTAACAAGAAAGCATTGAATCATCTATTTATACCTTGAATCCTCGCGGTGTCAAATGATTTTCATGTAGATTTTCGGCATTCTTATTAAGACTGAAATGTGTTGAGATTGAAATCAGTTCAAGATGAATAACACAGAAGTTTTAGCAAAAAAGGAAGCAATACGGCAGCAGAGCCGATATACTCACTCCTGCAGCTGCTCATTAACAGACACATAGTCATCCTGCAACAGGCGGGCCAGCTCCTCCTTGCCACCGCTAGGAATCAGATCATTATTCTTCAATAGATTCTCCGCCTCTCTATGCGAACTTTTCGGCTTCTTCTGGTCCCAGAGTCTGGCGGTTTTATTCACCAGACTGCGCAGGCCGCTGCCCTCTACAGCGTCAGCTTCTTCCATTGGTTCGAAGATCCGATCGGATGACCGATGGAACAGGCTGCCGTGCAGGAATGGCAGAGTCTGTATCTGACTGTGCGACTGCATCAGTTTAATTCGATCTGGCATACTGCGCTGCCGGCCGAATTCATCTTCAAACCAAACGCTGGGCCGATTGCGCAGCTCCGGCCCGAATTCGTGCACTCTTAATTGGCGAATTATTTTAAAGCGCGGATGCCATGGCTTGTGGCGAGCGTAGCGGACTGGCTGGAAACCTAGCAGGATTCGGCCGCAGCCAATACAGGAGGAGGCTGAGGCCATGCAGTTAAACGAACAGGTAGCTTGGTCAGGTATCAAAAAAGGTATATATTATAATAGGTGTATATTTAGAGATTTCATTTAGTTGCTATCTTGGCAATTTTACATCTCAAGGTTTTTAATTCATTGAATTCCAATAATTCAGAACAAAAACTTAATTGTGAGAAACCTAGATTGACTAGAGGCCAATTAAACTAAAAACTATTGGACTATAGTCTTGAAATTGCATTTGAAAAAGGTAATAGGTTTTTACCTCAGAAGTATATGTTGCACTAACTTTATTTTGTAAGTATTTTATAAGCCAAGTTACTATCAATGCTTTTTTCAATAAATGTATGCAATTTCTTGTATAAATAAACTATTACATTGAAGACTTTCTGGCACTAAAATGCAAAATTGCATCTAAGGTCTAATTTCAAGATGCAATTTGAAGTCACATTGTTATATAACTCCCCTATTCATGAATGCATAACACCCAGCTAAGCTAGCCAATCTGACTTAGCCAAGGTAAATTGCAAAAATGCCCACCCAAAAATTACTACAATTTATTATTAAACAATGAAATTTGGAAGCAGATGAATTAAAATTACCCATTTTTGTCCAATTTTTTCATTGGATAAAGCTGCTCACTAGATATTGGGTGCATTATCTAATTAAATAAAGGTCAATATCAGCATTAAGTACTAGTTATTTATTTGAGTTGCTGATGCATTTTGTCCATTGTCCAATATTGAATATCTTCCAGGTCAAAATTTATTTGAACCAAACAAAATGTATCAGCAACTCAAATAATTAACTAATACTTAATGTTGATATTGACCTTTATTTATCTACTCTTCATTAAGCGAGCCACTTTACCTGATTTCTACATTGTCTAATTATTTTTGTTTTTTGTCTAAATCTCAATCAACCAATTTCTTATCTACCTTACTTGTCCATTTCTAATCTAGATAAGAAATGATAAGAAAAAATGTCTAATCTATCTTTCATCCAGTCTATTCAAATTGCAATAAAAATTGAATGCAAGGCATTTGAAACAAACAAAAAATGGGTTGCAAGGATAAATGCACAAATTTAAGCTATACAAATGCTTTCCCTTTTATTTGCTCTTGTTAGAAGATGTGCTATAGCAGCTTTAAGCAAATGTAAGATGACATTAAAATCAGTAGTTATCTTAGTACTTATCTATTCTATTGATAGTTTATTGTGATCTAGATTATAATAGAAGGCAACATTAGATGTCAAAATCAATAGACAAATGAGATAGAAGTGCATGATATTCCTATTTACTTTCTTATATCTGCAAATGTTTCAAATATTACTAAGCTTAAAAGTGAGAATGAGTTGTAACATATGTTGTACAACCTACTTTACTCAAGATGATCAGCATATAGACTTATATCCTAGTAAACTATAGTCTCCCAGAGGCCATTCCATGGAAAATTCCAGCATGCAAGAGCCTTTGGTATCTAGTGTATGGCATGTATGGCATATAAGACAAGAAGACTAAGCAAATTTAGACTAAACAAAGTGTAAATACATAATTTTTTTGCAATGATTTAACAAATTTTAAAGAAGTGGCAAACCTATTTTTGCAAAATTTTGAAGCTTAACATTTTATTTTTTATAAGTATAATACAAAGATATAAGTATGAATTTAAGTCAGTAAATTAAAAGTTCATATTCTATTAGACTTTTTGTTTTGATTGATGTTTCATAAAATCATCACTCAGTTTCAAAATATACTCTTTCTTGCTGTTTAGAGGTTAACCCATAGCCTGGATCATGCTAGGTGCTCACCCAAAGAAAAATGCATGCCAAAAATGTAGTATATGCCTATTCTAAAAAATATACTGGTCATGCATTTTTGCAGCTTACCTTGGCTGGGCCCCTTGCCAGCCAGCTGGATCGACTTGGTGTTACATCTGGATGATCAATATAAGGACAAAACAAGCTTAATTATGGTGTAAGGATTAAAATTTTATATGTGGCATATTTTTATTTTGAGAATAAAAGAAAAACTATAATTACTTATATTTTTTAAAGGACTAATGCAAAATAATCTACAAGAAAAATGCTAAAAATGACATATAAAGAATGAAAATCCATTGAATAGTTCAAAAGTTATGTTAATTATAACTTGGAAAATCAGACTTTTTGAGCAAAAAATGATCACATTGCTTTATGGGAAAATTGCATTATGAAAGTATAAAAAAATATGACACTAAAAGTACTTTTTTATTACTTGACCAAAATTCAAAAGTGAGGTGTCTTTTTACTCATACAAATAAGATCTATTATACTACATAGTTAAAAATAAGAAATTTAGAAGTTTATAAAAATCTCACTGGACCTCCTACTACCATGTGACTCTGGTCTCTAGGTCATATGCAAAAAGCTTTATTTAGGGTAGTCTAGTCTTAAAAAGCTAGTCTAGACTTGGATTTTGTATGCAGAAACACAAAGTTGAACTGGTCTACTATAGACAGAACTAAGGTAGCTAGACCATAGACTATAGACTGAACTACCCAAGTCCGGACTAACTAGTCTGGACTAACCTTTCTGCATACAGCTGTCTGTCAGCACTTTTATACCTTGGTATATCCTCCCTATAGAAAATTTACCTTGGTGTATCCCCCATAGGAAATGTCTGGCTATGCCCCTGCAACTTATTCCAATAAGGCAATTTCATTAATTTAAAATATATATAATATATGGCCACTAATATAAGCTAGGCCTAAGAAAAATTTATAGTCTAACTACTTAAATAGTAGCAACAAAGTAAAAAAGCATTTTATAGTACTTTTATAATGATTAGATGCACTTGACTATAGTCTTTGAGAACCATTTAAAAGTAATTCTTGTTTAATTATTTTTTACTTAAAAACAGCTTTTATTTTTCAACAAGGGTTGACAAAAAGAGCAACTAAGTTGCAATGCAAAAGGATCAGGAAAGTTGCAACAAAAGCAACAAAGTCGCAAAAGGAGCAAACTAAGATACGAAAGAAATTTCTGCTTTAACGCAAACCAGTTACAGCCAAGAAGACACGTTGGAACTTGCACATTAAAGGCAAATTGAGACGAAGACCACATATTTGATTGGCGAATACAACCAATCTACATCCTAAATTTTGCGAGTGTAAAACAACATATTTTAATGTTTAAATTTTATTATTTTTAACAAAACTTTTTTTTATTAAACATTTAGTTTACGAAGAAGGTAAGCAAACTGTTTATAAAGCAGAAAACTATTTAAAAAACATTTTAATAAGATTTTACACTTAAATACTAAAAAGGCTTTGCTTAAACGAATAACTAAATAAATACATTGTAAATAAGCAACTAAATAATTATAATAGCAATCGAATGATCCAGGAATATTCTACCGCCGGACTATTCGTCTGCCCTGATTAAATGCAGTGGACTATTCGTCTGCCGGTGCTAAATAGTGAAGACGCTTTGGTGTTGCAGATTTGCAGACTGATTCCTGCTCTCGGAACTCAACTCGATCGGTTTTCATCTACGGTGTGGACGCACTCAATCGTCTTCTGCTTGAGACTGACCAGGAGTCCCCCGTTTCCCTCCCTAGCGTCAACTGCTATTACAGTATCCATGCATCGAGATCTTGTTACTTGCCAATTCCTCTGAATGGTGCAGGTTGGACATGCAGCTCCGAGTTATAATAGATTTATCGTAAAACGATCCAAATGCAACCCAAAAAATCGTTTTTGTCCTATTTGCATGTACATGTATAATTAAAGTCGTACTTCATGTATACGAGCTAACAAAATTTAACTATAAATGCGACTTCAGGGCTTATATAAGAGCGTAGAGCTGATTATAGCTACTAAAAATTCGCAAATTACACTTACATGTAGTAAACAACATTTTATTAGAATTTTTAAGGTTATTTTTGCATGCTACACACAGTACACACACATGTGCATATTTATGCGCAGTTATATATGTAATGCAGACCGTCATATTTTCAAAGAAAATTTTCTGTGCCAAACAATTTCCCATGAGTGCAAAATTCACATGAACACAACAATGACATACAGTGTAATTGTCAACTTAAAATCATTGTTAGGAAGACTGTGGTTGTCTTCAGTTGAGGTGGCCCCGACAAGGGCCGTTTTAGCGAAAGCAAGTGCCATTTCTATAATATTGTTAATTTGATGGTCTCGTACTCTAACGTCTGCTTATAGTAATGCCCAAGGAATTTTAACAACATTGCGTGTCGACGTTCGTAAAGCCTATGTACAATGCGATCGATAACTCCTGTTTTTCAAGTTGGTTTTTCGCGCCGGCCAATAGGAAAGCCGCGCATAATTATGCTAGCCTGAAATTAAGCTTTGTCGTGCACCCACCCCCAGCCCGCTCGTTATTATAGTCCTGTCTGGCTTGGGGCGCCCCGGGGTTAGTCCTTGTTTTCCGGCCGGCGATCTCTCGCTCTCCCTCTCCGCTGCGAATAATATCTGCGTTTCGTTTGAGCGTAGCGCTGGTCGGATGCTTTTTATATCTGGCTCTCGATCGGCCAGTATACCGGGTATGCAAATCTGATATTAGCTGCTGCTAAATGCGCAAAATAACACTTACAGAGTAAACAATTTACATTTTATTAGAATTTTCTAGGAAAATTTCGCATGTAGCTACGCAGTACACACACATGCATATATGTATGATAAATGGTTCATATATGTTTATATGAAGACCGACATATTTTAAAAGAAATTTTCTGTGCCAATATACAATTGGAATTCCTAATGAGTGTTAAATTCCCATGAACACAACAATAAGGCGAATATTTTCAACTTAAATCATTGGTAGGAGGACATCTCATTACGAACCCCCTTAAATGTAATGTACACAAAAACTCAGAGAAAGAGCTGTGATATATAATTAAAGCTGACGATAGCAATTCAGCTGTTACAATTTCTGATATATTATAATATATTGATTGTGTAGCTGAATGAGCTATTGCGGATATCGACCTTTGAAAAATATCGACTGAATATATTTGTAAAAGTTAAATATTAAATCGAGGTAAACGGCCTTTATCAAAGAAAAAAGTTTTGAAAGCAAGCGAATGAAAATTATATTCACTATAAAAAATAAAATTAGTATATAAGCTCATGCTGGCCGAAAGAATGGGAAAAAGTATGCAATGGATTTGCCCTTATACAATTGTAAATAATTCAAAAAAATATTGCGATTCTATTGCAATAATTGAATTTAATGCACTTAAAAAGATAATAAGATTAATAGAAAAATACAGCCGTTATTGATTCTTTATGAGTTAAAAATCGAAAACTCCTCCGAAAACGCAGAAATTCGAAAAAAATCAACGTTCTATTTGAGCATAATAGCTTTGTTACTACAAACTAGCTAGTAAAAGTACGAGTACACTTCCTAGGTTAATTTTGGTTCAATTATTATTTTAATTTTTTTTCATAACGATATAGATAATCTAAAAACCTTTTTTCGTGCAATTTCTTCCGTAGCATAAGGCAACTTCATGTTACACTGTAACTTCAAAATACTAAAGATCTATACTATAATTAATAGATGTAGACCGAGTGCTACAGAACAGCTTATGCATACATTCAACTGCATCATGCAGGTTGCAGTAATTCATCGCCTTCGTAAGATGTTGAATAAATGAACAGAAAACGACACGATGCAAAGTAAATTCTTGCAGAACCCCAGAAAACGGAAATCATCAGCGAGATGCCAAAGCTGCACCAGCGTGTTCATAGCGTGGTGCGGCGAATTCACCACGGGCGATACGAACATTCGAATTATGTCGAAATAAAAATAAAAATAAAAGCAGACGGAAACGGCCAGCAGAATCCAGACGATCTGGTCGGAAATCGGCATTTTTTGATGCGCTCCGACTCGTAAGTGTGGGCTGCTCTGACTCTGCAGGTAACTCTGCCTCTGCATCATTCGTGTAAAATGTACATCGTCTGTTGTCTGCAATCGCTTTTCGTCCTTAAGTTTCCTGGCTCTCTCCACACAGAAATCCACGTGGTGCTGACTGTCGCTGAACTCAGTCAGTGTGCGCAGCTCCTCAAAATCCTCGCTGCCAGGACTGTCCTGAAGCTCATGGAACCAGCTGTCAGTTTGTGACTTCCTGGAGTCGGCAAGAAGCTCAGCTCCGAGACTCCACCAGAGGCAGCGGAAGTTCACGTACAGGTGGGTCGGTCCTCGCTCCGGTCTCTTGACGCAGATCAGGGATCTGGAGAACTCGGGCAGAAACTCCATCTCCGGCAGGTTGTGGTGAATGAAGCAGAACCGCCACAGCCAGTCCGATGTGATTTCGTCAAGGTGGCGCAAATTTTCAGGCGACAAAGATCTGAGAACATTGAGCTGAGAGTGTCGCTGCAGAAGCTGTTTGGCAGTGTTCTCATCTTTGGATTTCAAGTGAGCCATGGCCATGAGACACAGCTTGGCCATCATACAGCAGTCTGGCAGTCGCTCTGCTTGACTCAGCAAGGCTTCTTTGTCCCAAATTTCAGAGCGCAGCTCACCAAGAATTTCGAACACGATGCAGTAGATGTGAGCGAACTTGTCTTGCTGAACTTCCTCCTCATCTGGAGGCACTGTCAGAGGCAGCAGGGCGAACGGGTGGAAATGGAAGACGTCAGATTCCAACGGACTCACGGTCTCGAGAAGGTGCCGTTCTACAATCTCGATGTTGTTCTTAATCTCAATCAGTTTTTCAAGGATTTCAACTTTTGATTTCAAAAAGGGGCCGCCGATTCCAGCATTTTTGACATATAAAAATGCGCCAGGAATGAAGAAGTGCGGCATACAAATGTCAGTACAGCCTTTTTCTTCCATCAGTTCAATCATCGTGTTTAAAGCCTTTGCTAGCAGGCTCCTGAGGTTCTCCCGACTCCAACTGTCGCTAGGAAAAGTCACCAGAATGAAGAACATCAAAGTTCTAGCATGGTATGTCTTAAGCCCGGACAGATTATAATATCTTGGTAAAAGCCTCTTAAAGATGAACTTGATGAGCACGAATAGCTGACCCTGGGTCTCGCTCAGGCCTCTCATGATTTCCTTCTCATGAAAGCTGAAACTCACTCTCATCTCGTTGTCTGAGTTAGGTCTGGTTGCAGTCACCAGGTGCACCTCCATCGCTAATGCACCTGCTGGAAGCAGCTTCTGAACTCTCTTTGGGTGAGTGAGACTGCCACAGCACTGGTACGCATGGCATGTGTCTTCAGCAGATCGAACTCCGCAAGCGTCCGCTGCCACCGCCGGCTGGCTTCCTGGAACAGGAATTCCGGAGCGGTTTGCGAATCCAATTTTGTTATATTATTAGTTTATTAGCTGATTAGCTACTTACCTGCAGGGGACTGTATCTGTGCGTGACCATCAATGATGCTTTGGGTTTTAGCCTCACCACATCGGCAACTGCCCTCAAGATGAAACACCAGCTGCATATTTTTGTCTTCATATTCCTCTTGTGAGCCAACGATGACTGTCCAGTCAATGTCGGAGTCGGCAGCGGTCAGTCCATTCACCTGCTTCAGACTGTTGCCCCATCCGTCTGCGTAGCTGCCAGTCATGCTCCTGCCGTCTTTGGTGATGATGCCAGCCAGGGTCTCCAAAAAGTCAGCCAATCTCTGCTGCTGCTTGGCCCGCTCGCGAGTGAAGCCAGCGCTGCTGAGAATTCTGCTCAGACTTTCACCGCGCGTCAGGTTTCCGGGACTCTGTAGGATTTCGCTGTAGATAGGCAGCAGTTGGAGGAAGAATTCGTGAGAGGTATTCAATACAGGCATGCTCAGAGAACGGACTCATCAATGAGCTCAATGTAAATTAATCCCATGAGCCTAATCATAAAATATCATTCATAGTCATCGAACAGGAAAGACGTCGAAGAGCACTTCATCAAGACTAAGGCAAGTCAAAGACAATGATAAGCCTCACTCACTAAAATCCACAGGAAAAAAGCACAAATTTTGACTCAAAGTCCCATGAAGTTCGTCAAGACTATGTTGCTTTGATACTTTGGTGCTGTGAGAGAAAAGCAAGACGCTACAAAGACAGAGTAGTTTAGAGTAGAGTAGTTTAGAAGTTTTAGCAAAATATTGTTAATAAACCGTTTGATCTCCTGGGGTCGTAAATTTTGCCTTAGTCGATATTTTTCATATTTTTCATTAAAGTCCATATTTTTCGATGAGTCCTTCGTACTCTGTGAAGTGTCACTTTTCTTCTTCTAGATCTGAATAAGCAATACAGATTCGAAGCAGTTTATACTTTTCTGCACTTTACAGCCAGATTCATACTGCGTCGAGTCTGTATTGCTTATTCAGGTCTAGAAGAAGAAAAGTGACACTTCACAGAGTAAGAAGGACTCATTGAAAAATATGGACTCTTGCACCCTTGATTTCAAGAGTTTCAAATCAAAATACTTACGGCTGTTCTGGTGTGCTTTGAATCTTGAGTCGGTGTTGAAGCAGTCTCAATAGGTCTCTCTGCTTGTAAAGCCGTGCCAGTTTGAGGCAGTCGCGTCCTCCGTGATCTCTAAGCTGCAAATTTGCCTCTGAACCCAACAGAGTCATCGCGACTCTCAGGTGGCCTCTGACGCACGCCTTGGCCAGTGCTGATTGGCCAGTTTCATCCACCGCATCGATGTCGGTGCCCGGTGAGCCGAGAATTTGTTTCACCAGCTCGTGATGTCCGGCCAGCGCTGCCACCATCAGACAGGTAAGTCCGCATTTGTACAGGTAGGTCATGTTTGCGTATTTGATAACCGCAATGGCAAGGGACACGAATCCCTCTGACATGCTTTTGTAAAGCACGGCAGCGATTATCTCTGCACATTCTGTTCTTAGATCAGCATCAGATATTCCTTGAGGCTCTTGGGATTCTTCAACGCAGCTCAACTCGTGAAATATAAAGTCAATAAGCTCAAAGTCACCGTGAAGAGCCTCGTTCGCCAAATAATGCAGGATGTCAGGGTCCGTGAAATCCGGCTTGAATTTAGACTTCACAATGTAGCACACGATTTCTTTGTTTCTACCTTTGAGAGCTCCAACAAAGGCCTTGTGATGGCACTGCTTGAGAATCCTAGCATGTCGCTTGTTAACTAAACCGAGCAGCCTCAATAGCAGGTCTAGTGGTCCACACTTTCCAAAGAGACAAGCAGCTTTTGAGCAGCATTTGCTTTTTTGCAGCGAGTCCCTAATGAGCCTTATCAGTATGAGCGACGTCTTTGTCTGGCAATTCTTCACTTCGGCTGGGAGGAGCTCAATGCATCTTGCATCGCTCTCAGTGTCAGGTAGCTCCCGAGCCAGTTGCTCGATGAGCTCCCAGTCCTTGATCCGAACAGCATGAGGCCAAGCTAATCGACTCAATGTAGCTCTTGTGGGATGACAGTTTTCAAGTGGAAACTCGGACACTTCGATGAGCAAACTGGAAACACTTTCGTGCTCACCAGCTTCAGGAAATTTATGATTGCAGCAGCATTCTCTCAACCTTGATTCTTCCCACTGTTTCCCCCTGATCAGATGCTGCACGATTCGCTTCCTGTCTTCATCGTTGCAGACACCGCCAACGAATTTGCAGCTGGTGGCTGCACAGTCAAGAATTTTGTCAGTCGTTCTCCAGCCGAATTCGAAAGCCTTCAGGTAGCTCTGAATCTTTGCATATTGGTTGGGGGCTGAAGCAATCAGGTGCTCCATCAAGCTCCACTTTTGATGCTTTGATGCGAACTCAACGGCTCCGACAAGGACATCCGTAGCCAGTTGATGATCAGCTTCACTAACACAGCTCACTAGTTGATTTACATTGACTAAATCTCCAAATAAAATATTGAGCTCCGCGATTCGGCTGAACACAGCTTCACCCCGCAGCCAGTCTGAGCTGAATTTTAAATTACGTTTGAGGCTGGTGCAAAATGTTTCGACTGCTTGTCTATCGCAAAACAGTTCCGCTCCTCGAGTTGAATTAGCTAATCTGAGCATTTCTTCCCACCAACTTTGCGTCTGAGATTTGTTTGCAGTTTTGAGATTTTCTAACTCTTGAAGCATGTCATTGAATATTGTAGATTGGCAGGGTCCTGCTGCATGAACTTGTTCCACTTCGAATCCAACAGTTTGCTGCTGCTCTTCAACCAGGAGAGCTGATTTTATATTTTCAAGGAGACAATTCTTTCGATCATTATTATTTATAAAAGGTTGGTTGACCAGCCACCTGTATATTGCATTCCAATCCCAAGAAATAAACGGAAAAGAGTCGATTAAAGCACTGAGCTTCTCGTTCAGTGTCTCACAAACTCCACAGTCGTATGAGCATTGATTTTTACGCCACTGCTCCTGCCAGCGTCTTCTTTGCTCCCATCGACTGTCATCCGAGAGCCACATGTGCCTCCAATAATTTGAATACCAGCTATGGCCAGCGCAGGGCCGACTCTGGGCATGATGGAAGAAAAATATGGGCAAAGCGGAGGTATGGAACGAATGAACGGATGGAACGACAGGTTTCTCTATGGAGCACCCAATTAGCACTTGAATCAATCTAAAATCTCTCAGTCTTACAGCCACTTTAGTAAAAACATGAAACAGTTTTTTCTTTTTACAGCAGTCTCGGTACACGCTCAATTTAAAAAAATTATAAATTCGATTGTAGATATTCCAATTGTTGTGTTGACGGGCAAACATTGAAACGAGAGCATCTTCAATTTCAGCGCTGGCAAATAAATGTTCATCTAAATCAAGGTCGTTCCAAGATTCCAAGTCACCGAATTCGACAGAACAAACCAATAGAGTTACAAAAAAACGCGTCTTTGTATGTTCATCAACAATTGAAAGCACCGCCTGCACAGCCTGTTCGAAAGAGCCATCACTGTCTGCATGGAGACCTACAATTGGCTTCCCTTTGGTGACCCGGTTAAAGAGGTTTGCAAACAGGCAGACCGCATGCCACTCTTTTTGGACGATTGACAGCTCGAGCAGCTTCTGCAAGTCGTGCTTCTTTCGGTATTCCGGTACTCTTTCGATGCCCACAATGAGGCACTTCCATTTTTTATCGAGCTGTTTGAAATCAGACTTCTCACGATCGGCGATAAAATTTTCTACTTCTTCGAGATTTTCAGCGAAGAACTCCAACAAAAACAGCACCGCTTCATACTTTTCTGAATCGAGTAGCTTCAGAATAAAATCTTCTCTGACCTTCTCTGGGCCTTGCATCTCAAGGAGCTGTCTCACTGTTTCTAATCGCTTGCCTAACGATGCCAGCTCCAGCGCCGTAATCCAGCACTCGTCATTTTCAGATATTCCTTTGGAAAGTTTAACCAGATTGAGAACGAGGTTCCATTCTTGACTATCAGCTAACGGTCTCATCAAATGAGCACAGCACTGAACTCTCAGAGCGACTTGAGAGATGATGGGAATTATTTGAACTGCCATTTCCCACTGTTTATTAGAAGCTGCAGACTGAACTGCATCATTGCAGCATTTGTCACGGACTGTCATTGCTTTTGACTGTTCTCGATGCATGGTATCAACGCAGGATTGATCCTTGAATTCAATTTCATTTTCAGAAGCCATTTGAATCAGTTTCATCACCAACTTCCAGTTCCTGTTATCTGCAGACGGCTTCACTGCTGCTAAACAGCACTGGTCTGTAGCGGGCCCAGGTGAGACAATGTCAAGAATTTCATCCACCGAATTCCACTGTTGATTATGAGCCACTGTACTCACAATATCGATGCAGCACTTGTCTCTGACACTGGTTGATTCAATCAATTGACAAAATCGAACCATGGCTTGCCAATTTGCGCTTTTAGCTGCAAGTCGAGCAGCCAGGGCGCAAATTGCATCTCGGGCAGCGCAAGTCTCAGCAGCTTCCAGAAGCTCAGTTACTTTGTCCCCCTGGAACTGAGCAGACAGCAGGGACACCAAGGCAAACTGGTCTCTGGCTCCGAAGTCAGTCAGGTCAAGCAGTTGACGCACCACATCTGCCTGACGGTCCTTGGCTGCCGCAGCGACCACCAGAGCGCAGCAAGCATTCATGGTGCGAGCGTCAGGAGCGGCTGAAATTAGTTCGATCACCGACTGCCAACGTTTTTCATTAGCTGCAGTTGCCACAGCTTGCATGCAAAACCTGCGGGCAAGATCTGAGCTGTTTTTAGCGACAGATGCTCTGAGCAGCTCCACCATCTTCTTCCAGTCCGAGTTTTGAAGAGCTTGATGAAATGTGTCGCCATCAGGAGGCTGAGGTGGCTCGAGCTCTGCTGGAGCAGGGAACGCCTCGGCCATCGCGGTCAGTCTTGGCTATGTCTCTTGTGTCTCAGTGTTGTGTGAGCTGGGGACAGAAATCAAAGAGAAGTTTCTCGTTTCTGACTGTGCTAATGTATGAAGATTTTTTTAGAGACTGCTCAGGTAATATTTTTCCTAAATAACATTTTAAACGTAGTTTAGGATTTAAATGTGAAGTTTATATTAATGCATGTATTCTTACAAAGAAATAAAGCTTTAAATGTCAATCAAACACAAAACAGAAATGCCATATAAAAAACGCAAGTATTTGCTTTGGTTCCAAGAGAAAGCTATTGCTAAAGTTGTATCGAAAATGGAAACTTCGTTCTCTATAATGTAAGTATACTATTCGCCTAAATGATTTTTCGAGAAAATAAAAGTTATTTTACAATTACCACTACTGCCTTAGGTTGCCCCTGAAGGAAACGCAAGAAAAATGTCTTTTAGCATTAGCATTACACACCAACAAAGTACTTAAAACTTCTGTTTTTATAAAGATTGACATGCAGTTGTCACTTGTCAGGTTGTCAAATATTAACCTTATAATCTTTTTGTGGATAATTTGTAACCTTAAAAATGAAAATAAGTATCCCTGTAATTAAACAATTTCCTACTGTGTATAGCTTTGTTTTTTTTCAAATTCTCTAGTGCTTAATAATGAAATTATTCATATAGTATCAATGACAGCCAAAAAGACAATCGACTGCTAATGTATGAATAAGTTGAAAAACGAGATTTTAAAAATGCATTCAGTATAAATGTATATGCTTACACTAGTATTCTTTGTAAAAGAAAAAGTGAAAAAATATCTACGCACAAAATCTATTAAAATGCTAAGACATTTTTTAATCATGCTCTCAGCACTCTTGCATTACATTTAAAAGTAATCAGCGAGAACACGTTATAGAGTGCAAAATGATTAACTTGGTATAAATTAAAGTCGTAACTAAGTATTCGATCCACAAATGAAATATTTTGTTTATATTTTAGTACCGGGTGTTAGTGAATCTAATCTACTTTAAATATTAACCAGTAAGATTCCGTGGCAATTGATAATTAAAAGTTTTTAATTTATTAATTAAAGGCTTGTTTTTATTGTACAAAAACTAAAAATAAAAGTGCATTTTTAATGAATAGTAATAATTTGTTAGTAAAAGTTGAATATTTTGTTTAAATCTTACCTTAGCAAAGCAGGAAACAAGCTTACTGTTGACAATAGAAAGAAACAAAACATCTCTTAGTTTTATGAAAGCAAGAAATAGCAAGGTAAAGATCAAAATAGTTTTTGTGCAATGCAAGATCTTTTGTATATATGCTCCCAATCTACATGTAAATGTACGTTCGTAGGTAGTGGATTCAGTATAAATTACATACTAATTTATCATTCGACGGCGGATTTAGGGTGGGAAGGGCACAGGGCGCGCACCCCCGTAGAGCTTGCTTTTTTATTTTCTCAATGAGTAAATACACATTATCATGGTATTGTGGCGGCCAGACTGGCTGTACACAGGCCCCTGCATCTGGCTGCTGGGGAGTTTTGCCCAGCCAGCCAGTTCGATCTGACTCACACCTCCCTATTCTCGTTATGTATAAATAACTATGCTGAACAAATATACACAAGAGCTTTTTGCTCGCTTGCTGTACTAGCTACCACTCGCAAGCCGCTTCATTGGTTTCGCAGCCATTTCGTGCAATGGCCCAACAAACCGACTCTGCTGTGTCCCTGAAGCTGCCCACGTTTTGGGCGGTCCAGCCTCGAGCCTGGTTCATCCAGGCCGAAGCTCAGTTCACCCTGAGAGGCATCACTCAGGACGAGACCAAGTACGCCCATCTGGTCGCAGCTCTTGACCAGCAGACAGCAGAGCGCCTGCTCGATGTGCTCGAGGCTCCTCCGGAGGCGAACAAGTATGCTCAGCTAAAGGAGCGCCTCAACAGCACTTTCGATTTGACTCCTCAGCAGCAGGCCAGTCGCCTGCTCAGTGTGTCCGGCCTCGGCGACCGGCGGCCTTCCGAGCTGATGGACGAGATGCTCGGCCTGCTGGGGAACCACCGCCCCTGCATGCTGTTCGAGGATCGCTGTTCCGCCAGCAGCTGCCACCGGAGGAGTTTCGCGGACCCCCGGGCAGCAGCGCAGCAGGCGGACAAGCTCTGGGCCAGCCGACCGCAGCTGGTCGCGGCCTCCGTCCAGCAGCCGGCGGTAGACCCAGCCCAGCAAGCCCAGCCAGCGGTCTCTGCGGCCAGCAAGGGCGCCAGACAGAGCCGGCCCCAG
This sequence comes from Macrostomum lignano, assembly GCA_002269645.1. Lineage (NCBI taxonomy): Eukaryota > Metazoa > Platyhelminthes > Macrostomidae > Macrostomum > Macrostomum lignano. The sequence continues at coordinate 92,752 of NIVC01001332.1, read as the reverse complement.
CAACAAGGCCCGGACGACGGCCTGTGTTTCTTTCACCGTCGTTTCGGTGCGAAAGCCCGCCGCTGTGAACTCCCGTGCAGCTTCCAGGCAAACGGGCAGGCCAGCCGTCAGTGAACAGCTCGACGGCCGGAAACACCAGCAGTCTGCTCCTCATCCCGGATGTGCAGACAGGCCGGCGTTTCCTGGTCGACACCGGCGCCGAGGTCAGCATTTTCCCCTTCGCCGGTTCCGACGCCCGCCTGCACTCGCCAGGCCCGCCGCTCTTCGCAGCCAACGGCAGCCTGATCCGAACCTTCGGCACCCGCCAGCCAGCTGCTGGCCGAATTCCCCGCCCTGACTGAGCCAAGTTTCCAGCGGACTGAGCCGCGCCACGGGGTGGAGCACCACATCCCGACGCAGGGCCCACCGGTCCACGCCCGCCCTCGCCGCCTGCCGCCGGACAAGCTGGCGGTGGGCAAAGAGGAGTTCCGGCTCCTGGAGCAGCTCGGCATAGTGCGCCTATCCAACAGCCCGTGGTCCTCGCCGCTGCACATGGTGCCAAAGGCCTCAGGCGGCTGCCGTCCCTGTGGCGATTTCAGGCGGCTCAACGACGCCACGGTGCCCGACCGCTACCCGGTGCCGCACATCCAGGACTTCACAGTGCGCCTGGCCGAATTCTCGGTCTTCTCCAAGATCGATCTCGTGCGTGGCTACCACCAGGTGCCTGTGGCCGCAGTTGACGTGCCCAAGACCGCCGTCACTACCCCGTTCGGCCTCTTCGAATTCCTGCGAATGCCGTTCGGCCTCAAGAACGCCGTCCAGGCCTTCCAACGGTTGGTGGCCAGGATCTCGACTTCGTCTTCGCCTACATTGACGATTTCCTAGTCGCCAGCCGCAGCCCGCAGCAGCACCTGGAGCACCTGCGGACGCTGTTTCAGCGCCTGACCGACAACGGCATTATCGTCAACCCGGCCAAGTGCGAGTTCGGCCGCAGCGAGATCGACTTCCTCGGCCACCGGATCAGCGCCCAGGGAGCCGTGCCGCTGCCCGCCAAAGTCGATGCCATCGCCAGGTTCGCACTGCCAGCCACCGTCAAGGGCCAGCAGGAGTTTGCCGGCATTGTGAACTTCTACCACCGCTTCGTGCCGCGCGCCGCCCAGCTGCTGCGTCCCATCCATTCGGCCATGGCCGGCAGGGAGAAGTTCGTCCGGTGGACGCCCGAGCTGACCGCCGCTTTCGTCGGAGCGAAGCGGGCGCTGGCCTCCGCCGCCATGCTGGCGCACCCGCGGCCAGACGCGCCCATCGCCCTCACCGTCGACGCCTCCGATACCGCAGTCGGCGCGAAGCTCGAGCAGCGGGTTGGCAGCGCCTGGCAGCCGCTCGCCTTCTTCAGCCGGCAGCTCCGCCCGCCCGAACAGAAGTACAGTGCCTTCGATCGGGAGCTGCTACTTCGCACTTTCGGTCCGGCACTTTCGCTATCCGGCACTTTCGCATTCACCGCTTTCACGGACCACTGGCCGCCACTGGCCGCCGCCATGTCTAAGATGTCTGACCTGTGGTCCGCTCGGCAGCAGCGTCACCTGGCTTACGTGTCCGAGTTCACCACGGATATCCAGCAAGTGGCGGGCAAGGACAACTCGGTCGCAGACGCGCTGTCCCGCTGCACGGTCTCTTCGGTGCAGCCCCGGCTGCTCCCCGGCGTGGATTTCGCGGTCATGGCGCAGGCGCAGATGGCCGATACGGCCAGTCAGGCAGACGCCAGCCTCCACCTTGAGCCGCTGAAGCTCAGCCCCGGTGTCTCCCTGCTCTGCGACATATCCACAGGCCGGCCGCGCCCATTGGTGCCGCCGAATTTCTGACGCCCCGTCTTCGACGCCATCCACGGCCTCGCCCACCCGTCCGTCCGCAGCACGCGGCGCCTCGTGGCCGCCAAGTTTGTGTGGGCCGGCATGAACAAGGACGTTAGCCGGTGGACTCGGTCCTGTCGCCTGCCAGACGGCCAAGGTGCAGCGGCATGTCGCCGCCCCAGTTGGCAACATCCGCGTCCCGGACCAGCGTTTCGCCCACGTACAAGTCGACTTGGTGGGGCCGCTGCCGCCTTCGCAAGGCTTCACGCACCTGCTGACCATCGTGGACCGTTTCACCCGGTGGCCGGAGGCGATCCCGATGACCCACACCTCCGCGGCCTCCGCCTTCATCGCCCATTGGATCGCCAGGTTCGGCGTACCGAGCGACATCACATCGGACCGCGGCTCGCAGTTCACGTCGCAGCTGTGGTCCAACGTCTCACGACTCCTCGGACTGCAGCTACACCGGACAACGGCCTTCCATCCGCAGGCGAACGGGCTGGTCGAGCTTTTCCACCGGCAGCTGAAGGCCTCCCTCATGGCGCGACTGGCCGGACCAGCCTGGGTCAGCGAGCTGCCCTGGGTGCTGCTCGGCATCCGGACGGCTCCCAGGGAGGACCTGCCGGCATCGGCGGCCGAGCTGATCTACGGTGCGCCCCTCTGCGTGCCCGGCGAGTGCCTGCAGCCCAGCCCGCCGGCCGGCGACCACGACCAGTGCCTCGCCCGGCTCCGCGATGCCGTCTAGGCATTCCGGCCGACGCCGACGTCATGTCACGGCAGCCGCCCCACAGCTTGGCCGGCCGCCCTCGACGCCTGCCAGTTCGTTTTCGTCCGGCGCGATGGCCACCGCCCCCCACTGCAGTGACCTTTCGACGGCCCGTTCAAGGTCCTCGAGCGGGACGCCAACGCTTTCCTGCTGGACCTGGGCACTCGCCGCGACCGGGTGTCAGTGGAGAGGCTGAAGCCAGCCGTCATCGACGCGGACGACCCGTTCCCGACGCGGGCTCTGCGACCGAAAGGCCGCCCGCCACGGCTGCTGATGACCTTCCGCCGGCGGCCCAACGCACTGCTGCTTTCCCCAGCCGCCGACTGCCGCCCCGCCAGTGCCGTCCGAGCCCGGCGGCTTTGGCCGAATAGCTCGGTGCTGGGGGGAGCTCTGTGGCGGCCAGACTGGCTGAGAGCGGGGCCCGCCTGTACACAGGCCCCTGCACCTGGCTGCTGGGGAGTTTTGCCCAGCCAGCCAGTTCGATCTGACTCACACCTCCCTATTCTCGTTATGTATAAATAACTATGCTGAACAAATATACAAAATAGCTTTTTGCTCGCTTGCTGTACTAGCTACCACTCGCAAGCCGCTTCAGTATACATGATGCATGATATCATATACATATTACCCCTTAGTAATCTGCCCTCCCCGTTCAAAATTATCTGGATCTGCACCTGCATGTTTATCATGTGTAAAATCATGTACGCGAATGTATAGGTACATAATTTGGGCAATGTAGTGAGTGTAGGATGAGACTTACATGTTAATACAGCCTCTCATAATTTCACTCACATACAAAGAACGATTGTGCATAGCTATATATATTTAATTATGTAAAAAGCAGTACAAATTTGCCCGTACATGTAATCTTCGAAGTCTCGGTAAATTTTAATGATTGGGCTGCAGAAATGCACTGTAGATAAATTACTGATGTCGAGTTTCAAAAGAGTTTGAGGCCCATCATCAGCATTAATTGAGCGTTCGTCATCAGCTTTTAACAATCCACTTTTTATCTCTCTGCTCTAAATTCGGGCTTTTAAAATTTTCTATTTTTTAACGTCATTAAAAAAACCTAATGGGTGCTACGTACGCGCCCCTCTTTCACTGTACATACGACATGGCAATGATTTATGATTAGCGATTAAACTTGCTGTTGAATCTATAATTCCGACGGTTCTTGAAATGTGAATACAGATAAATTAGAGAGAAAAATAATATCTGAGTCAGAAATCAGCAATTTCTTTTATACAACTGTATTTTAGTAGTCAAACTGCATGGGATAACCAAAAACGTGAAAAGCCTCCTGATCAGGTGTTTCATTACATGCGCATGTTTGCATCCGGGTTACAGAATTCCCTCGGTAAGAAACGGATCTACATGTATCTGCATCTGCGAACTAATACTTTACGATCGACGCCATAATCCGCACACCCACGGTTGACTCCATTCCTAGTTTTCTATGCAGAGAGAAATATCTTATATCCAGCTAATTATGTCAACAGCACGTCATCAATCCATCACAGCTGATGAGTCAGCAATCAAATAGAATAAAAAATCACTGGCTAGCATGCAGTTTAATCTCACTTCATGACAGAATAAAGTAGCCATTTATCATGCTGTCAAGCGGTTCATTCACGCGTTTATCTGGTTACTTCTCTACACAAATATCGTATATGGCTGGCCCACATGAGCAGATGTGCAAACAAAAAAGTAGTTGCAGAACAAAACCGGCTCGTGACCTGAGCAAACACGCAATGATTTACCGGATAGCCCACACAGCACCCGATAAGGCACCAAAAGTAGTTCCTGATCCTCCATCCACCGGGATCGGCCGGCTCTCGCTGTGTCACAGAAATGGAGCAAACAATGATTTGGGGGAGTGCTCCAGTCTGCCCCGTGTATAAGGGCGAAAAAGTATTCCCGATACACCTGATAAATCTGCTCAAAATCAGAAATCAGTGCCACTAAAAAACTGTGAAATGAACTCAGAAATAAAATCTGAAATGAAAAAGCTCAAGCTGAAGCAGGCAAAGGATTTTCTTCCTGAAACCTGCGACTGGCTCGCGTTCGTCCGCTGCATCGCCAATGACAACGCTAACGACCTCAAAGAGTTCCGCGACTCTCTCGGACCCTCCGACTGGGCCGCATTTCTCGCCAGCTCCGACCACCGAGGAGCTCGAGCTCCAGACCAAGCCGACTGGATCGGGTCTGGTGATCCAGAGCAGGACGATAGCGACATTCCGTTCCCCACCAACCCGTTCTTCGTCGCCATGTTCTACAACGCTCAGCGGTGTCTGCGCCTCATGCACGAGACCTCGGACAGCGGAAAGGACACGGTGGACTTTGCTAAGATCAGAGAGCGAGGCTTCACGGCCTACCACATGCTGCTGAGCGCCGTCCGCTTCATGTCCGGGACGGAGCAGCGCACGGAGCAGCCGACGGACTGCGGCAGTACCGGCCGAGATCTCGTCAAGCTCTTTCACCGTCGCCTGTTCACCAGACAACAGCAGGCCGAGATGCTGCAGGTCAGCAGCCGAGGCATGACGCCAATGAGCTGGGGCGTGTTTCTCGGACTGGCCGGTCATGTCGAGTACATCATGCTGCACCACCTGGCCAGCAGCGAGGTGCACTCGGACTCGGTAGGCATTCGAGAGCGAGTGAGCGTCGATGTGACCGACTGGTTCGGCGAGAACCCAGCGTTCTTCACCAGCCCGATCTGCGTGCTGCTCGACGTGTACAGCCAGGCCACCCTGGCGGAGCTGAAGGCGGCGGGCGTGTTCCGCAACGGCTTCCTGTGGAGGCGCTGGGTCGAGGCGCTGTACGACCGCAACCGGTGGGCGATCAGATTGATTGTAGCTTTTATCTTTACGCAGACGGTTGCCACGGTCGTGTTCTCTGGTCCGGGAGTGAACCATTTCTTGCAGAGTCGTTGCCTTCAAAAGCAGAGCCGGCAGATCCAGGCTCCACATGCTTCATCCATTGGCATTCTTATCGTGCTGCTCTTCTGGCTTCTAGGCTCTCTGCCTGGACTGCTTTTTGCTGCAGCTGGCTTGTTTCGAAAGGAGCGATTCAGGTTGGTACTCAGGTGACATCATTTATTGCCTTGTGCCACTAATGTATTATTTCTAGCATGAAAATCTTTAAATGTCAGCACTTTATCACCTTTGATTGTTTTTTTCATTGGGTAATCGCTTCGTGTGTACTTCTAGCGTAGGAATGTCTCTTGACTCTAAAGCATGCAATTTTTTGGATACATTAAGCAACCAACGCAATCTTGACTCAATCCATTTTAGGAGGCAGGTCGGATACCCCAGTCGGCCTCGAAGGAGCTACATCGATCTGTTGCCATGGCTTGTGCCATGCGCCGTGTCATTGCCTACTGCAGTCTTTCTCATGTGGGTGTACATCGACACTGAGAGAAGCTGCAGAGTTTTTGAGAACCTCATCTACCCTGCGAGTGGTTGTGCTACCAAAGTTCTGCTGCTGACTGTCCTGAACCTCATCGTGTGGTTCATGCGTCTCGTGACACCGATATCCACTCTGATGAGCAGTTTCCATCGAGGCCTCATGACGTTCACGATGTTCATGGCGTTTTACCTGGCTCTCACTGGAATATTTTCTCGAATGTTCCAAGGTAGCAACCCCGTGTCTGACAGCGCCAACCTGACCTCAACTGCCGAGACACTGAATGATTACATGCGCTCTTTCTACACCACCTTCCTGGTGTCCCTCAACATCGTGGACACTAAACTCTACGTGCCCGAGATCGACCGAATCGACCTCCTCATCACCCACGTGACCTACGTCCTGTTCGTGCCCATCCTATTCATCAACTTCGTGGTCGGAGTTCTGTCCTCGGCTGTGAACCACGTCATCGAGCACGAGGTAGAGAACAGGTACTTGATCATGCTGACTGTGGCCGAGATTATCGAGCGAGACTACAGCTGCATCAGGAGTTTGTTGAGCAGGATGCTAGGCAGGTGGTTGGGAAAGCGGAAGCGAATCCTGATTGGCGGCTACCTGCCGATCACAGGCGGCAGTCGGCTTTTCAGCGACTGCTCGATGACTTTGCCAAGGGGCTGCTGGAAGACGCGTCAAGTGATTGGTAGTGTGGATGCTGCGGTCACTGTGCAGCCAGTAAGGTGTTTGAAGAGTGGCGTGCCGGTTGTGGAATGACTTTTAACTGGTTCTAAATTACTTTTTAAGAGTAGAGATTTACGAGTACACAGCCATGTGCGTCAATCAGCACTGCCTTGCCCAGCCTCCAAGTTTCATTAGAATGTCGTCGATCACATGCGTCTGCGTCATGTCTGACTTCGGTAGTAACTGGGTCTTCGATCATCCGAGCGGAGCTTCTGGGTCATCAGCAAATAATAACATCTGTAGTATAGAGCCCTCAATTGTAATTATCTGATATAGCTGGTATGCGTAGAAAGGACTAAGTAGTTTGAATAAGAAGTCTTCTGTAAGTTATGATTTGTGTATTAGAGAAAAATAATATTGTAACAGAAGGAAAATTCCGTGTACGTAGAGATTGTAGACGTGTAATTTAAAAAAATTCAAATTTGACAGAAATTTTCGTAGCGAAGCAAAAATAGGACATGTACGAATCTTTTCTGGGTAAAGTAGAAAAAATTGATGGATTTTTGCCAGCGCAAACCTTTGAGTAATAAAAAAGTGTGTAAAAAGTTTTTTTTAAACTAATAAGTACACGTGCACTGAACGTAAGTTACGCTTTGAGCACCGATTTAAAAAACTCTGCCTTGGAGCGCCCTTTTACACTGATGTAATTATCATTGAGCACGAATCTGTAAACTTCTGTAAAGCAAACTGTTTGTTTGCTGGAAATAATATCTTTAGAACTACACCAGGTCAACTACATCACAGTACCATGAATTGAGCAAAAACGCTCGTACAACACGATAAAGCAAAACAAATCTAAACTAAACAAATCTACACAGCTAAAAAAACTCAAGCAAATTACGAGCGTATGTTGATAGAAGGGAGAATCACAAGTAAATAATTACCACAATAGCAACTTCAGCAATAGAAGGTCGAAAGAAAAAGAAGATACACAGATAAATCGCAGATACCAGAAACACTCAGCCTCAGAATTTTCAAATTGTGTCATGGATGTTTTCTGAATAATTCTGTGATCAAATGATGTCCATGGAAATGATATTTTTGAATTGATCCCAGTCTTAGCCAGATTATTTCAAATTTAATACTTTAATGGACCAACAAATGTTTGTTTTGAAGATGTCTTCATAAATCCGTAAGACAGGAAAAGTTAATTATGAATTCACTGATTATTTGTAAGACCGTAGTTGCTTCCGGCTTTAACCTTGACGATTTCTAATATGATTACTAACTTAATGCGTAAATTTATCATGCTAATCGTCGATTCTGTTCATCACTTTGTATCCTAGTCTGTATCCTGGTTGGCTAAGATAACGGATGTAAGAAAATCAGATAGCCATGTGAGATACTCAGGAATTTGAGTAAGTTAGTCACCTATCCAGTGTTTCAAGTACAGTATCTGCGCTACAGATAGAAGCTCTCAAGGTTGGTGTTTGGAATTTAGAAAAAATGTAAAAAATCAAATAGGATCCAGCCTAACTCATCACGGATGTGCACATTTTTAGCGCGAATTCTTCGAAATAAGAAATTTATTAAAAAATGGAAATAAATAAATACGATTTCATGAGCCACTGTCGAAAAAATCATCAAATATGAGCTTTCAATAACAACTTAAGCCGTCATTGATCTTTAGTAAAAAGAAAAAAACTAATTAGTTTGAAGATAGTGACGGCCAGGTATTCTAGCACAAAAAACACGGAAGAAGAAAACAGCTGATAAAAATTATCACAAGCTGATTATGGAAGCTGCTATAGTTTCACAACCAAACACAGGCATGAAAACAAAAAAAATTAAGCAGATTTCAAAACCTGAATAAAATAATCCGATTCCCAGAAACCATCAGAGAGTTTACGATGTGTACAAATAGCGATCTGATGATGAAAATTGGTTTAGCAACAGACGGACAGGGCCCAGCAGTTGTCCAAATTAATTTAGTCTGGATCAATAACACAGTTTCCGGTCTTGAATGAACGAGCTCTGTGTTTTCTGTTGGTAAATTAGTTTTCTCCATTTGCTAAAGTCAAGTTACATATAGCACTGGACTCGGCACTCAGATTACTGGCCGCGACTTGAAAGATGGGGATCTTTCAGCAACTCCGCTTTAAAACTTGCCCACAGACAGCGGAAATTGATGTGCAGGTAAGCTGCTCCTTTTACGGGTCGCTTCGTGCGAATTTGCAGTCTGGATAATTCGGGAAGGAATTCCATTTCCGGCTGGCCGTAATCGACAAAGCAGAATCTCCAAAGCCAGTCCTGCTTTAGTTCCTTCATATTTGCCACTTCCTCTGGGTTCAAACTCGTCAGAACTTCATGGTTTCGTTCAGCACGTAGGAGACTTCGAGCCTCGTCAATATCGTCAGACTTCAGGAAGCACATGACTTTGATGCAGAGTTTTGCAGATTTGCAGCTATCTGGAAGAGTCTCAACCAATTGGAGGACTTCTTCTTTTTCCCATTCATCAGAGTGAAGTTCTCGAATGCAGAAGAATACTTAGCTGTAGATCCGAGCGAAAATGTCAAGACCCTCGAATTCTTCAGGCGGCACTGTCAGCGGCAGCAGTGTGAAAGGATGGAAATAGAATTTAGTAGACTCGAGAGGCTTCAAGAGATTAAAGAGCTCAGTTTCCAAGATACCAGGATCATTTAACACATCCCAAAGTCGCTGAAGTACAGCTTGATTAGTTGCATCAAATGCACCTCCGGTAATTCCTGCGTTCTTGTAGTGCAAATACGAATCAGGCATGAAGAAGTGCTTCATAAAGGCTTCATCCGGGAGCTGTTCTCTATTCGTGATAACCGAAAGCAAAGCTTCTCTCAGCAGGCCCACCAAATTTTCCGGCTCCCAGTCCTGAGGTCGTTTTAATTTTTGCTCCAGCATGAAGAACAGGACGCTTCTCGCGTGATATGTCTTTAAACCAGTGGTTTTCCAAGTCTTTGGGAGCAGGCGCTTGAAGATGAACTTGATGAGCACAAAAAGCTGGCCTTGCACTGTGGTCAGCCTCCTCATTATCTCCTTCTCTCTGAAGCTGAAGCTGAGCCGCATTTCGTTGCTGCTAGTCAGTCCTGTGGCTGTCACCAGGTGAACTGGCTCATCACGGGCATTCGGCAACAGCACGCGAACTCTGTCTTGTCCGTAGCCACTGCAGCAGGCGTAGGCGTGGCAGATGTCCTGGGCTGGACGGAGCCCGCACGAGCTCGAAGCGCTGGCTGGCTGGCTGCCTGAAGTAAGAAAGATTTTTGTTTTTGTTTTATCCTAACTTATCATTTCGAGTGAACTGTGCTCTAACATCTATTCAGAAAAAAACTACTAAAAATAAAATTCAAACCGTACCAGCAGGTCTCTTGGTTTCGGCATGACCGTCCCTGACTATTGACCGTTCCAGTTCCTCAGGTGTATCGTCGCATTTGCAGTGTCCCATTAGATGAAACGTCAGCTTCTTAAGATTCCTGGCCCTGTCCTCTTCCTCATCTTCCTCTTCCTTATCTTCCTCTTCCTCATCTTCCTCTTCCTCATCCCAGTCCTTAATAGAAGGCCGAATTATGACTGTCCAATCAATGTCCGAGTCGGAAGCTGTTCGGCCGTTCACCTGCACTAGGCTGTTGCCCACTCCATCTGAGTAGCTTCCCGTTAAATGCCAATCTTCCTTCGTGAGATCGCGTGCCAGTTGCTGGAGACAGTCTGCCATCTGCTGTAGTACCTTTGCTCTCTGCTCGGTGAATCCAGCGTCACATAGACTCTTGTGAAGCCTCAGACTCATTTGCTTATACTTTCTATCGGAGTCTTCTTGGGTCCTCCTACAATTGTTTATTACGAGGTGGGAGAATTAGTTATTTACATGCACTTTCCGACTTTCATTTCCCAAGTTTTCATCTGTTCTCCATGGCCGGAAATCCGTGAACACAACCGGTCTCGTTGGTAGAAGTCGTCAGGTGTACTTCTACCAAGGTGACTGGTGGCGGCCACCCCTGTTGACATGTATTCCCTAGAACCTTGGGTCCTCCAGCATTAGTTTAGTTGCCCTTGTCAACATAAGATGAACATCTCCAGAAAGCGAGGCCTGACGTGCAGTTTCAGCGCCAGAGCTCGGTTGTCAGCGTCTGCACCGACGCACGGTGGGGTGACGTCATTAACTTCACAGACTTCAATTCCAAATCTGTTTCTTCCCAACCAGCCTTTTCATCCGATAATTTCTAGTCAACGCTCTTACGTCAGATAAAAAGTCTATAATTCTATATAAAGCTATTTTTTTTCAAATTGATATAAGGAAAAATGGAAGGTAAAATACTATTTTAATGTACATTTTTTGCTAAAGTACTTACTCGTCATGGTGCAAAAGAAGCTTGAGGACGTCAGATTGGTGATGCAATGAAGCCAACTGTATGCACGTGGCATCATCATTATCTTTATGCATAATTCTAGCCCCATTGTCAATCAGCGTCTTGACCGTTTTGATGTGGCCCCAGATGCTTGCCCAGGAAAGCGCAGTCCGACCTTGGCTGTCCTTTTCATCTACAGACGCGTGCTTCGCTAGGATTTGTTCTGCTAGCTCGTGATGTCCGCAGTGTGCAGCAGCGATTAGTAAAGTCGTTTCGAGTTCAAATGGCTGTTCGCTGTCCTTCGTTCGGTAATGAGTGTCCGCGTAGTCAAGAATGGCGCTTGCGAGGGCAACATGACCCTCTGACATGCTCTTGAACAGCACAGCAGCAATCATATCGTGGCATTCTCTGCTGAACTGAATGTCGATGCCATAATTCTCTTGAGCACAACGTTTCAGCTCACCGAAAATAAGTTTAATCAGTTCGAAATCTCCAAGCAGAGCCTCGTTGGCCAGAAAGTGCAAAATATCGGGATGAGTGAAGTCAGGTCGGAACTTAGATCGAACGATGTATAGAATCATGGAGAAGTTCCGCGTTCTCAGCGCTCCAATAAACGCTCGGAAGTGACAGTGCTTAATAACTTTCTTTGTAGAAGCTAGTCTAATGAGACCTATTAGCAGTGCTACAGTCTCGCCTTTTCCAATAATGTTTGAAATTTTTGAGCAGAAATGGTCTCTCTTTCGTGTAAGTTCTTTGCTAACAAGTTTTAGGATATCACACGCAATTCTAGCCTTGTTCTTTTCAATAGCCTTAGGCAAAAGCTGAAGACATTTCTGATCTCGGTCGTCAGCATCAGTAACTTCTGTCAAAAGTAGCAAAACTAGCTTCCAATTGCGATCCTTCGGATTTTTAACTACCGGTAAGGCAGGCCAAAGCTGGTCGCAAAGCGAGTTTCTTGTGGGGTGACAGATACACATTGAAGACGCTTGAAAGCCCTCTGACTCGATATCAGCGGATCCTAAACGTTGATAATTCCACCGAGGACAAATACGATTTGTCAACTTATTAATCAGTTGTTTCAGTTCAGTAGAATTTGATGCTGAATATCTCTCAATGCGTAACTGATCCTTAAAGATCGGACACACTTCTATGTTTTCAACTTGTGCCGCATCTACTAATTTTAATGCAAGCTCGCTTTTGCGATGCTGGAAAGCCGCATTCACAGCAGTGACAAATCCTTGACATTTACTAGTAGGAGTATCTATCAATCTTAGAATTTTGATAATGTACTCCCAATCATTTTCTGACTCAATATGCACTACACTCAGCTTTATCATTTCTAGATATTCTTTGACATCATTTTGATTATTCTTATTGAACATTTTTAGATAGGCATCTGTAGCAATCTTTGCATAGGAATTGTTGTGCCGGACAATCTCCAAAACATCCTGCCAGTCATACTTGGAAGCTGCCGATTCGATTAGCTTGGGAATGCATCTATCCTTGCTTCCGCAATGGCAAGTAGTGCTGGTGCACTTCTCCTGATGTCGATTAAATGACTGAATTCCTACCACAGCAAACCCAGAACTGAGTCTGCTGTGGTCACAGGGTCTAGGTACTATATCGACACTGCAAATGGGTTCAGACTCAGGCCGCAGATATTGCAAAAGTAGGTGGTTTTTCAGGTCACCCCTACTTTTGGTGCAGGAGGAAACCCGCCGTAAAAAGTCATTAATATGACGAGATTTGTCTAAAATTTTTATTATATTAAACGGGCCCATGCGTTCCTTAACCACACGGTCTAATGACCTGTCAAGGTGTAAAACCTCTTCAGTTAAAATTAGCACAATCTCGTCAGTTAGGGCGATGTTCTGTTTCTCTTGAGCGAAATAATGAATCAGTGTGACACTTATCGCCCATTCGATCTTGTCTATAGTTTTCAGTTTCTCAAGGAGTTCAGAAATGTTTTTATTTTCATTCAGTGTTTGCACTTTTTGGAGCGGATCAAAGTTGTCTGTTGTGCCGAGAATCGAGAGAATTTGACAAACCACAGACCAATTTGAATGTCGAATAGCTTCTGTCAAAATAAAATTGAGCCAGTCTTTCTTGGTAGCAACAGGCAGTTTTTGACGCTCAACGAACCGAAATATGATTTCCAAGATTTGACAAATCACAGACCAATTCGAATTGCGAATTGCTCCATTCAAAACAATCTTGAGCCAGCCATTCTTGATTGTAAAGGGCAATTCATGATGTTCAATATTGTAATGAAATATTATTTCTAAGGTTTGGCAAACCTCAGACCAGCTTAACTTTCGAATGGCTTCTTTCAAAAAAATTTTGAGCAAATCATAGCCTTTAGCGGCAGGTAGGTCACGATGCTTAATAGCGCAGCAAATGAGTTGCAAGATCCAGCTCCAATGGTTTTCACTTTTTGATTTGCGATCGCTTTTAGCATTTCTCATGCCAGAATCCAACGTGAAGGCAAACTTGATGGCCCTTGTATAGCATCGGAGAACTATGTTGCTTTCTTGATACTTTACTTTGTCCAACAACTGAGCAACGAATTTCTTCGAATCCTCAGCACTTTTTGCACTTGTTAGAGCAGTTTGAAAGCATTCTTCAATGTTATCGCTAGAATCTACAATATCCATAAGCTCTAGGATCAGTTCTGGTCGTCTATTTTCAGCGGCTTTTTTCATGGCTTCAAAATAGCAGCTATCCTTGATTCCTGTTTCTGTTTTTGCCACTAAATACTTCTTGATATAATCCCACTCACTGTCAGTTGGTGATTGATCTAGTAGCCGTCTAATTGCAATTTTGCGACATTCGTCTTGGGCAGAAAATGCTTCAGCTTTTGCAATTGTTGTTTCAACAAGTTCCCACTCTCTTTTCGATGAGGCAGCCTTGACAATTTTAATGCAGCAAAAATCTTTGACCCCAAAGTCGGCTGAATCCAGCAGCCTCCTCACGGTGTCACTCCGATTATAAAGTTGCGAGCTTGCAGACACGTCTAGCAGCATTAAAAATTCAATCCATTTTGACTCCGAGAACACTCTGCCATACCATTCATTCAGATCGGCATCTGAAGGTGCCCGTGCACCTCCAGTAGCCATCAGCTACCTCTAGCTTTAAAGTTTTAGAAGACTTTAGTAAATTTCCTGGTAGACTCTCATAAAGTTAAGGGTTTGAAGGATATGAAATATTTGACAGCAAAAGTTTTTTAATGAAAGTGGTACTTGAGAAGCCACTAAGAGTTATGGTAAAAAATGATTATTTAGCTATTCTGACACATGTCAATTGCGACATTATTATATAAGCGCTAATATTATCCCTTGTAGAAAACATTTATTCTGCAATGCAAATTAAACCTTGCTTTCCGGCTAATCCTTATAAACAAAAAAAGTTTGTAATAAACAAAGGCAAACAATTACATCTTAAATACATCTTTTGTATGGTGTCTATTAATATGATTTAAAGTTTTGTTGTATAGACATATTAAAGCATATTGGCCTGAATTGACCTAAAGCTAATTTCCATAGTGCTTTTTAATCTCAACCACGGATTTGCAATTAAAAAGCATTTAAGTTTTAAGCATAAAATTTCTAGATGTAAAGTTTATAAATTAGAGAAACTTTAATTAAATTTTTTTAATTTAAAGAGCCTTACAAAGAAAAAATCTTAACGAAACAAGAATTTACAATATCTAACTGAAAACATATACCAGTATGCTGTATGAAAAGCTTAAAAATCAAAACAAACCGATACAAGGGGTTTATACTCTTTAAAACAGGTTTTTTTCGTGATGGTTCTGTAAGCTTCCTAAAAATCAAATAGAGTAATGAAAATAAGCAGTTTAGTGAAGGTAAAAACTTTTTTAGTGAAGTCACTGGACAATGAAACGTAGACCGTAGTACCTTGTAAGACGTAACTAATTTAAAATGCGGGTGTTAATTTTCCATGGAAGTTCTCTTTACAATAAACAGACATTTATTACTTTTTAATACTTATAATGTGAATAGTAAACTATTTAATTGTAGGAAACTCGCTACTTTATCAAAAATAATTTATCCTTATAGTTCCGTTTGTTTATCTAATTTTACCTATGAGCCGTAACTTTATAAGCGTTTAAAGCTACAAAGTGCGATTGAAAATTAAAGAACTTTAGCGAAAGCCTAAATGCTTTTGTGCTTTCAAAATTTCTTTGCCATAACCATCTCTAAAATTAAAGGTGCATGTTGTCCAACATGGCGGAGTGTCATTGGCATACACTGTATTAAAGGGTCTAAAGAGGATGTGAACTTAAGCGCGATTTGGAAGCCGTGAGTCCAGCAACCAAACCGCTGCGAAATTCTCACTATTCAGACCCAAAATAGACAAGAAAAGCGTAATTGATCTTTCTTCCACCCCGGCCGCTTCCGCGCATAGGACAAATGGGGAAAAATGGGGATTTCATGTGAACTTAAGGCTCTGAAATGGAAGCGGTGGCCGATTGAGCCGGTTTCTCTATCGGATCTCTCTACTGGACCGACAATGAGAGAAGAATCGTCGAAAACCGCATCTCTCTATCATTTGGGCTCCCTGAATGGGATAAATGGGGAAAAATGGGGATTTCATGTGAACTTAAGGCTCTGAAATGGAAGCGGTGGCCGATTGAGCCGGTTTCTCTATCGGATCTCTCTACTGGACCGACAATGAGAGAAGAATCGTCGAAAACTGCATCTCTCTATCATTTGGTCTCCCTGAATGGGATAAATGGGGAAAAATGGGGATTTCATGTGAACTTATGGCTCAAAGAATCCAGTCTCGGCTGAGGATCGTCCCGTTCACGGAAAACTGACTGCTATTGAGTCAAATACCAGTAGGCTGGCTACGCTTTCCCGCTTTTCTGTTGAGTGCGCGTTCGCCGCAATCAAGCAGAACAGGTGTAATAATGAGCGGCATGAGCCATACCAGTGGCAGCAGCCAGCTGAATTCAGTACATCTAGTCGGCTAGATGTCATTATCGACAACTGCATTGCCAAATACAACCGCTCGCACATTGGATTCCCACTGAATAAAACGCTACCAAAGTCATGGAATGACAGCTCACTTTTTTAGTTTGGTCAGAATTTTACCAGGCGCATATTTCTCAGCAACGAATTCGATCCGATTGAAGGTGTGAACTACCTGTGTGACGTGACCCGAACTCCTATCGAAGGGTCGAGGCGCTGGTCACCAGTCGATGTGCTAGATCCTGAGTCCACAGGCTTTCCTCGAATTGAGATAGAACACCTTCAGGAAGTAAGTGTGGGACCATTTCATGTACAGCAGTCTGAAAGCTATATCCAAAACATCCAGGTGCAACACACGCTTGAGAATTTCAACGGTGATACGTTGTTAGAGCTTGAAGACCTTGCATCGCAGCTGCCTCAATCGATGCGCTGCTGGAAATTCCGGCAAGAACAGCAGGCAAGGAACTGGAAAAAAGAATTCGGCAACTGGCAACCGTCGTGGATATTTATATCCGTTGTGTTTTCGAGGCACACATCTCGAACATATCGAGTACTTCTTCGCCTCAGCGATTTACCAAATGGAAACCCTTTTGGATTCCACGATGCCGGTCTAAGGAGGCTACATGCCTACTACTCCTCGTCCAAAGTGGGTAGCCGAACAGCTGGCTGTGACTGCCATGTAATGACAGTTCTTTTGGTCCTAGGTCATTATGCCTACGACCCAGATTCCTTTCGCCAACGATATCCTGAGCGCCGCTTCGTTGATACACAGCTTCCTAAAAGCCTCAACGCTAATCTTTACACATCTCTACCTGCTGAGGAAAATGTTAGAACAGAGCCTCGTCAAGAGCATCGTTCAGGAGCAAAGGATGCCAAACAAACATCATCAAGAAGTTCAGAGCCGCAGCCTCTCTGTGGACTAAGAAATAGCGGAGCAGACTGCTATGCCAATTCTGCCATTCAGCTTCTTTACTGGATGGAGCAGAAGGGTCCATTAATGAGACGGGACATAGCTAGCGACTTGCAAAGATCTGTAGAGCTACTTTTTCATCAAATGCTAGCTCTAAAAAATACTTCCGCCGCAGGAGTACAAGGAATTATCAAGCGCATCTTGCCCGGCAGTTTTGCTGCTGGTGAGCAGCACTGCTTTCTGGAGTTCTTGGAAGCCCTGCTTTCGACTCTCTCGGTTGCTAATTGCGCCCTTGCAGATGTTACTGCGCTCCGTAATTGTCGACGTTGTGGCTACAGCGCAGCCTCGATTCCAACAGGAACAATCAGTGAACAAATTCTTTGCGTTCCTCTCTCAGAGTGCAGCAGGGCTCCGATTAGCCTTTACGACCTTTTGGAAGAGCGACTGCGACCACGCATTTCGCAGTGCGGCCAATTAGGATGCGAAGGCTTGATTGAAGAGCAGATTATTCTATCAGCGGCCAAGTTTGCAATTATTTACTTCAGCAGAACTCCAGAAACTATAACGCCGAAAAAATCAACACCCAAATACGGTACTCACCAAGATCTGAGAGTAATTCCGACTTCGGCAGTCCTGTGATAGTGATATGCCACTATGGCAGATCTCTCCATCGCGGGCACTACACTACCAGTGTTTGGCATGACAATGTATGGTGGTTGATTGGCGATTCCAGAATTGTGCCCAACTGCAATCCCTTTCTCCGGGATGCACAAAATATCGCTGCTGTAGTTGTGCAAAAGAAAGACTGATCGTGCTTTCACCAGATCGTAGACCCGAGCTAGACAAGTTTTAGTTTTTCCTTGCGATGCACTCCAACATTCGAAAGACTTATACCTACCTATGAACTTTTGCTTGCTCTGTTATATGTACTTTTGCTTGTTAATATTTGCTCATGCACTTTTGGTTCCCATTATTTGCAAATGCACTGTATTCATACAGTACTAAAATCGTGCATTTTAATATTTCATTAAACCTGTTCAAAAAAGTCTAATACAGATACTAAAAAGATATTTTAACGTTAAATATAGTTACAGAAATCATTAAAACATTCTTCAACATAAAGACTCAAGGCAGCTTTGCCAGCCTGCTTCATCGGTCAGATTCTCATTGTCGGTCCAGTAGAGAGATCCGATAGAGAAACCGGCTCAATCGGCCACCGCTTCCATTTCAGAGCCTTAAGTTCACAGGAAATCCCCATTTTTCCCCATTTATCCCATTCAGGGAGCCCAAATGATAGAGAGATGCGGTTTTCGACGATTCTTCTCTCATTGTCGGTCCAGTAGAGAGATCCGATAGAGAAACCGGCTCAATCGGCCACTCTTCCATTTCAGAGCCTTAAGTTCACATGAAATCCCCATTTTTCCCCATTTGTCCTATGCGCGGAAGTGGCCGGGGTGGAAGAAAGATCAATTACGCTTTTCTTGTCTATTTTGGGTCTGAATAGTGAGAATTTCGCAGCGTTTTGGTTGCTGGACTCACGGCTTCCAAATTGCGCTTAAGTTCACATCCTTTTTGGGTGCATCAGTCGAGCTGGGACATTCAATAATTGGTTTCCCAATGAGAAATGCAGACGTCGGCGAGAGTTAGAGCTAACGGGCTTCCATTGGCAAAGCTTCGATTTACTGATTCTTATGAGTTTTTTAAGGAGGCCTTGGATTTAGGGACTTGATTGGGGGGTTGTACGTGTACATGTACACCAATAAATCTGCAGTAGCTAATTCATGGCAAGCTTGAGAGATGTAAAAAGAGAGACGACATGTACACGTAATATCACACTGTAAGTTTGTTCGATATGCTTTGAAGTTTTGAAGAGAACGTTCAGCTTTAAAATAGTATGTGGCATATGTGACCGTGCGTGTCTATCCAACAATTGGGGTCAACTCTCATGGCTATACATGTACAATTTGGGTCATCTCCGACTATCCAATTTTGTCATCTCTATCCAATTTGGGTCATCTCTGACTATCCAATTTTGTCATCTCTCTCCAATTTGGGTCATCTCTGACTATCCAATTTTGTCATCTCTCTCCAATTTGGGTCATCTCTGACTATCCAATTTTGTCATCTCTCTCCAATTTGGGTCATCTCTGACTATCCAAATTGGGTCATCTCTGACTATCCAAATTGGGTCATCTCTGACTATCCAAATTGGGTCAACTCTGACTATCCAATTTGGGTCAACTCTGACTATCCAATTTGGGTCAACTCTGCAGATACCCAACATGAGTCAACTCTGACTATCCAATTTGGGTCAACTCTGACTATCCAATTTGGGTCAACTCTGACTATCCAAATTGGGTCAACTCTGCAGATACCCAACATGAGTCAACTCTGACTATCCAATTTGGGTTATCTGTGACTAAACTGACTATTCAATTTGGGCTAATCTCTTACTATCCAATTTGGGCTAATCTCTGACTATCCAATTTGGGCTAATCTCTGACTATCCAATTTGGGCTAATCTCTGACTATCCAATTTGGGCTAATCTCTGACTATCCAATTTGGGCTAATCTCTGACTATCCAATTTGGGCTAATCTCTGACTATCCAATTTGGGCTAATCTCTGACTATCCAATTTGGGCTAATCTCTGACTATCCAATTTGGGCTAATCTCTGACTATCCAATTTGGGCTAATCTCTGACTATCCAATTTGGGCTAATCTCTGACTATCCAATTTGGGCTAATCTCTGACTATCCAATTTGGGCTAATCTCTGACTATCCAATTTGGGCTAATCTCTGACTATCCAATTTGGGCTAATCTCTGACTATCCAATTTGGGCTAATCTCTGACTATCCAATTTGGGCTAATCTCTGACTATCCAATGGACATGGTTTCCAAAACATTGGAATTTGTTATGGGCTTGAATGCTTTGTAGCTTGTTGATGTAGTTTTCAGTATTGAGAATAGCGACACCATGGCGCTTGTCGTAGTTGACAATCTTAACTTTCTAGTTTTTTTCTGAGACGTTTTAAACGTTTGGTGTAGGAGTTCGTTTCTGATCCTTTGTTGGACAGGCAGTTATTTATCTTGATGGTAAATTGTTAAATCAAATTCAGCAATGAATGGTCGATAGAATTGGATGGCGGGGACATAGGCGTAGGCCTATGGGCGGGGACCGAACTGTATGGCATGATATGTTCAGATGGGCTATAAGTTTGTAGTTGGAGATATTGGTGATGACTTGTGGGATGCTTCCATGCTGTTGCTTCTCCAGCCAGCGATTTTGTAGTTTCTTCTGTATAGTTTGGTCATTTCCGCGATGATGCACAGTCCTGTTTTCTTGTTGATTAGATGGCAATGGAGACCCCGTTGAGCCCAGCTAACGTGAAGCCTTTCGCAAAGCCTTCCGGGAAGACGACCTTACCTCGACTGACCGGCTAGCCAACATTTTCTGGAGTTGCATGGGAATTAGGAGTAGTACATTAGGACTTCGGTTGGAAGTACGAGTAATGCCACAAAAGTGTTTGTTGTGCCGCTGTGCCCATTTCATTTTTCTTTTTAAAGACGCAGGGGAACACCGATGATCGGGGGAATGTCCAGTAGCCGTTTCAAATAAATAGTCGGCAGGAAAATCTGGCTGGGCAGCAGCTTCTTCAAAGATTAACGCACATTATCGTTAAAAACAGCATTTTTAACGATATCTCGTTCCCCATTCTTTCTACCCCGGCCCGCTCCGTACCCAACTCTGATTGGCTGCCCTTGTGTGTGCAACCCAATTTTTTTCCCATAAGCCCCGCGCCTTGTCATGTTTTCACGCTTCCTAGCCAATTATAAGTTTCACGGCTGCCCTATTACCGAATCCCTGACCTTAAAAGACTAAGTAGTAATTGTATACATGTATTTATATAAAAATAATGATGTGATAGCGAGAGAGAGGGCGCCTATTGGCTTCACCGATATGACCTTTAGAACAGTCTGATAAAAAACTTTAGATCCGAAAGTATACATTCAATAATAGCCAACGACGCTTAAGTCACCCACATATGCCACGCAAGGCCGAGTGAAAGTGAGTTTCCGTTTTGCACTATTTCCTTTTGGAACCGTAAAACGAGTCTGTACGGTAACAGGGACTCATATGACGCGGACTGAACGAGTTAGGCTACGCGATCCACCCGCTCAGGTTCCAACGTCAGTCTGACGCAAACATACGTTCGTCCGCTATGCTCGAGAGCGTAGTAGCTAGTGAAGATCACTTTGTCGTAACAATCGGTACATGCACATGTGTAACGGCTTGATTTTGTATCGCAATTAAGAAGCATCCGACTTCACGTCAAAATTCCACAGATCTAAGTTTCACATCTACAAAGGTTAAGCATCCTTGACACTACGACAAAGCGACAACAACTGTATCAACGTACAACGTACATACATACAAGGTTTCACATCGCGAAATAGCGAGACTTCAGGGTGATTACAAGCAGGCTGCGTGACCCAGCACGGGAGACAACAGAAACATTCCCAGATCGGGCACCAACCAGGCTTAACAAAGAGGTCAACTCGGATTGATAGAGGCGTCCGCACCCCCCTAACAACACCCAAAGTGATTTTGCCTGTAATCGTATAAAATTAGACCATGAAAAGAGACAATACGCTCGTAACTCGTTCCTGTTGGTAATTGTAATTCCAAGTAAATAGCATTAATGCATGGCAAACAACGCCATAAATTGTCACGATATTAATTAATGTGGGAGAAAACAGTAATGAATTTGCTTGGCAGTAGGTAAATTTGCACACGCACAGCCTTTTGCTTGGTTAAAAAGAATCAAATGCTAGGCAGTTCACACGTTTTCTAATCAGATAAAAAGGATTCAGCTGTTGACTTTGGAAAGTCTGGAAAACTGGTGTACCAAATGCGGCTGAATCTCTATTAATATGTCGAGCGGGTCTGAATCTCCCAGACTCACGGCACATTAAAAAAGCGATAAAGTAGCGCAGAATTGCGATCTTGCTCAGTAATGGAAAAAGAAACCGATCAATTGGATGCTAAGGAGTTCCTGACGGACACTGACGACTGGCTCGCGTTCGTCCGTTGCATCACCGACGACAACGCTGACGACCTCAAAGAGTTCCGCGATTTTCTCGGATCCTCCGACTGGGCCGCATTTCTCGCCAGCTCCGACCACCGAGGAGCTCGAGCTCGAGACCAAGCTGATTTCATCGGGTGCGGCGATCCGGAGCAGGACGACAGCGACATTCCGTTCCCCACCAACCCGTTCTTCGTCGCCATGTTCTACAACGCTCAGCGGTGTCTGCGCCTCATGCACGAGACCTCGGTCAGCGGAAAGGACACGGTGGACTTTGCTAAGATCAGAGAGCGAGGCTTCACGGCCTACCACATGCTGCTGAGCGCCGTCCGCTTCATGTCCGGGACGGAGCAGCGCACGGAGCAGCCGACGGACTGCGGCAGTACCGGCCGAGATCTCGTCGAGCTCTTTCACCGTCGCCTGTTCACCAGACAACAGCAGGCCGAGATGCTGCAGGTCAGCAGCCGAGGCATGACGCCAATGAGCTGGGGCGTGTTTCTCGGACTGGCCGGTCATGTCGAGTACATCATGCTGCACCACCTAGCCAGCAGCGAGGTGCACTCGGACTCGGTAGGCATTCGAGAGCGAGTGAGCGTCGATGTGACCGACTGGTTCGGCGAGAACCCAGCGTTCTTCACCAGCCCGATCTGCGTGCTGCTCGACGTGTACAGCCAGGCCACCCTGGCGGAGCTGAAGGCGGCGGGCGTGTTCCGCAACAGCTTCCTGTGGAGGCGCTGGGTCGAGGCGCTGTACGACCGCAACCGGTGGATCATAATAGTTATTGCTTGTCTTATTTTCTTGCAACTGCTGTCCGTCACCATCTTTTCAGGTCCGGGTATGAAGGCCCTATTTTTTAAATACTGTTTTAGCGCGTCATCGCAAGGGGTGGAGAATCCTGCATCCTTTCTTCTCGTACTTTCTACATGCCTGTCAAGCTCTCTGCTCTTTCTGCTCTTCGCAGCAGCAGGTCTGCTAAGAAAGGAAATGTTTAGGTCAGTAACCAAAGTTAGGCTATATTGTGCATACATGACTGTTTATTCATTGTAATGGAAAATCAATAATTTAAAAACAGAAGGAAGGTCGGCTACCCAAGGCGGCCCCGAAGGAGCTACAGAGATCTGCTGTCGTGGCTGCTGCCATGCTCCGTGTCGCTGCCCACTGCTGCGCTGCTCCTTTGGCTGCACGTCGACATTCGAAGTAGCTGCGCTCTGTTCAATCAGGCGGTCTACACTGTGCAAGGATCTGGCATAAAACTTCTTCTTCTAATGAGTCTAAGCCTGCTTTTCTGGTTCATGCGCCTTCTGCCGTCAATATCCGCCGTAATGAGCAGTTTTCATCGTAGTTTAACAACTTTTCTCATGTTTTTCACGTTCTACCTCGGTATTACGGCAATATTTGCGCGCATGTTCCACGGAAGCGAACCCATGTCTCTCGTGTCTAATTCAACTACAAATGCTAACGCACTAAGTGGCTACATAAAGGCATTCTACACGACCTTCCTGGTGTCCCTCAACATTATCGACACCAGCCTCTACGTGCCCGAGATCGACCGAATCGACCTCCTCATCACCCACGTGACCTACGTCCTGTTTGTGCCCATCCTATTCATCAACTTCGTGGTCGGAGTTCTGTCCTCGGCTGTGAACCACGTCATCGAGCACGAGGTAGAGAACAGGTACTTGATCATGCTGACTGTGGCCGAGATTATCGAGCGAGACTACAGCTGCATCAGGAGTTTGTTGAGCAGGATGCTGGGCCGGTGGTTGGGTAAGCGGAAGCGAATCCTGATTGGCGGCTACCTGCCGATCACAGGCGGCAGTCGGCTGTTCAGCGGCCGCGCTTCGTCGGACCGGCAGCAGAGCAGCTTTAATTCTCAGACTGAGGCGACGCAGGTGATCAGCAAATCTGGTTGGCCTCGCCGGCACTTCATCAACTTTCCGGATGTGGAATGATGATTTTAATTGAATTTGATTCAGAATTTTAGCTTTCTGATACATTTCGTGTGATTTCGAAGTTGAATATATTCTACTTTTTGCAGATAATTTTCTTTCATTAATGGATTTTTGACTAGAAGCCGTGGCACTTCTGATCAATTGTGCGCAAAATGCGTCGAGTTCGATTTCGTTGCGCTGTTTCTGTGACCAAAAATGATAGCATTTTCATTCTTGTCATTCTGACCTTGTCATCATAAAAGAAATATCTTTCTTTTGAATTTCAAATTTTGTATTTTTTGAAAGTCTCGAAAGTTTTTAGATGTTTTGTTTAAACTACACATTTTTAGTTTCCTTTTAATTTGTTTTAAATCGACTATGGACTATGTACTTTTCAGATCTCTCTTTTAGATATCTTTCCTGCCTTAAATGCAACGTCTATAGATCTCGCACTGGCTTGTGTACTTAGCAATCTTTCTCGCAGTAGTCGCAGGTGGAGACTTGTTCGAGTTGAACCTCAGCAGGTCAGGGTTCCGGTGTGCAAAAGTGATCGATCCTTGAGATTCCTGCAGTTAGCTACTACGAGTACCTGTTAAGTTAAAGCACTTCGAAACCAATTAACAAGCTGCAATTATCTATAGATTATGAAGTAGTTATTGGTTTCGAAACGTCCTAGATTTCTAGTTTCTCCAGCAACTGCTACTTGTAGTAGTTAAACTATTTTTTAATAAATACCCTGCATGAGTTTTTCTGTGTACCAGCTAAGCTTTTGCACGTTCTTTCCTATTTAAATTTTCGCGCTATCATAAATTCTTTATACTGCCGTGTCCACGAGTGCTCGCACACTGGACACAAAGACTTTATTTTATTCTAAGCTGACTCGAGTTTTAGTTTCATTAGACCGAAAGTTCACAACGCCGAAACACCTTATAATTAGTTCAGAAAAGCAAACCTTACGATGAGCTATCATGCACTCAAGTACGGTGACGTCATTAGACTTAGGAAAATTAATGTCAATAATGAGAATTGCCTTGAAAAGAATCACCTTGAGAAAAATCCCCTTGAGAAGAATCACCTTGAGAAGAATTATCATGAGAAGAATCGCATTGAGAAGAATCGCCTGGAGAAGAATTAACTGGAGAAGAATCGCATTGAGAAGAATCGCATTAAGTAGACTCACATTGAGAAGAATTATCATGAGAAGAATCGCCTTGAGAAGAATCGCCTTGAGAAGAATCGCCTTGAGAAGAATCACCTGGAGAAGAATTAACTTGAGAAGAATCGCCTTGAGAAGAATCGCCTTGAGAAGAACCGCCTTGAGTAGACTCAAATTGAGAAGAATTATCATGAGAAGAATCACCTTGAGAAGAATCGCCTGGAGAAATATCGCCTTGAGAAGAATCGCCTTGAGAAGAATCGCCTTGAGAAGAATCGCCTTGTGAAGAATCGCCTTGAGAAGAATCACCTGGAGAAGAATCGCCTGGAGAAGAATCGCCTGGAGAAGAATCACCTGGAGAATAATTAACTTGAGAAGAATCACCTTGAGAAGAATCGCCTTGAGTAGAATCACATAGTGAAGAATTATCATGAGAAGAATCACCTGGAGAAGAATCGCCTGGAGAAGAATCACCTGTAGAATCACCTTGAGAAGAATCACCTGTAGAATCATCTTGAGAAGAATCACCTGGAGAAGAATCACATTGAGAAGAATCACGTTGAGAATTATGATACACGAACGCCAGAGGATCAGAAATTAGCCATACATTTGTGTCAACACCGTAGCTAGAAGTTTTGGCCCAATAAGACCACATTAACTTTGCAAGAGACTCAAAACTGCCCAGCTGTGACCAAATTGAATGCTCATAGTAACCGAAATGAAAGTATTTACCCAATTTTGCACGCACGCATTTTACCGAGCTTTATTTGCACAGACTGGCTCATCAAATCGAAACTGTTTCACAGGTATCAAGTTTGTGAAGCTAAAACTGTACAAACATGAGTTCGCAAACAAGTAATAACCATAGCTTACAAGCAACTGGGGAACCATTCCTCAGTGCCTGAATCTCTCTTTTACTAACAACGTGCTGGCTATCGTCTAATTTATTATTAACAATTAGTAAGCGTGTAGTTTCTTTTGCGAGAAAAATCAAACAGTTGCATTGCAACTATAACTTTCTCAGGAGATAGATGCTAAATTTCGAGCTTGTAAAGTTTGACTACCTAGAGTACTCAAAGTTAATTTTTTAAAACTGTACTGTTAAATTGAATTCTCACTGCATCAAACTAGTCTAGCAAAGGATCATCAACCATTCTGAAAAATATCTGATAGCTGGATTTGTCGTGCTCGATAGGAAAGCAAATTTGATTTACTAAAACACGCTTCATCCGGACCTGCTGGCTCGCTACTATTTGCTGCTCATCGGGCTTGACAATCACTAATGACTGGCCTCGGACTGCGAGTTTGCCTACGATGACTGCATGGCGCTTTTCCCAGCAAATACTTACGTATACAGACAGTATACAATCGCCTCTCTTCTGAGGCGATTAGGATGGTGTAGATAGAAAATTGATCAAACACGGGACATTGACACGGGTTTATAAGTGTTGCAACGGACAGAATCAAATAGATGTAGTTTGGTTATTCTCGGAATTAAAAGTTAGCTCAAAAAAGCAGGTATCGAAATTCTGATAGCAATGGAAGACGATAAAAACCACCCGGCCAAGGAGTTCCTGACGGACACTCATGACTGGCTCGCGTTCGTCCGCTGCATCGCCGATGACAACGCTGACGAACTCAACGAGTTCCGCGACTCTTTCGGACCCTCCGACTGGGCCGCATTTCTCGCCAGCTCCGACCACCGAGGAGCTCGAGCTCGAGACCAAGCCGACTGGATCGGGTCCGGCGATCCGGAGCAGGACGACAGCGACATTCCGTTCCCCACCAACCCGTTCTTCGTCGCCATGTTCTACAACGCTCAGCAGTGTCTGCGCCTCATGCACGAGACCTCGGACAGCGGAAAGGACACGGTAGACTTTGCTAAGATCAGAGAGCGAGGCTTCACGGCCTACCACATGCTGCTGAGCGCCGTCCGCTTCATGTCCGGGACGGAGCAGCGCACGGAACAGCCGACGGACTGCGGCAGTACCGGCCGAGATCTCGTCGAGCTCTTTCACCGTCGCCTGTTCACCAGACAACAGCAGGCCGAGATGCTGCAGGTCAGCAGCCGAGGCATGACGCCAATGAGCTGGGGCGTGTTTCTCGGACTGGCCGGTCATGTCGAGTACATCATGCTGCACCACCTGGCCAGCAGCGAGGTGCACTCGGACTCGGTAGGCATTCGAGAGCGAGTGAGCGTCGATGTGACCGACTGGTTCGGCGAGAACCCAGCGTTCTTCACCAGCCCGATCTGCGTGCTGCTCGACGTGTACAGCCAGGCCACCCTGGCGGAGCTGAAGGCGGCGGGCGTGTTCCGCAACGGCTTCCTGTGGAGGCGCTGGGTCGAGGCGCTGTACGACCGCAACCGGTGGACCGTCAGGCTATTAGTAGTGCTACTAGTTCTACAAGTTTTAGGCACAATAGTCTACGCGGGACCGGGTGCTCGACGGTTTTTTTGGTCGCGATGCTCCAACAGACCTTTAACCTTCTCCAATCCTCACGGGTACTTGATAACGTTTACGGTCAATTTTCTGTTCATGCTGTTTTTCCTGCTGCTTTCTTTAATAGGCGTACAGCGGAAGGAGTTTTACAGGTAGGTACATGTACAATGTACATATATTTAAAATTACCTGATTCAAGTTTATTCAATATGACATGCATCATCGTTATCCATAGTGACTTGTACTTGTACGGTACACCAAACAGCAAGCAGCTACGACCCCTAGTTCGAATCCGTGGGAGGCCACATTAATTTGGCGTTTGTGCGCTGTACACCCAGTGTGAGTGAGTGTCTGAGTGCGTACCTGCGTACAGTATTGGCGCGCTTTTATGTACTCAGGAGTCAGTGGAATGGGCAGAATCGCCTCAGTACTGGTTGATTTAGGCGAAGGCATTACTCATTGCTGGAGAACATTTATGAAAACTTGAATTACTGATTCAACAAGAAGAGTTTCTACTATATTTTACCAGAAGGAAAATTGGCTACCCAAGGCGGCCCCGAAGGAGCTACAGAGATCTGCTGTCGTGGCTGCTGCCATGCGCCGTGTCGCTTCCGACTGCCGCGGTGCTCCTTTGGCTGCACATCGACATTCGAAGGAACTGCGCTATATTCGGCGAATTTATCTACGTGGTTCAAGGCTTCAGCACCAAAATCATCCTACTGATGGTCCTGAGTCTCATTGTTTGGCTCATGCGCCTTCTGCCGTCAGTATCTACCGTGATGAGCAGTTTCCATCGGAGTATTACAACTTTCGGCATGTTTATAGTTTTCTACCTGGTTCTCACGGCAATATTCGCGCGCATGTTCCAGGGAAGCAACCCAAACTTGAAAATTTCAAACTCCACGACGGTTGTTAGCCTTCTAAAGGACTATATCCAGGCCTTCTATCCCACCTTCCTAGTGTCCCTCAACATTATCGACACCACCAGCCTCTACGTGCCCGAGATCGACCGAATCGACCTCCTCATCACCCACGTGACCTACGTCCTGTTCGTGCCCATCCTATTCATCAACTTCGTGGTCGGAGTTCTGTCCTCGGCTGTGAACCACGTCATCGAGCACGAGGTGGAGAACAGGTACTTGATCATGCTGACTGTGGCCGAGATTATCGAGCGAGACTACAGCTGCATCAGGAGTTTGTTGAGCAGGATGCTGGGCAGGTGGTTGGGTAAGCGGAAGCGAATCCTGATTGGCGGCTACATGCCGATCACAGGCGGAAGTCGGCTGTTTACCTGGCAGCAGCGGAGCGATTTCAAAGAGCGACAAGAAACAGCAACGAAAGTCGCGGTGACCAGCAGCTGGTCGCGTTCTAAACTTGCTGGCGGAGCGTATCTACCGGATGTTGAATAATTTATAGCGTTGCCACTTGAGCAGAAACTCATTTGGCCAATGCAAACGAACACTGAATTCTATCCAAGATATCATTGATTCTTATTCCCAGGTTTCGTTTTACAAGCTATATGTATATGTATACTGTTTAAACCTACGCTGGTGAGTATTTCTGTCAATCTATCAATCTTTTTAGCCACCTGTCATCACTGAATCACTTGAAGCTACACCACCCTGTTACTCTAACGCTGGATACTTGCGGAACTAACTTTATTTGATAAATTTGATATACTCGTATATATTGACTAAATTTACTATAAAAATAAAAATACCAAGTAGAAATCTGTTTACCTAATAGCTAGAGAATTCAAGACAGTTGAAATATTTAATTATTTATTGTAGGAAGTTAAGGACCCACCTTTGATTTCTGTTTATTGCTCAGTTTTTTGCTGCGTACAGCGTATCATATTTTTGTAAAGAAAGCACGCACTATTAAAGAACACAAAAATTCAAAACCAATTCGTGTAGAATTTGTGTAGATATATTTTAGTTGCAAGTTTTCAGCCACGGCTACATGTAGTAAATATTTGAAAGTTTAGTAGAAAAATTTAGTAGTAGTATGATTTGGCATAAGCACTTTTTCCTCAGTAGAAAAAATCATTCATAACAATAGAAAGTCTTGGCATCTGGCTGGATAAATAGCCTTGAAGCATAGGAAATTTAAGTGATGGCAGAGCGGTTAAGACTGCAAAGTGGTATGATACATAACTATAGCATTCAATGTAATACAGAATACCCCTCTCACCCCATTCAATATAGTACAGAATACCATTACTCATTCAATATACTATAGAATACCTCTCTCGCCCATTTAATATACTATAGGACACTGTAAGAAAGACACTGTAATTAACTCATTGAAACTTGATCAGATACCTCGGAGTGGCCTGCTCAGGCCGGTACACAATGTACTCATCATTGGCCACCCCGCCATTGTTATTGGTGTTCCGTTTGGCAAACACAGAGTCATAGCCGGCATCCGTGACCACCTGCAAATTCAAATCCTGCCTAGGCGCTTTGCACACCATAGTCTTGCCAAGCACCACTTCGCATAGGAGCAGGGATTTCACGCCGTTCTCCCGGCAGTACTGCGCGCTCTTAGTCGTATCCGTGGCAAAGTAGATCCCGGCGCCGAACATGCCACCGGCGCCGACGCGGAAACCTTCGGCGATGATTTTCTCAGCAATGTCGCCACGGGTGCCGTGGAACAGCAGCTCGGGTACGCAGTTCTTCTTCTGCAGCTGATCGTAGCATTCGAATAGGCGCCGGTCTAAGACGGGGTTTTCTATGCGTTCAACGCTTTGCACTTGCACCTTGATGCCGTGCTCAGGTTTTATGTAGCGCATCACCCGATCGTGAACCTGCCCGGGTGAGGGTGATGAAATGTTGCTGTGTCTGGAAAAAATTATTTAAGAAACTACTGTTCTTACTAGTAGTAAGCGACAGAATAAATTTGTACCATTTTATACACGTAGTTAACGTATTTCACGTATATTTCTACTATACAGTAGATTTGCTTTTACGCTACTAGCAGTAGTTAAGGCTTGGAAAATGTTAGAAGTTGGGATATGAAATAGGTTTTGCGGGTTTCACTGGCATATATAAAAGTAAGAAGCAGTCTGAAAGCTCCGCAGGGGGCTTGTACTCCTCTGAGCAGGCACACTAGCGCGCAGATACTCACACAGGAGTGTACAGCGGCCCTAACTTTATTTATCGTTAGGCATGTACACTTCACTGTGCCTTGGGGGTTGGCAGAGCCAAGCCGAGATTCCAATTTAGCACCGAACTAGCAATCTTCGCCCCCCGTTGGGGGACATCTGTATAGAACCTCTGTTCTCTACAAGTAACAAAAAGATAGCCAAAAAAGGCCTTCACAAAGAAAACAGACAAAATACTCAAAGGAAGTGCAATGCAAAAAGAAATCATCCCAAGACAGCAAGCATCCCCCAGATAGCAAGCATCTTCCAGATTACAAGCAACCCCAGATAGCAAGCATCCCCCAGATAGCAAGCATCCCCCAGATAGCAAGCATCCGCCAGATAGCAAGCATCCCCTACATAGATAGCATCCCCAAATAGCAAGCATCCACCAGACAATAAGTAGCTAGTGCGACAATTTCCTTAGCATTATAGTGGCTCCTTTAAAATTCGCTTACTTTTATGTTTGAAATTGTGTAAATTTTATGTTTGACATGGTGGATGTTTTAAGTTCTACATGGCAACTGTTTTATGTTTGAAACGATGGCTTTTTAATGTCAGACATGGTGGCTCTTATATGTTTTACATGGTGGCTCTTTTACGTTTGACATGGTGGCTCTTAAATGTTTGACATGGTGGCTCTTTAATGTTCGAGAAAGTGGCTCTTTAATGTTTTTCATGGTATAGCTCTTTTATGTTCGACATGGTGGCTCTTTTAGGTTTGACATGGTGGCTCTTTTAGGTTTGACATGGTGGCTCTTTAATGTTCTACATGGTGGCTCTTTTATGTTTGACATGGTGGCTCTTAAATGTTCGAAATGGTGGCTCTTTTGTTTTACATGGTGGCTCTTTAATGTTTGACATGGCGGCTCTTTAATGTTTGAAATGGTGGCTCTTTTAGGTTTGACATGGTGGCTCTTTAATATTCTACATGGTGGCTCTTTTATGTTTGACATGGTGGCTCTTAAATGTTCGAAATGGTGGCTCTTTTGTTTTACATGGTGGCTCTTTAATGTCTGACATGGTGGCTCTTTAATGTTTGACATAAAGTCACTTATATGTTCGAAATGGTGGCTCTTTAATATTTTACATTGTGGCTCTTAAGTGTTCGACATGGTGGCTCTTTTAGGTTTGACATTATGGCTCTTTTAGGTTTAACATGGTGGCTCTTTTAGGTTTAACATGGTGGCTCTTTTAGGTTTAACATGGTGGCTCTTAAATGTTCGACATGGTGGCTCTTTAATGTTCGAAATGGTGGCTCTTTTATGTTTGACATAAAGTCACTTATATGTTTTACATGGTGCCTCTTAAATATTAGACATGGTGGCTCGTTTAGGTTTGACGTGGTAGCTCTTTAATGTTCGACATGGTGGCTCTTTAATATTCGATATGTTGGCTCTTTTATGTTTGACATGGTGGCTCGTTTTTGTTCGAAATGGTGGCTCTTTTTTGTTCTACATGGTAACTCTTTTATATTTGATACGGTGGCTTTTTTAAAGTCTGACATGTTGGCTCTTTTATGTTTGACATGGTGGCTCTTTAATGTTCGACAAAGTGGCTCCTAAATGTTTGACATAGTGGCTCTTTAATGTTTGACAATGTGGCTTTTGACTGTTTGGCATGGTGGCTCTTTAATGATAGACATGGTGGCTCTTTTATGTTCGAAATGGTGGCTCTTTAATGTTTAAAATAGTGGCTCTTTTATGTTCGATATGGTGGCTCTTTAATGTTCGAAAAAGTGGCTCCTAAATGTTTGACATAGTGGCTCTTTGATGTTCGAAATAGTGGCTCTTTTATGGTCGACATGGTGGCTCTTTAATGTTCGAAATGGCGGCTCTTTAATGTTCGAAATAGTGGCTCTTTTTTTTTCGACATGGTGGCTCTTTAATTTCGAAATGGTGGCTGTTTAATGTTCGAAATGGTGGCTCTTTTATGTTTGACATAAAGTCACTTATATGTTTTATATGGTGCCTCTTAAATATTAGACATGGTGGCTCGTTTAGGTTTGACATGGTGGCTCTTTAATATTCGATATGTTGGCTCTTTTATGTTCGACATGGTGGCTCTTCTATGTTTGACATTGCGCTTCTTTTATGTTTAGAAGTTTTGTGTTTTTAAGGTGTTTTAATAAAAAAAATCTTTTTCGCCCTACTAAGATTCGAACCCAGGTCGCTACATTAGCATTCCAGTCTGTTCGCATCTGGGCTATCTTTTTCAATTGGAGAACATAAATTGTGGCCCTTATAATTCAATTCTTACAGCAAGTCAATTGGAGTAAAAAGTTATGACATAATCAATTTCTCAGTCAGCCAGAATCAGTCTCAATTTAAGTTGCCAATATGGTTACACAATTTAAATCAAGTCGTGTGTGCATTTCTTTGACACTGTTTTCAACTTGTTGTGATGCAATCTTTATCACAATCGGAATTCAGCCAGTCAGTTTTTTCTCTAGCATTCTTACAATGCATTTCAAGTCGAAAATTTTGCTTGACCTTTGCAAAAAAGCATGTTTTTCGAATATTTAATCCTTTTAACATTGAGCAATTTCTTAGCCAAGATGCATGTACCGTCCCAGGAAATTTTCTGATCGAATGGTGCAAGTTTGAAGAAAATCGGTTGAGCCAATTTTTCTGAAATCTATCGCATACCTACCCACAGACAACTCATTTTTAGTATATAGGACTAGCAATCTTCGCCCCCCGATGGGGGACATCTGGATAGAACTTCTGTTCTCTACAAGTAACAAAAAGACAGCCAAATAGAGTCTTTACAAAGACAACAGAAAAACTGCTCAAATGAAGCACAATGCAAAAAGAAAGCATCCCAAGACAGCAAGCATCCCCCTCCCCCCCCCAGATAGCAAGCACCCCCAGATAGCAAGCACCCCCAGATAGCAAGCATCCCTCAGATCGCAAGCACCCCAGATAGAAAGAACCCCCAGATAGCAAGCATCCAATTGATTGCAAGTATCTATCCTTAAATGGAAAGCATCCACCAGACAAAAAGTATATAGTGCAACATTTCCTTAGCTTTCTAGGGGCTGCTTTATGATTGGCATGAGGCTTCTTATTACGTTTGAAAATGTCTCTTCTGTGTTTGAAATGGTGGCTATTTTATTTTTGAATTCGTGGCTTTTTAATGTTTGGCATGGTGACTCTTTAATGTTCTACATGGTGGCTCTTTAATGTTTGACATCGTGCCAGTTTTATGTTTGTCATGGTGGCTCCTTAATGTTAGAAACGGTGGCTCTTTAATGTTTGACATGGAGTCACATATATGTTTCACATGGTGGCTCTTCTATGTCTAACTTGGTAGCTCTTCTATGTTGGACATCGTGGCTCTTTACTGTTTGACATGGTGGCTCTTTAATGTTCAACATGGTGGCTTTTTAATGTTCGACATGGTGGCTCTTTAATGTTTGACATGGAGTCACGTATGTGTTAGACATGGAGTCATGTATATATTTGGCATGGAGTCACATATATGCTTTATATGGTGGCTCTAATGTTTGACATGTTGGCTCTTTAGTGTGTGACATGGTGGCTCTTTAATGTTTGACATGGTGGCTTTTTAATGTTTGACATAGTGGCTCTTTAATGTTTGACATGGTGGCTCTTTTATGTTTGGCATGATGGCTCTTTAATGTTCGACATGGTGGCTGTTTAATTTTTGTTATGGAGTCATATGTATATGGAGTGTGTATATGGGCTCTTTTGTGTGTGACATGGAGTCACGTATATATTTGACATGGAGTCACATATATGTTTGACATGGTGGCTCTTTAGTGTTCGATATGGTGGCTCTTTAATGTTTGACATGGTGGCTATTTAATGTTTGACATGGTGGCTCTTTTATGTTTGACATAGTGGCTCTTTAATATTTGACACTGTGGCTCTTTAATGTTCTACATGGTGGCTCTTTAATGCTCTACATTGTGGCTCTTTAATGCTCTACATTGTGGCTCTTTAATCTTCGACATGGTGGCTCTTTAATGTTTGACATTGTGGCTCTTTAATGTTCTAAATATTGTGGCTCTTTAATGTTCTAAATATTGTGGATCTTTAATGTTCGACATGGTGGCTCTTTATTGTTCGACATGGTGGCTCTTTAATGTTCTACATTGTGGCTCCTTATTGTTTGACATGATGGCTCTTTAATGTTTGACATGGTGGCTCTTTAATGTTCTACATGGAGGTTCTTTAATGTTCTACATTGTGGCTCTTTAATATTTGACATGGTGACTCTTTAATGTTTGACATGGTGGCTCTTTAATGTTTGACATGGTGGCTCTTTAATGTTCGACATGGTGGCTCTTTATTGTTCGAAATTGTGGCTCTTTAATGTTCTACATGGTGGCTCTTTAATGTTCAACATGGTGGCTCTTTAATGCTCTACATTGTGGCTCTTTAATGCTCTACATGGTGGCTTTTTAATGTTCTACATGGTGGCTCTTTATTGTTTGAAATGATCGCTCTTTAATGTTTGACATTGTGGCTCTTTAATGTTCTACATTGTGACTCTTTATTGTTTGACATGATGGCTTTTTAATGTTTGACATCATAGCTCTTTAATGTTCTACATTGCGGCTCTTTAATGTTCTACATTGTGGCTCTTTAACGTTAGACAGGGTGGCTCTTTAATGTTCTACATGGAGGCTCTTTAATGTTTGACATGGAGTCACGTATGTGTTAGACATGGAGTCACGTATTTGCTTTACATGGTGGCTCTTTTATGTTTGACATAGTGGCTCTTTAATATTTGACACTGTGGCTCTTTAATCTTCGACATGGTGGCTCTTTTATGTTTGACATTGTGGCTCTTTAATGTTCTAAATATTGTGGCTCTTTAGTGTTCTAAATATTGTGGCTCTTTAATGTTCGACATGGTGGCTCTTTTATGTTTGACATAGTGGCTCTTTAATATTTGACACTGTGGCTCTTTAATGTTCTACATGGTGGCTCTTTAATGCTCTACATTGTGGCTCTTTAATGCTCTACATTGTGGCTCTTTAATCTTCGACATGGTGGCTCTTTTATGTTTGACATTGTGGCTCTTTAATGTTCTAAATATTGTGGCTCTTTAATGTTCTAAATATTGTGGCTCTTTAATGTTCGACATGGTGGCTCTTTAATGTTCGACATGGTGGCTCTTTAATGTTCTACATTGTGGCTCCTTATTGTTTGACATGATGGCTTTTTGATGTTTGACATCATGCCTCTTTAATGTTCAACATTGTGGCTCTTTAATGTTCTACATTGTGGCTCTTAAATGTTCGACATTGTGGCTCTTTAACGTTCGACAGGGTGGCTCTTTAATGTTTGACATGGAGTCACGTATGTGTTAGACATGGAGTCATGTATATATTTGGCATGGAGTCACATATATGCTTTACATGGTGGCTCTTTAATGTTTGACATGTTGGCTCTTTAATGTGTGACATGGTGGCTCTTTAATGTTTGACATGGAGTCATGTATGTGTTTGGCATGGAGTCATGTATATATTTGGCATGGAGTCACGTATATGTTTGACATGGTGGCTCTTTAATGTTTGACATAGTGGCTCTTTAATGTTCAACATGGTGGCTCTCTTATGTTTGACATGATGGCTCTTTAATGTTCGACATGGTGGCTGTTTAATGTTTGTTATGGAGTCATATGTATATGTTTTACATGGTGGCTCTTTTATGTGTGACATGGAGTCACGTATATATTTGGCATGGAGTCACGTAAATGTTTTACATGGTGGCTCTTTAATGTTAGACATGGTGGCTTTTTAGTTTTTGACATGGTGGCTCTTTAATGTTTGACATAGTGGCTCTTTAATGTTCAACATGGTGGCTCTCTTATGTTTGACATGATGGCTCTTTAATGTTCGACATGGTGGCTGTTTAATGTTTGTTATGGAGTCATATGTATATGTTTTACATGGTGGCTCTTTTATGTGTGACATGGAGTCACGTATATATTTGGCATGGAGTCACGTAAATGTTTTACATGGTGGCTCTTTAATGTTAGACATGGTGGCTTTTTAGTTTTTGACATGGTGGCTCTTTAATGTTCGACATGGTGACTCTTTAATGTTCGACATGGTGGCTCTTTAATGTTCAATATGGTGGCTCTTCTATGTTTGACATTGTGCTTCTTTTATGTTTAGCAGTTTTGTGTTTTTAATGTGTTTTAATAAAAAAATCTTTTTGCACTACTAAGATTCGAACCCATGTCGCTACTTTAGCATCCCAGTCTGTTCGCATCTGGGCTATCTCTTTTGATTTGGAGAACATGAATTGTGGCCCTTATAATTCAATTCTTACAGCAAGTCAATTGGAGTAGAAAGTTATGACATAATCAATTTCTCAGTCAGCCAGTATCAGTCTCAATTTAAGTTAGCAATATGGTTACGCAATTTTAATCAAGTCGGGTGTGCATTTCTTCGACACCGTTTTCAAATTGTTGTGATGCAATCTTTATTACAATCGGAATTCAGCCAGTCAGTTTTTTCTCTAGCATTCTTCCAATGCATTCCAGGTCGAAAGAGCTGCTTGACCTTTGCAAAAAAGCATGTTTTTCGAATATTTAATTCCTTTAAAATTGAGCAATTTTTTAGCCAAGATGCATGTACCGTCCCAGGAAAATTTCTGATCAAATGGTGCAAGTTTGAAGAAAATCAGTTGAGCCAATTTTTCTGAAATCTATCGCATACCCATATACAGACATTTCATTTTTAGTATATAGGACTAGCAATCTTTGCCCCCCGTTGGGGGACATCTGTATAGAACCTCTGTTCTCTACAAGTAACAAAAAGATAGCCAAAAAAGGCCTTCACAAAGAAAACAGACAAAGTACTCAAAGGAAGTGCAATGCAAAAAGAAATCATCCCAAGACAGCAAGCATCCCCCAGATAGCAAGCATCTTCCAGATTACAAGCAACCCCGGATAGCAAGCATCCCCCAGATAGCAAGCATCCCCCAGATAGCAAGCATCCGCCAGATAGCAAGCATCCCTACATAGATAGCATCCCCAAATAGCAAGCATCCACCAGACAATAAGTAGCTAGTGCTACAATTTCCTTAGCATTATAGTGGCTCCTTTAAAATTCGCTTACTTTTATGTTTGAAATTGTGTAAATTTTATGTTTGACATGGTGGCTGTTTTATGTTCTACATGGCAACTGTTTTATGTTTGAAACGATGGCTTTTTAATGTCAGACATGGTGGCTCTTTTATGTTTTACATGGTGGCTCTTTTATGTTTGAAACAGTGGCTCTTTTATGTTTGACACAGTGGCTCTTTAATGTTCGACAAAGTGGCTATTTAATGTTTGACAAGGTGGCTTTTAAATTTTTGACATGGTGGCTCCTTAATGTTCGAAATGGTGGCTCTTTAATGTACGACATAATGGCTCTTTAATGTTTGACAATGTGGCTTTTGAATGTTTGACATGGTGGCTCTTTAATGTTTGACATGGTAGCTCTGTTATGTTTCACATGGTGGCTCTTTAATGTACGACATAATGGCTCTTTAATGTTTTACATGGTGGCTCTTTTATGTTTAACATGCTAGCTCTTTGTTATTTTACAAGGCGGCTCTTTTATGTTCGACATGGTGGCTCTTTAATATTCTTCATGTTATAGCTCTTTCATGTTTGACATGGTGGCTCTTTAATGTTTGAAATGGTGACTCTTTAATGTTTAACACAAAGTCACATATATGTTTGACATGGTGGCTCTTAAATGTTTGACATGGTGGCTGTTTATGTTTGACATGTTGGCTCTTTTATGTTTGACATGTTGGCTCTTTTATGTTTGACATGGTGGCTCTTTAATGTTCGAAAAAGTGGCTCCTAAATGTTTGACATAGTGGCTCTTTGATGTTCGAAATAGTGGCTCTTTTATTTTTGACATGGTGGCTCTTTAATGTTCGACATGTTGGCTCTTTTATGTTTGAAATGGTGGCTCTTTAATGTTCAAAATAGTGGCTCTTTTATGTTCGATATGGTGGCTCTTTAATGTTCGAAATGGTGGCTCTTTAATGTACGACATAATGGCTCTTTAATGTATGACAATGTGGCTTTTGAATGTTTGACATGGTGGCTCTTTAATGTTTGACATGGTAGCTCTGTTATGTTCGACATGGTGGCTCTTCTAGGTTTGACACGAAGGCTCTTAAATGTTTAACATGGTTGCTCTTTAATGTTTCACATGGTGGCTCTTTAATGTTTTACATGGCGGCTCTTTTATGTTCGACATGGTGGCTCTTTTATGTTCGACATGGTGGCTCTTTTATGTTTGACATATTGGCTCTTTTATGTTTGACATGGTGGCTCTTTAATGTTCGAAATGGTGGCTGTTTAATGTTCGAAATGGTGGCTCTTTTATGTTTGACATAAAGTCACTTATATGTTTTACATGGTGCCTCTTAAATATTAGACATGGTGGCTCGTTTAGGTTTGACATGGTGGCTCTTTAATATTCGATATGTTGGCTCTTTTATGTTCGACATGGTGGCTTTTCTATGTTTGACATTGCGCTTCTTTTATGTTTAGAAGTTTTGTGTTTTTAAGGTGTTTTAATAAAAAAAAATCTTTTTTGCACTACTAAGATTCGAACCCAGGTCGCTACATTAGCATTCCAGTCTGTTCGCATCTGGGCTATCTTTTTCAATTGGAGAACACGAATTGTGGCCCTTATAATTCAATTCTTACAGCAAGTCAATTGGAGTAAAAGTTATGACATAATCAATTTCTCAGTCAGCCAGTATCAGTCTCAATTTAAGTTGGCAATATGGTTACGCAATTTAAATCAAGTCGTGTGTGCATTTCTTTGACACTGTTTTCAACTTGTTGTGATGCAATCTTTATCACAATCGGAATTCAGCCAGTCAGTTTTTTCTCTAGCATTCTTACAATGCATTTCAAGTCGAAAATTTTGCTTGACCTTTGCAAAAAAGCATGTTTTTCGAATATTTAATCCTTTTAACATTGAGCAATTTCTTAGCCAAGATGCATGTACCGTCCCAGGAAATTTTCTGATCGAATGGTGCAAGTTTGAAGAAAATCGGTTGAGCCAATTTTTCTGAAATCTATCGCATACCTACCCACAGACAACTCATTTTTAGTATATAGGACTAGCAATCTTCGCCCCCCGATGGGGGACATCTGGATAGAACTTCTGTTCTCTACAAGTAACAAAAAGACAGCCAAATAGAGTCTTTACAAAGACAACAGAAAAACTGCTCAAATGAAGCACAATGCAAAAAGAAAGCATCCCAAGACAGCAAGCATCCCCCTCCCCCCCCCCAGATAGCAAGCACCCCCAGATAGCAAGCACCCCCAGATAGCAAGCATCCCTCAGATCGCAAGCACCCCAGATAGAAAGAACCCCCAGATAGCAAGCATCCAATTGATTGCAAGTATCTATCCTTAAATGGAAAGCATCCACCAGACAAAAAGTATATAGTGCAACATTTCCTTAGCTTTCTAGGGGCTGCTTTATGATTGGCATGAGGCTTCTTATTACGTTTGAAAATGTCTCTCCTGTGTTTGAAATGGTGGCTATTTTATTTTTGAATTCGTGGCTTTTTAATGTTTGGCATGGTGACTCTTTAATGTTCTACATGGTGGCTCTTTAATGTTTGACATCGTGCCAGTTTTATGTTTGTCATGGTGGCTCCTTAATGTTAGAAACGGTGGCTCTTTAATGTTTGACATGGAGTCACATATATGTTTCACATGGTGGCTCTTCTATGTCTAACTTGGTAGCTCTTCTATGTTGGACATCGTGGCTCTTTACTGTTTGACATGGTGGCTCTTTAATGTTCAACATGGTGGCTTTTTAATGTTCGACATGGTGGCTCTTTAATGTTTGACATGGAGTCACGTATGTGTTAGACATGGAGTCATGTATATATTTGGCATGGAGTCACATATATGCTTTATATGGTGGCTCTAATGTTTGACATGTTGGCTCTTTAGTGTGTGACATGGTGGCTCTTTAATGTTTGACATGGTGGCTTTTTAATGTTTGACATAGTGGCTCTTTAATGTTTGACATGGTGGCTCTTTTATGTTTGGCATGATGGCTCTTTAATGTTCGACATGGTGGCTGTTTAATTTTTGTTATGGAGTCATATGTATATGGAGTGTGTATATGGGCTCTTTTGTGTGTGACATGGAGTCACGTATATATTTGACATGGAGTCACATATATGTTTGACATGGTGGCTCTTTAGTGTTCGATATGGTGGCTCTTTAATGTTTGACATGGTGGCTATTTAATGTTTGACATGGTGGCTCTTTTATGTTTGACATAGTGGCTCTTTAATATTTGACACTGTGGCTCTTTAATGTTCTACATGGTGGCTCTTTAATGCTCTACATTGTGGCTCTTTAATGCTCTACATTGTGGCTCTTTAATCTTCGACATGGTGGCTCTTTAATGTTTGACATTGTGGCTCTTTAATGTTCTAAATATTGTGGCTCTTTAATGTTCTAAATATTGTGGATCTTTAATGTTCGACATGGTGGCTCTTTAATGTTCGACATGGTGGCTCTTTAATGTTCTACATTGTGGCTCCTTATTGTTTGACATGATGGCTCTTTAATGTTTGACATGGTGGCTCTTTAATGTTCTACATGGAGGTTCTTTAATGTTCTACATTGTGCTCTTTAATATTTGACGTTGTGGCTCTTTAATGTTTTACATTGTGGCTCTTTAATATTTGACATGGTGACTCTTTAATGTTTTACATGGTGGCTCTTTAATGTTTGACATGGTGGCTCTTTAATGTTCGACATGGTGGCTCTTTATTGTTCGAAATTGTGGCTCTTTAATGCTCTACATGGTGGCTCTTTAATGTTCTACATGGTGGCTCTTTAATGCTCTACATTGTGGCTCTTTAATGCTCTACATGGTGGCTTTTTAATGTTCTACATGGTGGCTCTTTATTGTTTGAAATGATCGCTCTTTAATGTTTGACATTGTGGCTCTTTAATGTTCTACATTGTGACTCTTTATTGTTTGACATGATGGCTTTTTAATGTTTGACATCATAGCTCTTTAATGTTCTACATTGCGGCTCTTTAATGTTCTACATTGTGGCTCTTTAACGTTAGACAGGGTGGCTCTTTAATGTTCTACATGGAGGCTCTTTAATGTTTGACATGGAGTCACGTATGTGTTAGACATGGAGTCACGTATTTGCTTTACATGGTGGCTCTTTTATGTTTGACATAGTGGCTCTTTAATATTTGACACTGTGGCTCTTTAATCTTCGACATGGTGGCTCTTTTATGTTTGACA
This sequence comes from Macrostomum lignano, assembly GCA_002269645.1. NCBI lineage: Eukaryota > Metazoa > Platyhelminthes > Macrostomidae > Macrostomum > Macrostomum lignano. Next base: position 50,743 of record NIVC01001332.1, on the reverse strand, counting down.
TTGTGGCTCTTTAATGTTCTAAATATTGTGGCTCTTTAGTGTTCTAAATATTGTGGCTCTTTAATGTTCGACATGGTGGCTCTTTTATGTTTGACATAGTGGCTCTTTAATATTTGACACTGTGGCTCTTTAATGTTCTACATGGTGGCTCTTTAATGCTTTACATTGTGGCTCTTTAATGCTCTACATTGTGGCTCTTTAATCTTCGACATGGTGGCTCTTTTATGTTTGACATTGTGGCTCTTTAATGTTCTAAATATTGTGGCTCTTTAATGTTCTAAATATTGTGGCTCTTTAATGTTCGACATGGTGGCTCTTTAATGTTCGACATGGTGGCTCTTTAATGTTCTACATTGTGGCTCCTTATTGTTTGACATGATGGCTTTTTGATGTTTGACATCATGCCTCTTTAATGTTCAACATTGTGGCTCTTTAATGTTCTACATTGTGGCTCTTAAATGTTCGACATTGTGGCTCTTTAACGTTCGACAGGGTGGCTCTTTAATGTTTGACATGGAGTCACGTATGTGTTAGACATGGAGTCATGTATATATTTGGCATGGAGTCACATATATGCTTTACATGGTGGCTCTTTAATGTTTGACATGTTGGCTCTTTAATGTGTGACATGGTGGCTCTTTAATGTTTGACATGGAGTCATGTATGTGTTTGGCATGGAGTCATGTATATATTTGGCATGGAGTCACGTATATGTTTGACATGGTGGCTCTTTAATGTTTGACATAGTGGCTCTTTAATGTTCAACATGGTGGCTCTCTTATGTTTGACATGATGGCTCTTTAATGTTCGACATGGTGGCTGTTTAATGTTTGTTATGGAGTCATATGTATATGTTTTACATGGTGGCTCTTTTATGTGTGACATGGAGTCACGTATATATTTGGCATGGAGTCACGTAAATGTTTTACATGGTGGCTCTTTAATGTTAGACATGGTGGCTTTTTAGTTTTTGACATGGTGGCTCTTTAATGTTTGACATAGTGGCTCTTTAATGTTCAACATGGTGGCTCTCTTATGTTTGACATGATGGCTCTTTAATGTTCGACATGGTGGCTGTTTAATGTTTGTTATGGAGTCATATGTATATGTTTTACATGGTGGCTCTTTTATGTGTGACATGGAGTCACGTATATATTTGGCATGGAGTCACGTAAATGTTTTACATGGTGGCTCTTTAATGTTAGACATGGTGGCTTTTTAGTTTTTGACATGGTGGCTCTTTAATGTTCGACATGGTGACTCTTTAATGTTCGACATGGTGGCTCTTTAATGTTCAATATGGTGGCTCTTCTATGTTTGACATTGTGCTTCTTTTATGTTTAGCAGTTTTGTGTTTTTAATGTGTTTTAATAAAAAAATCTTTTTGCACTAATAAGATTCGAACCCAGGTCGCTACTTTAGCATCCCAGTCTGTTCGCATCTGGGCTATCTCTTTTGATTTGGAGAACATGAATTGTGGCCCTTATAATTCAATTCTTACAGCAAGTCAATTGGAGTAGAAAGTTATGACATAATCAATTTCTCAGTCAGCCAGTATCAGTCTCAATTTAAGTTAGCAATATGGTTACGCAATTTTAATCAAGTCGGGTGTGCATTTCTTCGACACCGTTTTCAAATTGTTGTGATGCAATCTTTATTACAATCGGAATTCAGCCAGTCAGTTTTTTCTCTAGCATTCTTCCAATGCATTCCAGGTCGAAAGAGCTGCTTGACCTTTGCAAAAAAGCATGTTTTTCGAATATTTAATTCCTTTAAAATTGAGCAATTTTTTAGCCAAGATGCATGTACCGTCCCAGGAAAATTTCTGATCAAATGGTGCAAGTTTGAAGAAAATCAGTTGAGCCAATTTTTCTGAAATCTATCGCATACCCATATACAGACATTTCATTTTTAGTATATAGGACTAGCAATCTTTGCCCCCCGTTGGGGGACATCTGTATAGAACCTCTGTTCTCTACAAGTAACAAAAAGATAGCCAAAAAAGGCCTTCACAAAGAAAACAGACAAAGTACTCAAAGGAAGTGCAATGCAAAAAGAAATCATCCCAAGACAGCAAGCATCCCCCAGATAGCAAGCATCTTCCAGATTACAAGCAACCCCCGGATAGCAAGCATCCCCCAGATAGCAAGCATCCCCCAGATAGCAAGCATCCGCCAGATAGCAAGCATCCCCTACATAGATAGCATCCCCAAATAGCAAGCATCCACCAGACAATAAGTAGCTAGTGCTACAATTTCCTTAGCATTATAGTGGCTCCTTTAAAATTCGCTTACTTTTATGTTTGAAATTGTGTAAATTTTATGTTTGACATGGTGGCTGTTTTATGTTCTACATGGCAACTGTTTTATGTTTGAAACGATGGCTTTTTAATGTCAGACATGGTGGCTCTTTTATGTTTTACATGGTGGCTCTTTTATGTTTGAAACAGTGGCTCTTTTATGTTTGACACAGTGGCTCTTTAATGTTCGACAAAGTGGCTATTTAATGTTTGACAAGGTGGCTTTTAAATTTTTGACATGGTGGCTCCTTAATGTTCGAAATGGTGGCTCTTTAATGTACGACATAATGGCTCTTTAATGTTTGACAATGTGGCTTTTGAATGTTTGACATGGTGGCTCTTTAATGTTTGACATGGTAGCTCTGTTATGTTTCACATGGTGGCTCTTTAATGTACGACATAATGGCTCTTTAATGTTTTACATGGTGGCTCTTTTATGTTTAACATGCTAGCTCTTTGTTATTTTACAAGGCGGCTCTTTTATGTTCGACATGGTGGCTCTTTAATATTCTTCATGTTATAGCTCTTTCATGTTTGACATGGTGGCTCTTTAATGTTTGAAATGGTGACTCTTTAATGTTTAACACAAAGTCACATATATGTTTGACATGGTGGCTCTTAAATGTTTGACATGGTGGCTGTTTATGTTTGACATGTTGGCTCTTTTATGTTTGACATGTTGGCTCTTTTATGTTTGACATGGTGGCTCTTTAATGTTCGAAAAAGTGGCTCCTAAATGTTTGACATAGTGGCTCTTTGATGTTCGAAATAGTGGCTCTTTTATTTTTGACATGGTGGCTCTTTAATGTTCGAAATGGTAGCTGTTTAATGTTCGAAATGGTGGCTCTTTTATGTTTGACATAAAGTCACTTATATGTTTTACATGGTGCCTCTTGAAATATTAGACATGTTGGCTCGTTTAGGTTTGACATGGTAGCTCTTTAATGTTCGACATGTTGGCTCTTTTATGTTTGAAATGGTGGCTCTTTAATGTTCAAAATAGTGGCTCTTTTATGTTCGATATGGTGGCTCTTTAATGTTCGAAATGGTGGCTCTTTAATGTACGACATAATGGCTCTTTAATGTATGACAATGTGGCTTTTGAATGTTTGACATGGTGGCTCTTTAATGTTTGACATGGTAGCTCTGTTATGTTCGACATGGTGGCTCTTCTAGGTTTGACACGAAGGCTCTTAAATGTTTAACATGGTTGCTCTTTAATGTTTCACATGGTGGCTCTTTAATGTTTTACATGGCGGCTCTTTTATGTTCGACATGGTGGCTCTTTTATGTTCGACATGGTGGCTCTTTTATGTTTGACATATTGGCTCTTTTATGTTTGACATGGTGGCTCTTTAATGTTCGAAAAAGTGGCTCCTAAATGTTTGACATAGTGGCTCTTTGATGTTCGAAATAGTGGCTCTTTTATGGTCGACATGGTGGCTCTTTAATGTTCGAAATGGTGGCTGTTTAATGTTCGAAATGGTGGCTCTTTTATGTTTGACATAAAGTCACTTATATGTTTTACATGGTGCCTCTTAAATATTAGACATGGTGGCTCGTTTAGGTTTGACATGGTGGCTCTTTAATATTCGATATGTTGGCTCTTTTATGTTCGACATGGTGGCTTTTCTATGTTTGACATTGCGCTTCTTTTATGTTTAGAAGTTTTGTGTTTTTAAGGTGTTTTAATAAAAAAAAATCTTTTTTGCACTACTAAGATTCGAACCCAGGTCGCTACATTAGCATTCCAGTCTGTTCGCATCTGGGCTATCTTTTTCAATTGGAGAACACGAATTGTGGCCCTTATAATTCAATTCTTACAGCAAGTCAATTGGAGTAAAAGTTATGACATAATCAATTTCTCAGTCAGCCAGAATCAGTCTCAATTTAAGTTGGCAATATGGTTACGCAATTTAAATCAAGTCGTGTGTGCATTTCTTTGACACTGTTTTCAACTTGTTGTGATGCAATCTTTATCACAATCGGAATTCAGCCAGTCAGTTTTTTCTCTAGCATTCTTACAATGCATTTCAAGTCGAAAATTTTGCTTGACCTTTGCAAAAAAGCATGTTTTTCGAATATTTAATCCTTTTAACATTGAGCAATTTCTTAGCCAAGATGCATGTACCGTCCCAGGAAATTTTCTGATCAAATGGTGCAAGTTTGAAGAAAATCGGTTGAGCCATTTTTTTCTGAAATCTATCGCATACCTACCTACCCACATACAGACAACTCATTTTCAGTATATAGGACTAGCAATCTTCGCCCCCCTTTGGGGGACATCTGTATAGAACCTCTGTTCTCTACAAGTAACAAAAAGATAGCCAAAAAAGGCCTTCACAAAGAAAACAGACAAAATACTCAAAGGAAGTGCAATGCAAAAAGAAATCATCCCAAGAAAGCAAGCATCCCCCAGATAGCAAGCATCCCCCAGATAGCAAGCATCCCCAGATAGCAAGCATCCCCCAGATAGCAAGCATCCCCTACATAGATAGCATCCCCAAATAGCAAGCATCCACCAGACAATAAGTAGCTAGTGCGACAATTTCCTTAGCATTATAGTGGCTCCTTTAAAATTCGCTTACTTTTATGTTTGAAATTGTGTAAATTTTATGTTTGACATGGTGGCTGTTTTATGTTCTACATGGCAACTGTTTTATGTTTGAAACGATGGCTTTTTAATGTCAGACATGGTGCTCTTTTATGTTTAACATGGTGGCTCTTTTATGTTTGACATGGTGGCTCTTTAATGTTTAACCTGGTGGCTCTTTTATGTTTGAAACAGTGGCTCTTTTATGTTTGACACAGTGGCTCTTTAATGTTCGACAAAGTGGCTATTTAATGTTTCAAAAGGAGGCTTTTTAAATGTTTGACATGGTGGCTCCTAATGTTCGAAATGGTGGCTCTTTAATGTTTGACATAAGACACATATATATTGACATGGTGGCTCTTAAATGTTTGACATGGTGGCTCTTTAATGTTCGAGAAAGTGGCTCTTTAATGTTTTCATGGTGGCTCTTTTATGTTTGACATAGTGGCTCTTTTATGTTTGACATGGTGGCTCTTTTATGTTTGACATGGTGGCTCTTTTAGGTTTGACATGGTGGCTCTTAAATGTTGACATGGTGGCTCCTTAATGTTTGACATGGTGACTCTTTAATGTTTCAAATGGTGGCTCTTTAATGTTTTACATGGTGGCTCTTAAATGTTTGACATGGTAGCTCTTTAATATTCTACATTGTGGCTCTTAAGTGTTCGAAATGGTGGATCTTTTAGGTTTGACATGATGGCTGTTTAATGTTCAACATAGTGGCTCTTTAATATTCTACATGGTGGCTCTTTTATGTTTAACATGGTGGCTCTTTAATGTTTGACATAAAGTCACTTATATGTTCGAAATGGTGGCTCTTTAATATTTTACATTGTGGCTCTTAAATGTTCGACATGGTGGCTCTTTTAGGTTTGACATGATGGCTCTGTTAGGTTTAACATGATGGCTCTTTTAGGTTTAACATGGTGGCTCTTTTAGGTTTAACATGGTGGCTCTTTTAGTTTAACATGGTGGCTCTTTAGGTTTAACATGGTGGCTCCTAAATGTTCGACATGGTGGCTCTTTAATATTCTTCATGTTATAGCTCTTTCATGTTTGACATGGTGGCTCTTTAATGTTCGAAATGGTGGCTCTTTAATGTTCGAAAAGGTGGCTCTTTAATGTTTGACACAAAGTCACATATATGTTTGACATGGTGGCTCTTAAATGTTTGACATGGTGGCTCTTTATGTTTGACATGTTGGCTGTTTTATGTTTGACATGTTGGCTCTTTTATGTTTGACATGATGGCTCTTTTAGGTTTGACATGGTGGCTCTTTTATGCTTGATATGGTGGCTCTTTAATGTTTAGCATGGTGACTTTTAATGTTTGACATGGTGGCTCTTTTATGTTTGACATGGTGGCTCTTTAATGTTCGCCATGGTGGCTCTTTAATGTTCGCCATGGTGACTCTTTAGTGTTTGACATGGTGGCTCTTTAATGTTCGACATGGTGGCTCTTTAATGTTTGACATGGTGGCACTTTTATGTTTGACATGGTGGCTTTTTAAAGTTCGCCATGGTGGCTCTTTAAAGTTTGACATGGTGGCACTTTTATGTTTGACATGGTGGCTCTTTTATGTTTGACATGGTGGCTCTTTACTGTTTGAAATGGTGGCTCTTTAATGTTCTACATGGTAACTCTTTTATGTTTGATACGGTGGCTTTTTAATGTCTGACATGGTGGCTCTTTTATGTTTGACATGGTGGCTCTTTAATGTTCTTCATGGTGGCTCTTTAATATTCTACATGTTGGCTCTTTTATGTTCGACATGGTGGCTGTTATTTGTTCTACATGGTAACTCTTTTATGTTTGATACGGTGGCTTTTTAATGTCTGACATGGTGGCTCTTCTATGTTTAACATGGTGGCTCTTCTATGTTTGACACGGTGGCTCTTTAATTTTCGACAAAGTGGCTATTTGATGTTCGAAATGGTGGCTCTTTAAAGTTTGACATAAAGTCACATATATGTTTGACATGGTGGCTCTTAAATGTTTGACATGGTGGCTCTTAAATGTTTGACATGGGGGCTCTTTAATGTTTGACATGGTGGCTCTTAAATGTTTGACATGGTGGCTCTTAAATGTTAGACGTGGTGGCTTGTTTAGGTTTGACATAGTGGCTCTTCTATGTTTGAAATGGTGGCTTTTTAATCGTTAACATGGAGTCACGTATATGTTTGACATAGTGCTTATTTTATGTTTGACATGGTAACTCTTTTATATTCGAAATGTTGGCTCTATAATGTTCGACATGGTGGCTCTTCGTTGTTTGACATTGCGCTTCTATTATGTTTAGCAGTTTTGTTGTGTTTTTAAGGTGTTTTGATAAAAAAAATCTTTTTGCACTACTAAGATTCGAACCCATGTCGCTACATTAGCATTCCAGTCTGTTCGCATCTTGGCTATATCTTTCCAATTGGAGAACGTGAATTGTGGCCCTTATAATTCAATTCTTACAGCAAGTCAATTGAAGTAAAAAGTTATGACATAATCAATTTCTCAGTCAGCCAGTATCAGTCTCAATTTGAGTTAGTAATATTGGTTACGCAATTTAAATCAAGTCGTGTGTGCATTTCTTCGGCACTGTTTTCAACTTGTTGTGATGCAATCTTTATCACAATCGGAATTCAGCCAGTCAGTTTTTTCTCTAGCATTCTTACAATGAATTTTAGGTCGAAAGAGCTGCTTGACCTTTGCAAAAAAGCAGGTTTTTCGAATATTTAATCCCTTTAACATTGAGCAATTTCTTAGCCAAGATGCATGTACCGTCCCAGGAAAATTTCTGATCAAATGGTGCAGGTTTGAAGAAAATTGGTTGAGCCATTTTTTCTGAAATCTATCGCATACCTACCTACCCACATACAGACAACTCATTTTCAGTATATAGGACTAGCAATCTTCGCCCCCCCCGATGGGGGACATCTGGATAGAACTTCTGTTCTCTACAAGTAACAAAAAGACAGCCAAAAATCCTACAAAAAGACAACAGACAAACTGCTCAAATTTTTTCTCTAGCATTCTTACAATGCATTTCAAGTCGAAAATTTTGCTTGACCTTTGCAAAAAAGCATGTTTTTTCGAATATTTAATCCTTTTAACATTGAGCAATTTCTTAGCCAAGATGCATGTACCGTCCCAGGAAAATTTCTGATCAAATGGTGCAAGTTTGAAGAAAATCGGTTGAGCCATTTTTTCTGAAATCTATCGCATACCTACCTACCCACATACAGACAACTCATTTTCAGTATATAGGACTAGCAATCTTCGCCCCCCCCCCCCCCCGATGGGGGACATCTGGATAGAACTTCTGTTCTCTACAAGTAACAAAAAGACAGCCAAAAATCCTACAAAAAGACAACAGACAAACTGCTCAAATAAAGTGCATTGCAAAAAGAAATCATCCCAAGACCGCAAGCATCCCCAAGATAGCAAGAATCCCCAAGATAGCAAGCATCCCCCAGATAGCAAGCATCCCCAAGATAGCAAGCATCCCCCAGATAGCAAGCATCCCCCAGAAAGCAAGCATCCCCCAGATAGCAAGCATCCCCCAGATAGCAAGCATCCCCCAGATAGCAAGCATCCCCAGATAGCAAGCATCCCCCAGATAGCAAGCATCCCCCAGATAGCAAGCATCCCCCAGATAGCAAGCATCTCCAAGATAGCAAGCATCCCCCAGATAGCAAGCATCCCCCAAATAGCAAGCATCCCCAAGATAGCAAGCATCCCCAAGATAGCAAGCATCCCCCAGATAGCAAGCATCCCCAAGATAGCAAGCATCCCCCAGATAGCAAGCATCCCCCAGATAGCAAGCATCCCCCAGATAGCAAGCATCCCCAGATAGCAAGCATCCCCAAGATCGCAAGCATCCCCAGATAGCAAGCATCCCCAAGATAGATAGCATCCCCAAATAGTAAGCATCCACCAGACAATAAGTAGCTAGTGCGACAATTTCCTTAGCATTATAGCGGCTCCTTTAAAATTCGCTTACTTTTACGTTTGAAATTGTGTATCTTTTATGTTTAACAGGGTGGCTCTTTTATGTTATACATTTTGGCTCTTTTATGTTATACATTGTGGCTCTTTTTTGTTCTACGCTCGTACATGGTAACTCTTTTATGTTTGATACGGTGGCTTTTCAATGTCTGACATGGTGGCTCTTCTATGTTTGACATGGGGCTCTTCTATGTTTGACATGGGGGCTCTTCTATGTTTGACATGGGGGCTCTTCTATGTTTGACATTGGAGCTCTTCTATGTTTGACAAAGTGGCTTTTTAATGTTTGACATATTGGCTCTATTATGTTTGACATGGTGGCTCTTTAATGTTCAAAAAGGTGGCTCTTTTATGTTTGACATAGTGGCTCTTTAATGTTTGACATGGTGGCTCTTTAATGTTTGACATGGTGGCTCTTTAATTTTTGACATGGTGGCTCTTTAATGTTGGACATGGTGGCTCTTTAATGTTAGACATGGTGGCTCTTTAATGTTTGACATGGGGTCTCTTCAATGTTTGACATGGAGTTACGTATATGTTTGACATGGTGGCTCTTTAATGTTTTACATGGTGGCACTTTCATGTTTGACCTGGTGGCTCTTTAATGTTTGACATGGTGGCTCTTTAATGTTCGACATGGTGGCTCTTTAATGTTCTACATTGTGGCTCCTTATTGTTTGACATGATGGCTTTTTGATGTTTGACATCATGCCTCTTTAATGTTCAACATTGTGGCTCTTTAATGTTCTACATTGTGGCTCTTAAATGTTCGACATTGTGGCTCTTTAACGTTCGACAGGGTGGCTCTTTAATGTTTGACATGGAGTCACGTATGTGTTAGACATGGAGTCATGTATATATTTGGCATGGAGTCACATATATGCTTTACATGGTGGCTCTTTAATGTTTGACATGTTGGCTCTTTAATGTGTGACATGGTGGCTCTTTAATGTTTGACATGGAGTCATGTATGTGTTTGGCATGGAGTCATGTATATATTTGGCATGGAGTCACGTATATGTTTGACATGGTGGCTCTTTAATGTTTGACATAGTGGCTCTTTAATGTTCAACATGGTGGCTCTCTTATGTTTGACATGATGGCTCTTTAATGTTCGACATGGTGGCTGTTTAATGTTTGTTATGGAGTCATATGTATATGTTTTACATGGTGGCTCTTTTATGTGTGACATGGAGTCACGTATATATTTGGCATGGAGTCACGTAAATGTTTTACATGGTGGCTCTTTAATGTTAGACATGGTGGCTTTTTAGTTTTTGACATGGTGGCTCTTTAATGTTTGACATGGTGGCTCTTATATGCTTGACATGGTGGCTCTTTTATGCTTGACATGGTGGCTCTTTAATGTTCGACATGGTGACTCTTTAATGTTCGACATGGTGGCTCTTTAATGTTCAATATGGTGGCTCTTCTATGTTTGACATTGTGCTTCTTTTATGTTTAGCAGTTTTGTGTTTTTAATGTGTTTTAATAAAAAAATCTTTTTGCACTACTAAGATTCGAACCCAGTTCACTACTTTAGCATCCCAGTCTGTTCGCATCTGGGCTATCTCTTTTGATTTGGAGAACATGAATTGTGGCCCTTATAATTCAATTCTTACAGCAAGTCAATTGGAGTAGAAAGTTATGACATAATCAATTTCTCAGTCAGCCAGTATCAGTCTCAATTTAAGTTAGCAATATGGTTACGCAATTTTAATCAAGTCGGGTGTGCATTTCTTCGACACCGTTTTCAAATTGTTGTGATGCAATCTTTATTACAATCGGAATTCAGCCAGTCAGTTTTTTCTCTAGCATTCTTCCAATGCATTCCAGGTCGAAAGAGCTGCTTGACCTTTGCAAAAAAGCATGTTTTTCGAATATTTAATTCCTTTAAAATTGAGCAATTTTTTAGCCAAGATGCATGTACCGTCCCAGGAAAATTTCTGATCAAATGGTGCAAGTTTGAAGAAAATCAGTTGAGCCAATTTTTCTGAAATCTATCGCATACCCATATACAGACATTTCATTTTTAGTATATAGGACTAGCAATCTTTGCCCCCCGTTGGGGACATCTGTATAGAACCTCTGTTCTCTACAAGTAACAAAAAGATAGCCAAAAAAGGCCTTCACAAAGAAAACAGACAAAGTACTCAAAGGAAGTGCAATGCAAAAAGAAATCATCCCAAGACAGCAAGCATCCCCCAGATAGCAAGCATCTTCCAGATTACAAGCAACCCCCGGATAGCAAGCATCCCCCAGATAGCAAGCATCCCCCAGATAGCAAGCATCCGCCAGATAGCAAGCATCCCCTACATAGATAGCATCCCCAAATAGCAAGCATCCACCAGACAATAAGTAGCTAGTGCTACAATTTCCTTAGCATTATAGTGGCTCCTTTAAAATTCGCTTACTTTTATGTTTGAAATTGTGTAAATTTTATGTTTGACATGGTGGCTGTTTTATGTTCTACATGGCAACTGTTTTATGTTTGAAACGATGGCTTTTTAATGTCAGACATGGTGGCTCTTTTATGTTTTACATGGTGGCTCTTTTATGTTTGAAACAGTGGCTCTTTTATGTTTGACACAGTGGCTCTTTAATGTTCGACAAAGTGGCTATTTAATGTTTGACAAGGTGGCTTTTAAATTTTTGACATGGTGGCTCCTTAATGTTCGAAATGGTGGCTCTTTAATGTACGACATAATGGCTCTTTAATGTTTGACAATGTGGCTTTTGAATGTTTGACATGGTGGCTCTTTAATGTTTGACATGGTAGCTCTGTTATGTTTCACATGGTGGCTCTTTAATGTACGACATAATGGCTCTTTAATGTTTTACATGGTGGCTCTTTTATGTTTAACATGCTAGCTCTTTGTTATTTTACAAGGCGGCTCTTTTATGTTCGACATGGTGGCTCTTTAATATTCTTCATGTTATAGCTCTTTCATGTTTGACATGGTGGCTCTTTAATGTTTGAAATGGTGACTCTTTAATGTTTAACACAAAGTCACATATATGTTTGACATGGTGGCTCTTAAATGTTTGACATGGTGGCTGTTTATGTTTGACATGTTGGCTCTTTTATGTTTGACATGTTGGCTCTTTTATGTTTGACATGGTGGCTCTTTAATGTTCGAAAAAGTGGCTCCTAAATGTTTGACATAGTGGCTCTTTGATGTTCGAAATAGTGGCTCTTTTATTTTTGACATGGTGGCTCTTTAATGTTCGAAATGGTAGCTGTTTAATGTTCGAAATGGTGGCTCTTTTATGTTTGACATAAAGTCACTTATATGTTTTACATGGTGCCTCTTGAAATATTAGACATGTTGGCTCGTTTAGGTTTGACATGGTAGCTCTTTAATGTTCGACATGTTGGCTCTTTTATGTTTGAAATGGTGGCTCTTTAATGTTCAAAATAGTGGCTCTTTTATGTTCGATATGGTGGCTCTTTAATGTTCGAAATGGTGGCTCTTTAATGTACGACATAATGGCTCTTTAATGTATGACAATGTGGCTTTTGAATGTTTGACATGGTGGCTCTTTAATGTTTGACATGGTAGCTCTGTTATGTTCGACATGGTGGCTCTTCTAGGTTTGACACGAAGGCTCTTAAATGTTTAACATGGTTGCTCTTTAATGTTTCACATGGTGGCTCTTTAATGTTTTACATGGCGGCTCTTTTATGTTCGACATGGTGGCTCTTTTATGTTCGACATGGTGGCTCTTTTATGTTTGACATATTGGCTCTTTTATGTTTGACATGGTGGCTCTTTAATGTTCGAAAAAGTGGCTCCTAAATGTTTGACATAGTGGCTCTTTGATGTTCGAAATAGTGGCTCTTTTATGGTCGACATGGTGGCTCTTTAATGTTCGAAATGGTGGCTGTTTAATGTTCGAAATGGTGGCTCTTTTATGTTTGACATAAAGTCACTTATATGTTTTACATGGTGCCTCTTAAATATTAGACATGGTGGCTCGTTTAGGTTTGACATGGTGGCTCTTTAATATTCGATATGTTGGCTCTTTTATGTTCGACATGGTGGCTTTTCTATGTTTGACATTGCGCTTCTTTTATGTTTAGAAGTTTTGTGTTTTTAAGGTGTTTTAATAAAAAAAAATCTTTTTTGCACTACTAAGATTCGAACCCAGGTCGCTACATTAGCATTCCAGTCTGTTCGCATCTGGGCTATCTTTTTCAATTGGAGAACACGAATTGTGGCCCTTATAATTCAATTCTTACAGCAAGTCAATTGGAGTAAAAGTTATGACATAATCAATTTCTCAGTCAGCCAGAATCAGTCTCAATTTAAGTTGGCAATATGGTTACGCAATTTAAATCAAGTCGTGTGTGCATTTCTTTGACACTGTTTTCAACTTGTTGTGATGCAATCTTTATCACAATCGGAATTCAGCCAGTCAGTTTTTTCTCTAGCATTCTTACAATGCATTTCAAGTCGAAAATTTTGCTTGACCTTTGCAAAAAAGCATGTTTTTCGAATATTTAATCCTTTTAACATTGAGCAATTTCTTAGCCAAGATGCATGTACCGTCCCAGGAAATTTTCTGATCAAATGGTGCAAGTTTGAAGAAAATCGGTTGAGCCATTTTTTTCTGAAATCTATCGCATACCTACCTACCCACATACAGACAACTCATTTTCAGTATATAGGACTAGCAATCTTCGCCCCCCCCGATGGGGGACATCTGGATAGAACTTCTGTTCTCTACAAGTAACAAAAAGACAGCCAAAAATCCTACAAAAAGACAACAGACAAACTGCTCAAATTTTTTCTCTAGCATTCTTACAATGCATTTCAAGTCGAAAATTTTGCTTGACCTTTGCAAAAAAGCATGTTTTTTCGAATATTTAATCCTTTTAACATTGAGCAATTTCTTAGCCAAGATGCATGTACCGTCCCAGGAAAATTTCTGATCAAATGGTGCAAGTTTGAAGAAAATCGGTTGAGCCATTTTTTCTGAAATCTATCGCATACCTACCTACCCACATACAGACAACTCATTTTCAGTATATAGGACTAGCAATCTTCGCCCCCCCCCCCGATGGGGGACATCTGGATAGAACTTCTGTTCTCTACAAGTAACAAAAAGACAGCCAAAAATCCTACAAAAAGACAACAGACAAACTGCTCAAATAAAGTGCATTGCAAAAAGAAATCATCCCAAGACCGCAAGCATCCCCAAGATAGCAAGAATCCCCAAGATAGCAAGCATCCCCAGATAGCAAGCATCCCCAAGATAGCAAGCATCCCCCAGATAGCAAGCATCCCCAGAAAGCAAGCATCCCCCAGATAGCAAGCATCCCCCAGATAGCAAGCATCCCCCAGATAGCAAGCATCCCCCAGATAGCAAGCATCCCCCAGATAGCAAGCATCCCCCAGATAGCAAGCATCCCCCAGATAGCAAGCATCTCCAAGATAGCAAGCATCCCCCAGATAGCAAGCATCCCCCAGATAGCAAGCATCCCCAAGATAGCAAGCATCCCCAAGATAGCAAGCATCCCCCAGATAGCAAGCATCCCCAAGATAGCAAGCATCCCCAGATAGCAAGCATCCCCAGATAGCAAGCATCCCCCAGATAGCAAGCATCCCCCAGATAGCAAGCATCCCCAAGATAGCAAGCATCCCCCAGATAGCAAGCATCCCCAAGATAGATAGCATCCCCAAATAGTAAGCATCCACCAGACAATAAGTAGCTAGTGCGACAATTTCCTTAGCATTATAGCGGCTCCTTTAAAATTCGCTTACTTTTACGTTTGAAATTGTGTATCTTTTATGTTTAACAGGGTGGCTCTTTTATGTTATACATTTTGGCTCTTTTATGTTATACATTGTGGCTCTTTTTTGTTCTACGCTCGTACATGGTAACTCTTTTATGTTTGATACGGTGGCTTTTCAATGTCTGACATGGTGGCTCTTCTATGTTTGACATGGGGGCTCTTCTATGTTTGACATGGGGGCTCTTCTATGTTTGACATGGGGGCTCTTCTATGTTTGACATTGGAGCTCTTCTATGTTTGACAAAGTGGCTTTTTAATGTTTGACATATTGGCTCTATTATGTTTGACATGGTGGCTCTTTAATGTTCAAAAAGGTGGCTCTTTTATGTTTGACATAGTGGCTCTTTAATGTTTGACATGGTGGCTCTTTAATGTTTGACATGGTGGCTCTTTAATTTTTGACATGGTGGCTCTTTAATGTTGGACATGGTGGCTCTTTAATGTTAGACATGGTGGCTCTTTAATGTTTGACATGGGGTCTCTTCAATGTTTGACATGGAGTTACGTATATGTTTGACATGGTGGCTCTTTAATGTTTTACATGGTGGCACTTTCATGTTTGACCTGGTGGCTCTTTAATGTTTGACATGGTGGCTCTTTAATGTTCGAAGTGGTGGCTCTTTAATGTTTGACATAAAGTCACATATATGTTTGACATGGTGGCTCTTGAATGTTTAACATAGTGGCTCTTTAATGTTTGACAATGTGGCTCTTTAATGTTTTACATGGTGGCTCTTTTATGATCGACATGGTGGCTCTTTTATGTTCGACATGGTGGCTCTTTATTGTTTGACATGGTGGCTCTTTAATGTTCGAAATGGTGGCTCTTTAATGTTTGACATGGTGGCTCTTTATTGTTCGACATGGTGGCCCTTTATTGTTCAAAATGGTGGCTCTTTTATGTTTGACATGGTTGCTCTTTTATGTTCGACATGGTGGCTCTTAAATATTTGACATGGTGGCTTTTTAATGTTTCACATGGTGGCTCTTTAATGTTAGACATGGTGGCTCTTTAATGTTTGACATAATGGCTCTTTAATGTTTGACAATGTGGCTCTTTAATGTTTTACATGGTGGCTCTTTTATGATCGACATGGTGGCTCTTTTATGTTCGACATGGTGGCTCTTTAATGTTCGAAATGGTGGCTCTTTAATGTTTGACATAAAGTCACACATATGTTTGACATGGTGGCTCTTTATTGTTTGACATGGTGGCTCTTTTAATGTTCGAAATGTTGGCTCTTTAATGTTTGACATGGTGGCTCTTTATTGTTCGACATGGTGGCTCTTTAATGTTCAAAATGGTGGCTCTTTTATGTTTGACATGGTTGCTCTTTAATGTTCGACATGGTGGCTCTATAATGTTAGACATGGTGGCTTTTTAATGTTCGACATGGTGCCTCTTTAATGTTCGACATGGTGGTCCTTTTATGTTTGACATGGTGGCTCTTTAATGTTTGACATGGAGTCACATATATGTTGGACATGGTGGCTCTTTAATGTTCGACATGGTGGCTCTTGAATGTTAGACATGGTGGTTCTTTAATGTTCGACATGGTGGCTCTTTAATGTTTGACATTGTGGCTCTTTAATGTTTGACATGGTGGCTCTTTTATGTTAGACATTGTGGTTCTTTTATGTTCGACATGGTGGCTCTTTTATGTTTGACATGGTGGCTCTTTATTGTTTGACATAAAGTCACATATATGTTTTACATGGTGCTTCTTTTATGTTTTGCATGGTGCCTCTAAATGTTTGACATGGTGGATCTTTTATGTTTGACATGGTAGCTCTTTTATGTTCGACATGGTGGGTCTTTAATGTTTGACATGGTAGCTCTTTTATGTTCGACATGGTGGCTCTCTTTTATGTTTGACATAGTGGCTCTTAAATGTTTGACATGGTGGCTCTTTAATGTTCGAAATGGTGGTTTTTTTATGTTTGACATGGTGGCTCTTTATTGTTCGACATGGTGGCTCTTTAATGTTCAAAATGGTGGCTCTTTTATGTTTGACATGGTTGCTCTTTAATGTTCGACATGGTGGCTCTATAATGTTAGACATGGTGGCTTTTTAATGTTCGACATGGTGCCTCTTTAATGTTCGACATGGTGGTCTTTTTATGTTTGACATGGTGGCTCTTTAATGTTTGACATGGAGTCACATATATGTTGGACATGGTGGCTCTTTAATGTTCGACATGGTGGCTCTTTAATGTTAGACATGGTGGTTCTTTAATGTTCGACATGGTGGCTCTTTAATGTTTGACATTGTGGCTCTTTAATGTTTGACATGGTGGCTCTTTTATGTTCGACATTGTGGTTCTTTTATGTTCGACATGGTGGCTCTTTACTGTTTGACATGGAGTTACATATATGTTTGACATGGTGGCTCTTTAATGTTTGACATGGTGGCTTTTTTATGTTCTTCATGGTGGCTCTTTTATGTTTGACATGGAGTCAAGAATATACTTGAAATGGTGACTCGTTAATGTTAGACATGGTGGCTCTTTAATGTTTGACCTGGTGGCAGCTTAACGTAATGATGGCTTTTTAATGTTTGACATGGTGGCTCTTTAATATTTGACATGGTGGCTCTTTAATGTTCGACATGGTGGCTCTTTAATGTTAGACATGGTCTCTCTTTAATTTTTGACATGGTGGCTCTTTAATGTTCGACATAGTGGTCCTTTTATGCTTGACATGGTGGCTCTTTAATATTTGACATGGTCTCTCTTTAATGTTTGACATGATGGCTCTTTAATGTTTGGCATGATGGCTCTTTGATGTTTGACATGGAGTCACGAATATACTTGACATGGTGACTCAATAATGTTAAACATGGTGGCTCTTTAATGTTTGACATGGTGGCTCTTTATTGTTCGACATGGTGGCTCTTTAATGTTCAAAATGGTGGCTCTTTTATGTTTGACATGGTTGCTCTCTAATGTTCGACATGGTGGCTCTATAATGTTAGACATGGTGGCTTTTTAATGTTCGACATGGTGCCTCTTTAATGTTCGACATGGTGGTCTTTTTATGTATGACATGGTAGCTCTTTAATGTTTGACATGGAGTCACATATATGTTGGACATTGTGGCTCTTTAATGTTTGACATGGTAGCTCTTTTGTGTTCGACATGGTGGCTCTTTTATGTTTGACATAGTGGCTCTTAAATGTTTGACATGGTGGCTCTTTAATGTTCGAAATGGTGGCTCTTTAATGTTTGCATGGTGGCTCTTTATTGTTCGACATGGTGGCTCTTTAATGTTCAAAATGGTGGCTGTTTTGTGTTTGACATGGTTGCTCTTTAATGTTCGACATGGTGGCTCTATAATGTTAGACATGGTGGCTTTTTAATGTTCGACATGGTGCCTCTTTAATGTTCGACATGGTGGTCTTTTTATGTATGACATGGTGGCTCTTTAATGTTTGACATGGAGTCACATATATGTTGGACATTGTGGCTCTTTAATGTTTGACATGGTAGCTCTTTTGTGTTCGACATGGTGGCTCTTTTATGTTTGACATAGTGGCTCTTAAATGTTTGACATGGTGGCTCTTTAATGTTCGAAATGGTGGCTCTTTAATGTTTGCATGGTGGCTCTTGAATGTTAGACATGGTGGTTCTTTAATGTTTGACATGGTGGCTCTTTAATATTTGACATAGTGGCTCTTTTATGTTTGACATGATGGCTCTTTAATGTTTGGCATGATGGCTCTTTGATGTTTGACATGGAGTCACGAATATACTTGACATGGTGACTCAATAATGTTAAACATGGTGGCTCTTTAATGTTAGACATGGTGGTTCTTTAATGTTCGACATGGTGGCTCTTTAATGTTTGACATGGAGTCAAGAATATACTTGAAATGGTGACTCGTTAATGTTAGACATGGTGGCTCTTTAATGTTTGACCTGGTGGCAGCTTAACGTAATGATGGCTCTTTAATGTTTGACATGGTGGCTCTTTAATATTTGACATGGTGGCTCTTTAATGTTCGACATGGTGGCTCTTTAATGTTAGACATGGTCTCTCTTTAATTTTTGACATGGTGGCTCTTTAATGTTCGACATAGTGGTCCTTTTATGCTTGACATGGTGGCTCTTTAATATTTGACATAGTGGCTCTTTTATGTTTGACATGATGGCTCTTTAATGTTTGGCATGATGGCTCTTTGATGTTTGACATGGAGTCACGAATATACTTGACATGGTGACTCAATAATGTTAAACATGGTGGCTCTTTAATGTTAGACATGGTGGTTCTTTAATGTTCGACATGGTGGCTCTTTAATGTTTGACATGGTAGCTCTTTTATGTTCGACATGGTGGCTCTTTTATGTTTGACATAGTGGCTCTTCAATGTTTGACATGGTGGCTCTTAAAAGTTCGAAATGGTGGCTCTTTAATGTTTGACATGGTGGCTCTTTATTGTTCGACATGGTGGCTCTTTAATGTTCAAAATGGTGGCTCTTTTATGTTTGACATGGTTGCTCTCTAATGTTCGACATGGTGGCTCTATAATGTTAGACATGGTGGCTTTTTAATGTTCGACATGGTGCCTCTTTAATGTTCGACATGGTGGTCTTTTTATGTATGACATGGTGGCTCTTTAATGTTTGACATGGAGTCACATATATGTTGGACATTGTGGCTCTTTAATGTTTGACATGGTGGCTCTTTAATATTTGACATGGTGGCTCTTTAATGTTCGACATGGTGGCTCTTTAATGTTTGACATGGTGGTCGTTTTATGTTGGACATGGTGGCTCTCTAATGTTTGACATGGTGGCTCTTTAATGTTAGACATGGTGGCTCTTTAATGTTAGACATGGTGGCTCTTTAATGTTAGACATGATGGCTCTTTAATGTTCGACATAGTGGCTCTTTAATGTTTTACATTGTTGTTTTTTGTGTTTAGCATTTAGTGTTTTTAAGGTTTTTTAATAAAAAAATCTTTTTGCACTACTAAGATTCGAACCCAGGCTGCTACATTAGCAGTCCAGTCTGTTCGCATCGAGGCTATCTCTTTTCAATTGGAGAACATGATTTGTGGCCCTTATAATTCAATACTTACAGCAAGTTGGTTAGAGTAAAAAGTTATGACATAATCAATTTCTCAGTCAGCCAGTATCAGCCTCAATTTAAGTTAGCAATATGGTTACGCAATTTCAATCAAGTCGTGTGTGCATTTCTTCGCCACTGTTTTCAACTTGTTGTGATGCAATCTTTATCACGATCGGAATTCAGCCAGTCAGTTTTTTCTCTAGCATTCTTACAATGAATATTAGGACGAAAGAGCTGCTTGACCTTTGCAAAAAAGCAGGTTTTTCGAATATTTAATCCCTTTAAAATTGAGCAATTTCTTAGCCAAGATGCATGTACCGTCCCAGGAAAATTTCTGATCGAATGGTGCAAGTTTGAAGAAAATCGGTTGAGCCGTTCGGGAGAAAATCAATTACAAGCAAGCAACCAAGCATTTCATTTTTAGTATATTAGATTAATTAATGTGACTGCACTTGGAATCGAGCCTGGGCCGCTGGCACATGAGAGTGCCCGGCTACACCACTCGGTCGTAAATTCCCTGCAGCACGCGGCCGAGCTCACCCTAAAGTACTCAACAGCCGTGTCCTCATCGTCCTCGGTGACTGGTGTTCGCTTAACTTCACCCGCTTCATCAGCCCCAGCGCCTGCCAGCTTCTCTTTGTGTATCTGGGCAGCGATAGACCAGCACCTGGAGCAGAACTGATTGTTGATCCTTCGGAAATTTGCGTACCAAGAAATTTTCTCTTCGTGACCGCAGTCGAACTGCCGGCTGACCATTTGCATCCGGTTCTCCTGCGGTTGCACACCGAGTTCGGGCTTTGTTAGCCTACGAGATCTAAGTTTGTGTGGGTTTCTATACCCCGATTGTGGGTTTTCTATACCAGGTTGTGGGTTTTCTATACCCCGATTGTGGGTTTTCTATACCAGGTTGTGGGTTTTCTATACCCCGATTGTGGGTTTTCTATACCAGGTTGTGGGTTTTCTATACCCCGATTGTGGGTTTTCTATACCAGGTTGTGAGCTTCTATACCCCGATTGTGGGTTTTCTATACCAGGTTGTGGGTTTTCTATACCCCGATTGTGGGTTTTCTATACCAGGTTGTGGGTTTTCTATACCCCGATTGTGGGTTTTCTATACCAGGTTGTGGGTTTTCTATACCCCGATTGTGGGTTTTCTATACCAGGTTGTGAGTTTTCTATACCAGGTTGTGGGTTTTGTATACCGGGTTGTGGGTTTTCTATACCCCGATTGTGGGTTTTCTATACCAGGTTGTGGGTTTTCTATACCCCGATTGTGGGTTTTCTATACCAGGTTGTGGGTTTTCTATACCCCGATTGTGGGTTTTCTATACCAGGTTGTGAGTTTCTATACACTGGTTGTGGGTTTTGTATACCGGGTTGTGGGTTTTCTATACCGGGTTGTGGGTTTTGTATACCGGGTTGTTGGTTTCTTTATGGAGTTGTGGGTTTTTTATGGAGTTGTGGGTTTCTTTATGGAGTTGTGGGTTTTTTATGGAGTTGTGGGTTTCTTTATGGAGTTTTGGGTTTCTTTATCGTGTTATGGGTTTCTATATCGTGTTGTGGGTTTTGATACCGGGTTTTGAGTTTCGGTGCAGGGTTGTGGCTTGTGGGTTTCGTGCTGAGTTTTGGGTTTTGGTTTAAAGTTTAAGTTATGGAAATCTGAACACTCATGGATTATAACTATCTAAGAATTAAAATATGATCTCTCAATACAATTTGATAAGTCAGTCTTACCTTAACAAAAGTCTCCAGGTAGGCTCTCTGCTGCTGCTGCTCCATAGCGAGTACCTCGGGTGGTGGCTGGTAACCCGCAGGTGGTCTGTAGTCGGCGGGTCTGTTAGCTGAGCACACCTGGCAGCCCGGTCGGTACGGGGCATTCTTGTACGTGCATTTTGGGCACAGCCAGCCCGGCTGAAAAAAATTACAACTCAAAGTTAAAAATAAACAGCCAAATAGTTTATTTATTTCTCCGAATCATATTACTTTTAGTAGTTGTCGGTAAGTGAAATATTAAAGTAGCACTTACTCCTCTTCGAAAAATTTTAAGAATTGTCGTAGACGCCATTATACTTCGATGGTTAGAGTTCAAATTAGCCGTCAGTCCTTGGTTCGAATCTCAAGCGATTCGAACAACACATTTTTCCAGCAATTTTCTATTTTTTAGTAAGTAGCAATCAAGTTGTATCATTTTCTATATTTTTATATAAATTATACTAGCATTACGTATAGTCCAATTATCCCAGTCAAACGTTTCAGCCACACACAAACGCATAATGATTCACAAAAATATTATTTTCGATACATATCGGCTATTTGAAATTATATAAAAACGGTTCGATTTAAAGATCGAAATTCTTTCTTGCCTGATCTCGCAGCTCCTGGTCTAGCAGCTGTTCCAGCCGCTGCTGCTCCGGATCTTCTGGAGGCTCGTAGCCGTCCGGTGGCTCGTAGCCGTCCGGTCGATCGGCTGCGCACCCGGCACAGCCCGGCCGGTGGGGCGGGTTCTTGTAGGTGCAGATCGGACAGCGCCAGCCAGGCTGAAGGAGAGCGCGGATGGGTCAGACAGACTCTCCTGCGCATGAGCCTGTCAATCTTTCCCCCTCTGGTCACTCTTTCTCTATCTGGTCACTCCCTCCCTATGTGGTCAATCTTTTCCTATGTAGTCACTCTTTCCCTGTCTGGTCACTCTTTCTCTATCTGGTCACTCCCTCCCTATCTGGTCACTCTTTCCCCATCTGGTCACTCTTTCCCGAACAGGGTCACACTTTCCCTATCTGGTCACTCTCTCCCCATCTGATCACGCCTTCGTTTATTTAGTTACTCTTTCCCTAACAGGGTCAATCCCTCTCTATCTGGTCACTCTTTCCCTATCTGGTCACTCTTTCCATAACAGAGTCACTCATTCCCTATCTGTTTTGACTGGTCACTTTCTCCCTATCTTGTCGCTCCCTCTCTATCTGGTCACTCCCTCCCTATCTGGTCACTCCCTCTATCTAGTCACACCTCCTTATCTGGTCACTTTTTCCCTATCTGGACACTTCTAAAATTGGTACTCTTTCACTGACAGTTTCACTCTTCACCCAACTTATAGCCCCCGACATTCCTACGCTCCGCTCCCCCCTCACTCACATTATCCGGATCGTCGTCCTCCACCTCAGCCTCCAATTTGTCAGCTTCATCACCGTAGGCGGCGAGCAAGTCGGCGTCAACATCAGCTGGACGGTCGGTGGCGCAGCCCTGACAGCCTGGACGACGAATCGGGTTCCAGCAGGTGCAGGTGGGACACTCCCAGTGCGGCTGCGGTTCAGGAGATTCAAGATGACCAAATTTGGGATTTCCAGATCTCTAATTTTGGGACCAAGATCCCCAAATGATGGGATTTCCAGATCTCTATTTCTGGGATCAAGATCCCCAATGATATGACTTTCGAATCTCTAATTCTGGGATCAAGATCCCCAATCATGAGATTTCTAGATCTCTAATGCTGGGATCAAGATCCCCAATCATGGGATTTTTAGATCTCTAATTTTGGGACCAAGATCCCCAAATGATGGGATTTCCAAACCCTTAATTCTGGGATCAAGATCCCCAATGATGGGATTTCCAGATCTCTATTTCTGGGATCAAGATCCCCAATGATATGACTTTCGAATCTCTAATTCTGGGATCAAGATCACCAATCATGGGATTTTTAGATCTCTAATTTTGGGACCAAGATCCCCAAATGATGGGATTTCCAAACCCCTAATTCTGGGATCAAGATCCCCAATGATGGGATCTTTAAATCTCTAATTCTGGGATGAAGATGATCCTCAATGATGGGATTTCAAATCTCTAATTATGGGATCAAGATCTCCTATGATGAGACTTCCAAATCTCTAATTCTAGGATCAAGATCCCAAAGTCCAATGATGGGATTTCAAATCTCTAATTCTGGGATCAAGATGATCCCCAATGATGGGACTTCCAAATCTTCCATTTCCAAATCCAAACCAGTCCTGGATTAGGAAAACTTATAAATTTATTAACTTTTTTATCTTTAAAAAAAACTGTTTTTACCCTAAAAAACTAGCTTCTAGTCCTCTAAAGTATATTCCACAGTCGCACAAACTAAAGAGTTTAGTAGCTAAGGCAACGAAAGCGATTAGATAAAAGCATTATTAGGTTCAGGTGAATAACACAGTATCCTGTTGGCACCCATTCAAACAGAGATTAGTTGAAGAAAAATATTGTAACCGCTATTTTAACCCAAGTTTTAGCCAGTAGTTGAACTTTCGCCTCGAAAGAAAAACTACGAATGAGAAATAAATAATTGGATTGTAAAATGCGACTCGGCTTATAAATCGACTTAGTTACCGAGCTGCTAGGGATAGTAGCTTGATATGGGATCTGGGAGGCTGGCTTAGCAACTGAGGATCTGGGAGGCTGGCTTAGCAACTGAGGATCTGGGAGGCTGGCTCAGCAACTGAGGATCTGGGGGGCTGGCCCAGCCACTGAGGATCTGGGAGGCTGGCCCAGCAACTGAGGATCTGGGAGGCTGGCTCAGCAACTGAGGATCTGGGAGGCTGGTCCAGCAACTGAGGATCTGGGAGGCTGGCCCAGCAACTGAGGATCTGGGAGGCTGGCTTAGCAACTGAGGATCTGGGAGGCTGGCCCAGCAATTGAGGATCTGGGAGGCTGGCCCAGCAACTGAGGATCTGGGAGGCTGGCTTAGCAACTGAGGATCTGGGAGGCTGGCCCAGCAATTGAGGATCTGGGAGGCTGGCCCAGCAACTGAGGATCTGGGAGGCTGGCCCAGCAACTGAGGATCTGGGAGGCTGGCCCAGCAACTGAGGATCTGGGAGGCTGGCCCAGCAACTGAGGATCTGGGAGGCTGGCCCAGCAACTGAGGATCTGGGAGGCTGGCCCAGCAACTGAGGATCTGGGAGGCTGGCCCAGCCACTGAGGATCTGGGAGGCTGGCTCAGCAACTGAGGATCTGGGAGGGTGGCGGGTAGCAGCCCAGTCTTAATACGAAAACAGCGTTAAACCTAGAAACAGACTACAGTTTCACTCAATCTCACCTCTTGGACTTGATTTTCGAAATCTTCTAAAGCAAAATCTGCAGCAGCAGCTTCCGCCGCTGCAATCAATTCTTCTCGCTTCCTCTGAACCTCCAGCCGAATCTGAGCCAGCCTCTCCTCGGTAGGCGGGGCCCAAGTCTCGCTGGCCAACCTGTCTTGCCCATGGTCCTTCACCGGAGGCGGTGGCTGCAGATACACAAGAACCTCGATGCCAAATAATTGACCAGATCTGGACTGTTCAGCAAGATTAGCCAGAGTAACCAAATCGTCTGGAACTTGCTGATTAACAATGCAACATTGGGAGGCGATAGGCAAACCAAAATTGATTAGAAGCTGCTCTTTCAGGTCGGCAATGGTGGAAGCTGGGCCTCCTGGTGGACAGAGTCGAATTTTTCTACTGAGATGACCGCCTCGAGACTGCAGAGTCACCACCACAACCATCTGAGGAGCCGCTTGCTGCTGATTGGATAAGAACTGATGCTGGGATTTCTCTGGGTAGATACATACCTGACAAGGAATCTGGCATAGCTGGTCTACAAGATGAAAAGCACTTTTAGTGCTACCATTTTTGATAGCCTGTTGCAGGCTATCAGCTAGTTGTTGGGTTTGATACATAAAGCAGTTAAGTTTTTGAATAAAACAGATGTTTTGAATTCATTGAAAAATTATATTATCATTATCAGCAAGTAATATGTTTTATTAAATGGAAATGACATTCTATATCTATAGAAACAGAACTTATATAATTTTTAAAGTTTTAAAGGATTAAGCCATAGTTTTTAGCAATAGGAATACGTTTATTCGTTTTCTGCCTATTTTTATTTTATATTATATTGCTAGAAGACTTTAACTTAAGTCCAAAAACTTGGAATATTAGACCTAAACTGAGTTAAACATTAACAAATTTAACAAAAAATGTCAAGAATCAAAATTTTATCAAATCTTTGAAATTTTAAATTCCGTGACTTTTAAGCATCAAGTAAAGTATAGAAATTATTTTTTCAGCTAGCCTATTCCCTATGACTATGCTACTTGGATAATTTTAGTTCCTTGTTTTTAAAGTTCACAAAAAAGTAATCGAAAATCGTAAAATCCAAAAGCTTATTAGGCCCTACACAAAGATACTTTTATTTCGTGAATACATAGGACTCTCTATTCGCAATATTCAAAATACTCTATATTGCAAAACACAAGCATCTGTTTATGAACATGTTCCGCCTAATACTTATATCCAAAAAAAATTATATTCATTTATTTAGAGCCCCGTCAAAAAAACTGAAACTTTTTAAAAGCATGCCCGATAGCGGATACTGATGTAGCTCGGACAATTGAAGTCAAATGAATATATAGATGAGTTCGACGATCTGGACTGACTGCGCGTGCGCACACTTGCTTCCTCTTAACTATATAAGCACGCTTTCTTCTCAAAATTGTATTTTTAGCGTCATCGTACTTTTTCGTTTTTAAAAGCAAGAAGGTTCAAGCTTAGTGATAATATTAAAACATTAAATATTAGAATTTTTAAACAAGCATTTTAACTTAGCAGATAGATAATGGGTATGCTTTATCTTTCTTAAAACAACGTGAACAGGCCTGTGAATTTTCAAATTAGCACAAGTAAGCGTACTCGGTCCCTTATAGCAAATTAAATTACAGTGTGTGTTAACAGCTCGAATTGAGGGCAGAAACCATCCAATATCTGTGTGGGTTTAACATCTTGGCTAGGAGTCCAGGATGGCCGCTAAAGCCGCTGAAAAATCGCCAGTTACTGATCAGGATGTCGAGAAAGTCGTTCTCGGTATGATTTTTTTATTTTACTTTGTTTAGTAAATTAGTTAGTATTGATAGTTAGATAGTATAAATTATGTCGTTGAATTACAGGGCAAGTTAATATTTTATTAGTTCCTTCATTTAGCTTGCGTTATTTTTATTAATTTTTGACAAGCATTGTACCTGGGCACCTGGCTATTGACTATTGTTTTAAAACCTTTACTTGTTAGTTCTTAGTTGTTGAATTACTAGGCTCAAAAATTTACTAGGCCTATTACTAGTAACAGTAGGGGGGGCCTACCCTAAATTTTACATACATTTTCATTTTTTTAAGTTGAAATACAAACTCATTATAAAATACCTTAAAGAGAATTAAGACAATTTGCTAGTATTCAGGGGGGCCTACTATTATATTATGTGTAGAACTGTTTGCTCTTAAAAATGATATAGGCATCTAAGCTCAACACTAGGCCTATATTAAATCTAAGATCAATGACAATATATTAAATAGCAAAAAAATATATAACAAAAATTGAAAAAAAACAATTATGAATTTATATACTTCAAATGGCATCAACTCCTATAGTATATTTTTTCTTAGGCCTATTAAAAAATGTAAAAAAACAGACCAAAGTGCTAATAATAGAACTTTTTATCATACTTTAAATTAATAGCTAAATTGAAGTTATTTTATAATGCTATTATTAGTAATGTATATATGGGGAAATCCAAAAATCGGGGGCAAGTTTTATGAAAATTCGTTTTTTGGCAATTTGAAAGCAATAAAGCTATAAAATAAATTTATTCAAGTTTTTAAAAAGTAAAAAAGTCTATTAAAGCACAAATTATTTTCGTATAGCTTTATTTTTAATAAAATGATTTGTTAAAACGGTAAGTTTAATTACGACCTAAAATGAGTCTAATGAAAATGATTGAAAAGCTATAATAATGTATTTTATTAACTTTAACTATCTTATAATGTTATACTCTATAATTCTACAACATATTTAACATTATTTTAAGGTTTTATTTGTTTATCACTTTTGTTACTCTTGACAACGTGTATTTTGTAGAGTTCGTTTGCAATAAATTGTATTCAACGTAAGTTTATTATTTAAACATACAAATTCCCGTAAGGATCGGAAAATTGCATTTTACTCAGCTTCTACTAAAGCGATTTGGAAAATTCTTTTTTTCCTGCATACACGCCGCGATGATACATGTTTTAGTGTAATTTCATTGTTCTTCGTCCCTTAATAAGCATACAGTAAGCATCTGATTTGGAAGCCAGGTAACACATTGGAATTCCCATAAGGATTGGAAAATTGCATTTTACTCAGCTTCTACTGAAGCGATTTCGAAAATTCTTTTTTTCCTGCATACACGCCGCGATGATACATGTTTTAGTGTAATTTCATTGTTCTTCGTCGCTTAATAAGCATACAGTAAGCATCTGATTTGGAAGCCGGGTAACACATTGGAATTCCCATAAGGATTGGAAAATTGCATTTTACTCAGCTTCTACTGAAGCGATTTGGAAAATTCTTTTTTTCCTGCATACACGCCGCGATGATACATGTTTTAGTGTAATTTCATTGTTCTTCGTCGCTTAATAAGCATACAGTAAGCATCTGATTTGGAAGCCGGGTAACACATTGGAATTCCCATAAGGATTGGAAAATTGCATTTTACTCAGCTTCTACTGAAGCGATTTGGAAAATTCTTTTTTTCCTGCATACACGCCGCGATGATACATGTTTTAGTGTAATTTCATTGTTCTTCGTCGCTTAATGAGCATACAGTAAGCATCTGATTTGGATGCCGGGTTCACATTTTGTGGTACCATTTTTTACCCAAAATTTTTAAGTCTAAATATAGGCATATTACAAATACTAATACTATGCAAGTTGATATTTAAATGAAAGAAAACAACTTAAAGATTATTTTGCAACAAGGAATTAGCGATATATTTACTTTTAGAAAAAGATGTTTGCTGGCAAACTTTGCACTTTATATTAGTATGAATTTTTGCGAGTTTATATGGTTTTAGAAAAACTTTGAAATCCTTAGAAATACTTCATCTTTTTGAATTGAATAAAAAGTAAAACACAGATTACTTTCTGTTTTGTAACTAGTAAAAAAATTAGCCTTCTCTAAGGCCTACAAGTCTTAAAATTAATTGTTTAATAATGAAAAAAAGTGAAACAAAAAATTGCAAATCGGTCAACTCGGACTTTCAAAATGCTTTTTTGTGGTTTTTTCTTATTTATTCAACAATATAAAGCATGAAAACAATAGTTTTTATCCAGAACTATTTTCTAAAGACCTATCTATCTTTCAAAAACCTTTTTTAGATACATTACTTTCCATCGAATGTCCGCAGATTTGTTTTACCGTTTTATCCCACGTTTTTGGATTTCGCCATATCTTTCTAATTAGTTCAAATTACTCCTTATTGAAAGCTCTTGTTCTAGCATTCCTAGGATCAGGGAGTCAGCTCTAATACAATAGATTTTTATTGTCTAAGGCAGAGTTTAGCAAACTTTTTTACCTTAAAGGCCAGATAAAAAACCTAGTATAAGTGTGGAGAAGAAAAAGAGAAGTAAAAGAAAAAAAAAGATGAGAAAAAAGGGTAAAAAAGAGAGGAAGAAAGAGAAAAAAGAGAGAGATGATAGAGAATAGAGGAGAGGAGAAAAAAAAGATAGAAGAGAAAGGAAAAGAAAGAGAAAAAGATAGAGGAGAAGAGAGATAAAAGGATAGAGGAGAAATGAGAAGATGAGATCAGAAAGAAGGAAGCTAAGAAGAGGCACAAAACTCTAAACTTCACAGCCACTCTAAACTTCATAAAAGCAAAGTATATTGCTATTATAAAGTTTAAAAGGACCCAAAGGCTAGATAAAAATGCTCTGCAGGGTACATGTGGCCTAAGAGCTTGAGATTGCTAAACTCCTAACCTAAGGCTATTCACTCAGCCTATTTCTGAGATAGTTTCTCTTTCTAAATGGTTCTTAATTCTTCCAATGTTAGGGGCTTCTGGTCCTATAGAAATAAAAAATAAAGTCTATTTTAGAAAGTTGCCAATGTGAGATAGGAGAAAGAAGAGATAAGACAAGACAGGGTAGAAGAGAGACAATAGATAAAAGAATAGAGATGAGGGTGCAGAAATAAGAGATGATAGGTAAGAGTGTGGAGATGAGAGCATAGAGGAGGAGAGATTAGAGATAAGAGAACAAAGAAGAGAGAGGAGGCAAAAGAGAATCTTTGTCTAGACAATGGCAGTCAATTTTTGCAAACAGAGATAACAATATTTGCGATTTGAGAGGTTTCATAAAGGATTTGGAGAGGATTTTGAACTCTTTCAGCATAGTAGCATATACCATACCTAGGCGAAAATATGCATCTCTAACTGTCTTATGTGTATAGCTAATATAATAAGCTAAGGGTTTGAGCACATACATGCGCAACAGTCGGCCGAGTCAGCCGATCCGGCCGACCGATTTGGCGGCCAACCAAGGAAGTCGCAAAAATGCCCAACCGAAAAAACACCGAAGTAGGAGTACTAAGTAGCTGACGAGGCATTTTGACTTAATAAGACAGTCATAGTTACTCCTGCCGTTTACTCAAAGTTGCGTTAATTCTGCTTTAGGGTTTTTTACATGTAAGTCGCATTTTTGGCCAAAAACTACGTCGCATTTTTGCTAAAGCTAAGTCGCACGGCTGACTGAATTTTAGAGGTTGCGCATGTATGTTTGAGCAAAGTCACGTTTTTATTTTGAATTATCTTGAATATTTTGATTTGAATTAAAGTACAAGGGATACTTTTTATTTGTTAACTCCACTCCTCGCCCCTGACCCCGCCAGCCACCAAGGTCAGCGGCACAGTAAAATGGTTCAACGTCAAGAGCGGCTACGGCTTCATCAACCGAGCCGACACCAAAGAAGACATCTTTGTCCACCAATCTGCCATTATCAAGAACAATCCTAAGAAATTTCAGCGCAGCGTTGGCGACGGCGAATCTGTTGAATTCGACGTTGTCCAAGGCGCCAAAGGCCACGAGGCTGCCAATGTTACTGGGCCGGACGGTGCTGCCGTCAAGGGCAGCGACTATGCCGCGGATCGCCAGTCTGGCCGGGGACGCGGTGGCCGAGGCGGTCGCGGCAGAGGATTCCCCAGATCTTATTATGGGCCGCCTGAGTATGGGCCTGTGATGGCTGTGAGTCTCTCTGTGTGTCCTTTTAACTCTAGAGTCTATTATCAGTGTCCCGGGTCTCTATTCTCAGTGTCCCGGGTCTCCATTCTCAGTGTCCTGGGTCTCTATTCTCAGTGTCCCGGGTCTCCATTCTCAGTGTTCCGGGTCTCCATTCTCAGTGTCCCGGGTCTCTATTCTCAGTGTCTAAATTCTCCATTCTCAGTGTCCTGGGTCTCTATTCTCAGTGTCCCGGGTCTCCATTCTCAGTGTTCCGGGTCTCCATTCTCAGTGTCCCGGGTCTCTATTCTCAGTGTCCAAATTCTCCATTCTCAGTGTCCCGGGTCTCCATTCTCAGTGTCCCGGGTCTCTATTCTCAGTGTCCCAATTCTCCATTCTCAGTGTCCCAATTCATTCTCAGTGTCCCAATTCTCCATTCTCAGTGTCCCAATTCTCCATTCTCAGTGTCCCAATTCTCCATTCTCAGTGTCCCAATTCTCTATTCTCAGTGTCCCAATTCTCCATTCTCAGTGTCCCAATTCTCCATTCTCAGTGTCCCAATTCTCCATTCTCAGTGTCCCAATTCTCCATTCTCAGTGTCCCAATTCTCCATTCTCAGTGTCTCAATTCTCCATTCTCAGTGTCCCAATTCTCCATTCTCAGTGTCCCAATTCTCCATTCTCAGTGTCCCAATTCTCTATTCTCAGTGTCCCAATTCTCCATTCTCAGTGTCCCAATTCTCTATTCTCAGTGTCCCAATTCTCCATTCTCAGTGTCCCAATTCTCTATTCTCAGTGTCCCAATTCTCCATTCTCAGTGTCCCAATTCTCCATTCTCAGTGTCCCAATTCTCTATTCTCAGTGTCCCAATTCTCCATTCTCAGTGTCCCAATTCTCCATTCTCAGTGTCCCAATTCTCTATTCTCAGTGTCCCAATTCTCCATTCTCAGTGTCCCAATTCTCTATTCTCAGTGTCCCAATTCTCTATTCTCAGTGTCCCAATTCTCCATTCTCAGTGTCCCAATTCTCCATTCTCAGTGTCCCAATTCTCCATTCTCAGTGTCCCAAATGTCTATTGAATTATTGATTATATTGCGTTTATTGTCTAAGTATTTATGCAGATTAGTAACAATAATAGTAGGACTTACTTAGCAAATTTCTGCACATCTTATTTCTACTCCTTCCCGAGACAGTATACACAGTAATGCAGTCTGTAGACCATGTAGAGTTTATTAAACTATGAGTATTCACCGTTTAATTTTTTTGGACCGCGATCGAAGCGAAGTCTTGCAACAGCCTTTCTTAGTTGCTAGTAAATGCTAGCCAAGTTAGTTGACTATGCTTTACACACCCCCTAGCAACTGTATTGTGAGAGAGGGCAGAGGGGATATCTCGAAATAAAGAGAACTTCCAGCTGTTGCCTCTGGCTTTAGTTTTCCTAATCAATAAATTCTAATCCAATCCCTCTCTTAACGGGGTAAAGAAAGAAAAGTAGAATTTGACTGTCTTGCAATGCAACACAGTGCCGTCTGTGTTTCTTTGGAATTTGCATTGCGTTGGCACAAATTCATTGCTAAGATAGCAGAGTAGCCAATTTCGTGTTTTTATTTACTAATCAGCTGACGAGGCATATTTTTAATCTACTCGCACTTTTTACCCGCAATTTTCGGACTTGGAGAAAATAAAACTAGCTGTTTTATCTCCCCGTTAGCCAAGTAGCTTTCATGTACTTGACTGTAGATTTTTTTATCTACAGCCTATATGTAGGTTGTAGAAAATGTATGTAAAATATTGAAATCAAAGTTTTTGTGCACAAATAAAGACTCAACCCCTGTGAAGAATCGCCTCTGACTCGACCCCTGTAAAGAATCGCCCCTGACTCAACCCCTGTGAAGAATCGCCTCTGACTCAACCCCTGTGAAGAATCGCCTCTGACTCAACCCCTGTGAAGAATCGCCTCTGACTCAACCCGTGTGAAGAATCGCCCCTGACTCAACCCCTGTGAAGAATCGCCTCTGACTCAACCCCTGTGAAGAATCGCCTCTGACTCAACCCGTGTGAAGAATCGCCCCTGACTCAACCCCTGTGAAGAATCGCCCCTGACTCAACCCCTGTGAAGAATCGCCCCTGACTCAACCCCTGTGAAGAATCGCCCCTGACTCAACCCCTGTGAAGAATCGCCCCTGACTCAACCCCTGTGAAGAATCGCCCCTGACTCAACCCCTGTGAAGAATCGCCCCTGACTCAACCCCTGTGAAGAATCGCCCCTGACTCAACCCCTGTGAAGAATCGCCCCTGACTCAACCCCTGTGAAGAATCGCCCCTGACTCAACCCCTGTGAAGAATCGCCCCTGACTCAACCCCTGTGAAGAATCGCCCCTGACTTAACCCTAAACAGAATCGCCCCTGACTCAACCCTACACAAAATCGCCCCTGACTGCTCGTGTCATATCGTAACTCAATTGCCTTCATTGCACAGCACCGCATCTTTCCAAAATTCTACACTCCACTGCAGTACCCCAGCTACCCTCCGGTGATGCCGCCTCCGCCACGAGGCGGCGGCTTCTACCGCGGCGGCCGCGGCGGCGGTCGCGGATTTCGCCGGCCATACAACATGGGACCTGCCAACGGCGGCGGAGGCGGAATCACCCGCGGCGGTGGCGGAGGTCTGTACTTCAGCCCGCGGCGTTACGATGTGCCCGTGCCGGCCTACGGTGGCGGCGGCGGCTTCGGACGCGGCCGAGGACGCGGTGGTCGGCGCGGCCGCGGCGGCGGTCGCAGACGCGACGCTTCGCATGCGTCGGCTGACGGAGAAAAGGTTTGGAGTCTGATTGCAGTTCCTGTATGATCTGATTGCAGTTCCTGAATGATCTGATTGCAGTTCCTGTATGATCTGATTGCAGTTCCTGTATGATCTGACTGCAGTTCCTGTATGATCTGATTGCAGTTCCTGTATGATCTGATTGCAGTTCATGTATGATCTGATTGCAGTTCCTGTATGATCTGATTGCAGTTCCTGTATGATCTGATTGCAGTTCCTGTATGATCTGATTGCAGTTCCTGTATGATCTAATTGCAGTTCCTGTATGATCTGATTGCAGTTCCTGTATGATCTGATTGCAGTTCCTGTATGATCTGATTGCAGTTCCTGTATGATCTGATTGCAGTTCTGTTACTAAGAAAAATTCTGTTTGTTTTTTTGCAGCCAGTCAACATGAATGGAGGCGAGTCCAGGGCTTAAAAATGATGGAATCAGAACTGACTTGATTGATAGACCATGGTAACCGCTGGCACCTGGTAGACGCTATTTATAACCAATTTATTTTCTTTAAAACCAAGCACCAACAACCCTAGCAGCCCTACTGACCAACTGATAGAAAAGCAGATAATTAAAAACTGTTTGGCATATCTCCGCGTATTCTGCAAAAAATTGTTGCTTGATTGATATATAACCCTGTCATCCAGGTTTACAGCATGATTTGTTATTTATCGAAGCCAACCACCTAGTCAGCTTTGGTCTTGTTTTAGTTGAATTATTACTATATAAACTGGTATTTACTTATTTGTTATCTTATCTAGTTTTTTTTAGCTATGGGTGTTCTGTATTTGCATTATTTGTGCTCCGTCATCATTTTCTCCGTATTGATTGATACATATTATCTGACTGACTTTTCTTTATTTTTTCAAATTTCAATCTTCATTTGTGTGTTTTTTCTTACCTATTATTGCCAAATTGAATTTTTATATAAGTTTATTTTCATTTTATCGTTGCTAGGGAACCGGATTCTGTGAGAACTAAGCTAATTAATAACTCATTAATTCATTGTTTAGTGATTGAAGTTGGAAATAAATTAAATTAATGCAAAAAATAACTAATTGATTAACACTCCTCCACAGTTTTTGGATCAATCATTTCTTGGAAAATGTTCAAATCGTTACTTTTATTTACTGCTGCTGCTACTACTGTTTCACCAAGCAGTAGTCTATTTAGGTTTTTTATTCCTAATAAGTATTTCTATAGGATTCTGTTTGTGTCGCTAAGTTGCTTAGAAACGCTTTTGTTGGCTTTAGTAACGAAAATGGGGGCTGCTTTGAGCTTAAAATGATTTAGTTAAAGCAGATAATTAGGTAGTCGAAGTAGTTAGTTGTTGTTAGTTAAAGGCCACTTTTCCACGTATGTGTTTAGCAAATTGCATGCGTGAGAACAAAATTTACGAGGTAGAGATAAGTGAGATTAACTAGAGATTATTGAGATTATTTAGAGATTATTGAGATTAACTAGAGATCAGTGAGATTTAACTAGAGATCAGTGAGATTTAACTAGAGATCAGTGAGATTTAACTAGAGATCTGTGAGATTTAACTAGAGATTAGTGAGATTCAACTAGAGAAGGGTGAGGTTTAACTAGAGATGAGTGAGATTCAACTAGAGATGAGTGAGATTTAACTAAAGATGAGTGAGATTCAACTATAAGTTTAGGGAGATTCAACTAAAGTTTAGTGAGATTCAACTACAGATGAGTGAGATTTATATAGGGATGAGTGAGATTCAACTAGAGATGAGTGAGGTTTAACTAGAGATAAGTGAGGTTTAACTAGAGATCTGTAAGATTTAACTAGAGATCTGTGAGATTCAACTAGAGATTAGTGAGATTCAACTAGAGATTAGTGAGATTCAACTAAAGTTTAGGGAGATTCAACTAGAGATGAGTGAGATTCAACTAGAGATGAGTGAGATTCAACTAGAGATAGGTGAGATTCAACTAGAGCTGAGTGATATTCAGCTAGAGATGGGTGAGATTCAACTAGAGATGAGTGATATTCAACTAGAGATGGGTGAGATTCAACTAGAGATGAGTGAGATTCAACTGGAGATTTCCATAGACCGTAAGCAGCCTGCAGAGCCACACCCCTGATTCTCCATAATGAGCTTTCTATGGCACAGCTACCGACACTATAATTTAGTTGATTTAATTTAGTTACAGGTATTATCTGTATTCGCCTACAGTTGGCAAGATTAGACAGAAGCTGTTTTGATGCATCTCTACTAACAATGACAGAAAGATCTAAAAGATATTTCGTCTGTTTCTAACTGCATAATTATTGCAAGTTGCACGCATGTGGTTTGGGCCATTAGGCTGCTTCACTTTACCCCGAAGCTCACCCCGCCTCCAGCTCTCTGCTGTCGGCACAATTCTAGCTAAGAAGATATTTTTCTAACCACGTTTGCTTGTCAGCGCGTGAGCCTCGAACTGTGCTCTCAGTTTTGTAGCAAAAAAGAAAAGAAGCAATTCTCAGCGCTGGGTACGAATGATAGAGAGAGAGATGGGTAAGAGAGATGGACCTGAGCTGCCTATTGAATAGGAAAAACGGTGGCGTGAGCTCCGAAGGCTTGAGGGTTCGAGTTGGCGTCCTAGGTCGCCCCTGACGACGGCTCATTGCCGCTCAGAATAAAAGCAGAGTGCAGCGAGCGGGCCCGTCTGCTTTCTATTCGGAAGACAACCGACCCGACTGGCCGAGCCAAGTTCCCGTCTGCAACCTCAGTAACCAGCTTCTGTGCTACCAACTCTCGTAAGCAGCAATGGCTAAAGAAGGCGAAGAAGCCAAGGTGGAAGTGGATCTGGTCAACCGCGACCCCAACCAGCTCAATGGTCACCTGAAGGTAAGCATAGAATGCTCAAATACGACTTTACACCTGAGCATAGTTACTCACCCATACCATGAGCCGCATTCTAACTGACCCATCGGCAACTCTCCCACAAACCTGCAGGTCGCCTTCGAGGACGTCCTGGGCGAGCCGGAGCACGCGCACTCCATCGACTGCTTGTGGCGCAACTCCTACGGCTGCTTCACTGGCGGCAAGAACTGCTGCTACAAGTTTGTCAGCGTCCTGTCGGGCCTGTGCATCGCCCTGTGCTGGGGCTGCACCTTCGCTATGGTTGCCTTCTACAACATCTGGTGCATCACGCCGTGCACCAAGGTCTTCAAGATCTTCATCGGCGTGTTCAGGGAGATGTGGGAGACCTACTGGGACTGCTGCGTGGGCGCCAAGTGCAAGGCCCTCGGCTACTGCTTCAGCAGGATCAAGGTGGAGCAGGGCAAATAAGCTGCATGCCTCCGCAGGATTTGGGAAAACTAATTTACTCTGGCTTAACTCTGTCTTGCTGATTGTGATTACCAACAACCTGATTTGATTTGGTTACCAGATTTTTGTACCGATTTTTCCAGCCGTCTATCTTGCTGTCCTTTTTTCAAGACTGTTTCTATTGCAGCAGAAGACCACTGAATGTTTTTTTAACCATATCTTAGCAGTTTTCTTACTATCAGAACTGATATTTTCAATACAAATACACTATGATAACACTGAGTTTCTTATAAGATCCTGTCTTACTTTTTAAGGATTAGCTTTTAGAACGAACTAATTAACTGTTAGACTTTGATGAATTTGCTGTTAAAAGCAATTCGTAAAAAAATATTTGGAGATTCAAGCAAATTCGAGGTCTGGCCTGACAATTTGTTTAGAAAAAAACAAATTCAAATTAGCGCCAAGCGTTGCGCTACCAGGCAACACACCCTGCGGCGGGGTGGTAGGCTATCGACCTTAGCAACAAGGTAGGGTGGGCACCCCTCTACCCCCTCTCCCTCGCTCCCCCCGCCCTGCTCGAGACTCACTTCGCTGGCTGCAACGAGCTGCGTCCAGCCCACTTTGACAAAACAAAAATTGTTGTTGCTATGCCACGCAGTGGCGCCAATTTAGATTTTTTTAATTTGCTTTTTGACGTGATACAAGTTGCAAAGGCCCGTTCCTTTCTCTAAATAAATATCGATCTTTAATACCATTTTATTAGTAAGGGGCTCAATGCTTTCTACTGCATGCCGTATAATTATGTTTTAATTAAACCAATAAGAACCGTTTTGATATGATTTAATAGTTATTAAAGAACGCTGACAAAACAATAAATTTAATTAAAAGTACTTTAGGAGCGACCTCCGTTGTCAGTTACGGATTTTTGTGTAGTTAATTAGTTTATTTGTCAATTCTTGTGAAAAAAAATCAGTAAAAATCAGCTTGGAACTATAGAACACTATGGTCGCTAATGAAGACCGCCTGCTCTACGGGCACGTCGCGTCTATGCCGCTCAAATTGGGTTCGTACTTAGTTACAAAAATAGCAAGGTACAAATTGGCTGTAAATTCGAGTTTAGCTAATAAATATCTTAATTAAGGAATTCGATTGGTAGTTTGGTGTTTTTACAGTTATCAAAGCTGCCAGACTCCATGCGGCCGCCTTGCGAGCAGTTGGCAAGAGTCTAGCCCTGTTGGACCTTGACCCTGCTGAAGAAGTAGCCGTAGGCCTTGCACTCGGCGCCCACGCAGCAGTCCCAGTAGGTCTCCCACATCTCCCTGAACACGCTGATGAAGATCTTGAAGACTTTGGTGCACGGCGTGATGCACCAGATGTTGCTGAAGGCAACCATAGCGAAGGTGCAGCCCCAGCACAGGGCGATGCACAGGCCCGACAGGACGCTGACAAACTTGTAGCAGCAGTTCTTGCCGCCAGTGAAGCAGCCGTAGGAGTTGCGCCACAAGCAGTCGATGGAGTGCGCGTGCTCCGGCTCGCCCAGGACGTCCTCGAAGGCGACCTGCAGGTTTGTGGGAGAGTTGCCGATGGGTCAGTTAGAATGCGGCTCATGGTATGGGTGAGTAACTATGCTCAGGTGTGAAGTCGTATTTGAGCATTCTATGCTTACCTTCAGGTGACCATTGAGCTGGTTGGGGTCGCGGTTGACCAGATCGACTTCCACCTTGGCTTCTTCGCCTTCCTTGGCCATTGCTGCTTACGAGTTTTCTTTTTGGTAAGGGACTGCGGAATACTGAGGTCTGCGGCTGCTGTGGCGCTGCGGTGCTGCGCTCCTTCGGCGCTGCGCCCCAATTTATGCTGCTTTGGCTGCGTTGGACACGTAGTCATGGCTACGGAGAGACGCCCCCAGAGCTTGCCTCTCTGGGAGAGCCAGCCCCATCGCATGGAAGCTGCTTCTCGTCTCTCTTCTCAGTCCTAACCCCCTCTGGCAACTGCAACCTCCCCCCCCCTACCGTAGCTGCCAGAGTGAAACAGTTGCTATTGTGCTCAAATGCGCCTAATTCTCTGCAGCCCAACAGTTCTAAAGTGGCATCGTTTCGGAGCTTCTACTCTCTTTCTCTTTCTCTCTCTCTCTCTCTCTCTCTCTCTCTCTCTCTCTCTCTTCTATCTTAGCCCTCGCTAAACCCGTTGCTAGGGGCATTTTAGGGTTGATAATATTTTTCTTTTCGATATGCTTGCAGGCCTTGGGTGCAGTTGTAAGCACAATGGTTTGGCGCCATCAAGCAGAGGGCTAAGTATTGTCTACCTTAGTGCGGCTACATCACCGAGCAGAGCGGAGAGGCATTATTTGCGCAGAAACACTTCAATTGACAGTATTGAATTGCAGAGCTGGCATGAGACTGTATCCACTTCTATAGTTAAGGCGCATCTCAACAGCACAGCCTCCACCCTCCCGCTGCAAGCCGAAGCGGGCCTCATGAATTGCTTGGCAAGCGCGTCAGGGGTTCGCTGTTTTTGGCCCTCTCTTTAATTGCAGCGGGTTCTTGAGCTCGAGCTACATAGCTATTCGGTTTGTTTCTATCTCTTGGATTTGTGACAGGGGTGTTTCTCTTCTTTCTAAGAGAGGCTCGGGCGGTGGGCGGGTGGCCGTTGCTACTGGATACGGAGACGCTTCTTCTCTCTATGCGAGAGCGACATTCGCAAATGAGTTTTTTGGCGAAAGTATAACCGGTGAATATATGAGATGGGGCTTAAACCGAATGATTTATTAATATACAGATAGCTTTATAATAACCTGCAAGTTATTTTAAGTTATTATGCTACGAGTAGAATAATCTGTGCAGCGAATTGTAGCCTACAACAATCCGACGTCGGGTATTTCGGGTACATCAGCGCTAACTCCGGGATCGTATTGCACGGGACGGTTCTCCTTCTCCCAGCCCCGGCAATTCCCGCACACTGATTTAGAATTCCACGTCTTGTTTCTCTAATCCATTCCTAATTTTACCATATGTATACTTTGAAATCCCAGCACAACAGGGTGCTTTAAATCTCACGAGCCGTTGAATAAAGATGACTGCTTTCGTTTAGAATCGTTTAGCACTCGGTTCACTCTCGAAAACAGTTGCGGAGATGCAGATAAGCGGTTTTCAGTTCTTAGACCGCAGCTGCTGAATGAATCCTGCAGCTCAAAGCGACTTTTAATTATGATTATACTTATGAACTACTCCTGAGGACGACTTGACAATGATACCAATGCATCTTAAACTATTTTGAACTAATACTAAACGCTAGACTTCCATATTTTTCTTAGCTTCGAAAGCAAGTCAGCTTAAGTTTGAAGTTTCACATGCTATCATACTGTTCTGTGGGCATAAACATTTTAACTTCAGGCCCTTTTTGAACCGAAGAGACTCAGCACCCTTAGCTGCTACTTACAATAGTAGGCATAGTGTAATTTCTTTTGGCGTTGTTCCCATTCCATTTCAACATCAGCGCCATCGTTCTGCGCCATGGGGTCCTGGGAAAATCCTAACTATCGAGGTCAGCCACGCCCAACCCATTCGTTCGCTTAATTCCCATGTAGTCCAAGTTGCTGTGCTGCTTTCTCAGCGTGGGAACTCGTGATTTTCCAACCCAAGAAGTCGCTGTATCGACAGGCCTCCACAAGGGTGTGGCCGCGTAACCCGCCCTGGCAGCAAAAGCAATGAAAAATTTCGCCTTAAAAGTGAGTGAGCAGCTTTCTCTAAGAGGGTTCGCAAGCCAGCAGAATAATAAACTGAATTTCTGCTCCGCCTGAAGGAAGTCAAGAACAGCTCACCAGAAGTAGGCGACGCGACATGGGCCGAGACAACGATTCACGCAGGAGCGACGACTCCGACCTGGATATGGTCAACCGCGACCCGAACGGACTCAATGCATACCTCAAGGTTGGTCAGCGCAAGTGTTTGATAGCAAAATATATGGAAAGTTCCCGGGCTTCAAAAATTTATTTTTGGATTTTCCGAACGGTTTTTTAACTCGATGCTGAAAAGTTGAAACGTCTTTCCATTTAATTGCCGATACAAGGACCACTAGAAGTTACCATTGTACATGTATCTATTCTATAGCTTCTCAGGCTTAAAGGGGTGCTTTTTGAAGGCAAGCATCGCTAAATAAACGCAAACAAGCGGGCCTTCAAATGAATCGGCAATATTTGCGAGTGTTACGTCCTAATACAACGGTAACTTCTATGGTGGTCCTTGTGTTGATACCATTGGTCAACGTTATAAACTAGCCCCTTAGGCCTCTCTGTCTGCGTGTGCTACACACATTTCACTGACCTCCGCGCAGGTCGGCTTCGAGGACGTCCTGGCTGAGCCGGACGATGCGCACTCAATCGACTGCGTGTGGCGCAACTCATATCGGTGCTACAATGGCGGCAAGAATTGCTGCTACAAACTGCTCACTGTGCTCACTGGCCTGTGCATTGCTCTGTACTGGGGCTGCACCTTTGCTATCGTAGCTTATAACAACATCTGGTGCATCACGCCCAGCATGAAGCTGTTCAAGATCTGCACGGGGGTCTACAGGGAGTGCTGCGTCTCCGTCACCGACTGCGTGTGCGGACCGATTTGCAGGTCGTTCGGCCTGCTGTTCAGCCGCATCTCCGTGTCCAACAAGTGACAGCTGCCGGCGGGCCTGTGAAAGGCGGGACAGTTGACAATTGGACAATTGTACTCACGCTTACGTAACCGACTGTAGAATGTAATCAAGTGTATTTAGCGAGAATCTTTTTTCAATGTAACCCAATTATTGTATCAGGAAGTTTTTCCTCGTGAGTTTGGTACACGCAATTTCATTTCCTATGGTTACGTAATAAAAACTTGATAAGTTTGTTTTAATGAGAAGTAAATTCCGATAAATTATAGACGACGACAAATTGACAAATTAGCTCGGGATCAAA
This sequence comes from Macrostomum lignano, assembly GCA_002269645.1. Lineage (NCBI taxonomy): Eukaryota > Metazoa > Platyhelminthes > Macrostomidae > Macrostomum > Macrostomum lignano. The sequence goes on along the minus strand of NIVC01001332.1, from coordinate 8,940 downwards.
TATATTTTACAACTGGCAGCTATGTTTTAATAACTTATGGCTTACATCAGATAGATAGATAGATAGATAGATAGATAGATAGATAGATAGATAGGTAGTGGATGGATAGATAGATAGATAGATAGATAGATAGATAGATAGATAGATAGATAGATAGATAGATAGATAGATAGAGAGATAGATAGATAGATAGATAGATAGATAGATAGATAGATAGATAGATAGATAGATAGATAGATAGATAGATAGATAGATAGATAGATAGATAGATAGATAGATAGATAGATAGATAGATAGATAGATAGATAGATAGATAGATAGATAGATAGATAGATAGATAGATAGATAGATAGATAGATAGATAGATAGATAGACCATGGTACATGTACTACTAATAGTACATAGACTTTAGCAAATGCAACCCAGATACCTGAAGTAAATGAATGTCTTTCTGAATGAATATGCCCAGCCTATGTTGAAGTTCAGAGCGGGTTGATAAGTGAAATGCAGAGCACTCATCGGAAGATTAGAACAGTTGTCTCCGCTCTGACAGGCGCCATTGCTATGTTTAACCAGGTAAAATAAGCAGTTCTGACACACCTTGTCTGCATACGCTTCTACTGATTCGGCCTTGTTTGTCTACAAGTTCGATCGATTTTATGGTCCGTTAATTCCTACAAATATTAGCTCTAACCCGGATGTTAACCTTCAACCATGGTTCCATGCATGTCAAATCTAAAAAATCAAGCCATAAACCCGAAACCATTACTTATTTACCCTAGACACTGTGATGCCTAACTGTACAGGTAGATGGCTTCAACCAATAAGCAGCATTTGAGCTTCGATTTAGTCAGCTCAGGTGCTACTGCACGTTCAGTCAATAGACATTCAATAGTTATTAACCACTGCATCTTGCACGACGCATCTATAGCGTTAAGACTTATTTGTCACTGGGAGAAACCGGTTAAAAAAATCTTTAAAAATTGCTTCTTTTTGCTATACATGAAGCCAAGCAGAAATCAAAACAGTCTACAAATAACCATAGCTTTCCTGTTTTGTTCTACAATAAGCGCAGGTAACCTGATTGCTTTAACAAATTTCACTTTGACCAGTCTAGAAGCAGAAACGTAAGTTAAAGAAGATTTCGCTTCGAATTGTAAATAAAAAAATGAATAGTTATACGGTTTTATCACTGTATAATAAAAGGTTGCAGCCCAGTGGTTCGAGCGTCGAACTCACGACTTGAAGGTCAGGGGTTCGATTCCCGACCCCACTGGAACAATTTGTGTCTTTGAGCAAGAGACTTCACTCTGAATTGCTTCAGTCCACCCAGCTGTAAAATGGGTGCCAGCATTAGCTGGGGTAATTGAGGATGTGTGTGGCGACCCCCCAGTCCTTGGACTGAACAGCCGTACGCAGCCTTCAGATGCGCCGCGCAATAGCTGCGGCTGAGCTGTCGGTTGCACAGCTGCCCATTAGGGCAGCTGTAATCAATTATTATTATTATTACTATTAATCAAATTACAAGTGTTGAAGGTCATGCATATATTAATTCGATTCAATTCAACTGACAAAAGAAATCCCTACAAGGTAAATTTGCCTAAAGCCTCAATCATAAGAAGTAACCTTTCACCAGCTCTGCAGAGCGTGTCTGAATTTCAACTGGTGCTGGTTGGCAAGAACAAATCGGCCAAGTCATCGTCGAGCTACTCGGGCACGGCGGATCCCATCCGGGTCAACGATGGCGTGACCAATAGATTCATGATTCATTCGGCAACTGGAGATCCGTTGCCATGGGTGATGCTGGATATGGAGCGGCCGCACGCTGTTTTTGGTGCTCGAGTGTGGAACCGGCTTGACAACTCCTGGTCCAAGAGATTTACTCAGATCAGCTTTGGTAAGTGCCAGCTAAAATCTCTGCAGTCAGTGCACATAGTTTTGGTTCAGGGATTAGCGGATTATTAGCGGGGGCGACCCCCCGCCTCCCAGCCGTGTCTTCAGACCGCCCCCTGCAGCTAAGTTGAGCAATTCAAATACAGTTTTGGCACCAAAGATATTCTCTTTGATGCCAGAACCACTCTACTAGAGGGTTAGGGGTAGCTGGTCATCACCATCAAACTTCACGCCTAGCTGTGGAATAAGTTATAAAAATCTTCGCACAAGGGCTCGGGGCATCCTAGCAACGCCTTTCGGCGACAACGTCCCTAACAACCAACGCTGACGTCAATTCTGCCCATTCCGTTGCGACTTCTGAGCAACATGCAAGCGCGACAGTGCTGTACGAAGGCACACACTCATACACACGCTCACACAGGGTGTACAGGGCGCAATAAATTAAGGTGGTCGCATACTGAATCGAACTAGAGGTCGTGGCGTGAGAGCGAGAGTGAGCGAGAGAGAGAACTTGTCTGCCCCATCACCCAGCTGCTTCGATGCAAACTATTGATTGAGATCCGACAGAGTCCTGGAGATCTAAAAGTCTGCCTGAATCCTTTGGCTTTCTTAATAAAGACAAAATGCCGATGCTGCTAATGGCACATTAGAACTGCATTCTGAATCGTTATTGACACAGAGTCCACCGAAACCTCGGTATCACAGACATGAGCTTCAATGCTTTGCTTTTTACATGTAAAGTAAAATGCTAAATCCCTTCTTCAAATCTAGCGCGTGTGCATGTCGATTGCAATAATTTGGGGCTTCATTTCTTATGTTTGAACGCGAAAGTCGCTTATTAAACTATTCCTATATAGTCTCACAATGGCAGCCCTGTGCGATCCACGGATTCCTGAATTGTAGACGATCCAACTGAATTCAGTATTCCTGAGACGAGAGCGACTACATCTCGGTCTCGGCTTGATTAACTGAATTTGATGCTGCATTTTTGCTGCATATTTTTGTTACACCTGCCCCAATTGGGCCAGATGTGCAACCGACAGCTCACCCGTAGCTATTGGCTGTTCAGTCCAAGGATTGCGTGGTCGTCACATACACCCTCAATTACCCCAGCTAATGCTGGCACCCATTTACAGTTGGGTGAACTCAACCAAAGCAGAGTTTAGTGTCTTGTTCAAGAACACAAATTATTCAAGTGAGATCGGGAATCGAACCCCCGACCTTCAAGTCGTGAGACCGACGCTACAATCACTAGATGACAACCCATTGCCATATTAATTTTCACATGCCTAGCGAAATTAATATCGACAGGAAGATCCGAATAGGCTGTTTGCGTCTTGCAAGGGGTTCGCAGCTACTTTTAGATCATTTTCTTAATGACACTCACCTCTGCCACCACAGGTGTGACAAACAACCCCGCCGTGTGGGCTGCATTAAATTCACACCTGTTCCAACTGTGCTTCTACTACACCGATGTGCCCACTGTTGCTGACAACCCGATCAAAGTCAACTGTTCCAAGCCCATTGTGGGCAGGTATTTCGCGATTTACAAGAACATTACTGGTCTCGAACCCATTTCCCACTACCTCAACATATTCGAAATCGATATCTTAGCAAGTGAGAGCAGATCGACATACTTGTGTGGAAATATTTAAGAGTAGTGTCGATAAAAGTCACAAATTTTGCTAAATCGTGAGTCTAATTTAATTTCAGTGGCTAAGGGAGCCTCCCTGTGCGTCAGCAGTGCTCAGTCCAGCTTCCCAGCTGCATCAAGCGCCCTCCTGACCCGATGGTCCGGCCTGAAGAGCCCTCAGCTGGACTGCATCTTCAAGTGCACGGCGCAGCCGGCCTGCCTGTTCGCTTTGGTCATTCCTGGAAACGGCGACTGCCTTCTGTTCGGACCGAGCGGGGGTCTGGCCGGCTTCATCGGCGGCAGCTGCTTCCGCTGCGTCGCCGTTCTTGAGTAGTTTCCTGTAACGACTTTTAACGCTAAAGACGTAGAAACAAAAAAACTGCAGAAATATTGAACTGATTGAGTAGGATGTTGCCACCGAACGAATCAATTTTAAAAGTACAATGCCTTATTACGAATTTTTGTTGTTATGAATAATGTTTGCAGACGTATTCAAGTCCAGTTAAGTCGAAACAGTCAAATAGCTACTGACATACCTTATTTCAGTGGGTTGACAGAATCTCTTAATAAATTATTTTTAGACCGTTATTATTATTATTATCTGACACTTGGCTGCCATCAGTTGGATTAATCATAAAGTAGTTGATATTAAAGGGAGATTTACTGCAATCTTCTAACGTTTTAGGAGACGGGGAGCGGTGAAAAAGTGTGAAGTGTCTGATACTAAACAGTCACTATCTGCCTAAACAAATGAAGCCAATTTTAAAACTACAGAGGAGTAACGATTTAGAAAAATCATAGATCGAACGCGTACGAAGCAAAAAACTGCGTTTTTTTGAAAATTTTAGGAAGCAGGTTGTACCGAAAAAAATAATAATTTTTTAATATTAATATTATTATATTATCATATTATTATTATTAATATGTTCTAGGGGAAAACTTCTGTCCTATTATTTCACCGTGCCACCAAGTTTTAGCAGACCTAGCTGTCTGTCTAAGATCACTCAATGCCTACTTTAAATATTCTAAACTATGAATTTTTCCTAGGAATTCCTAACTCACACGATTTCTTAGAAACCTTGTGATAGCGTGTAGTGCCCGAGCGGTAAGACACTGTCTAATTCCCTAGTTAGTAGTATGAGTTTATGCAACTCTGCCGCACTTGCACTGCGGAGATAGGCGGTAATGTAAAAGGATAGGAGGGCGTAAAAGAGCCAGCTGAGATAGCCAATGGAAATAAGGGCGTGGGGTGGGTGTGATTGGCTGGGCGGCGCGGGCGGTGAAACGCTTATGCAACTCTGCCGCACTGGGAGGGGCAGGTAGCAAAGCAAAGCAAAGAATTGGAAGGTTTTTGGAATAGCAGAGTAAACAAATTAAAGCAAGGTAGGCGTGGCGTGGAAACTTCCACCTCAATTTTGTGCCTGGCCTATGCAACTCCTCACCATCCTCCAATGTGCTTATTGTATAGCAATGCCTATGCAACTCTAAGCGGGGAGAGGCTCCGCTCTTGAGTGTCTGCCTCTGGCGCACTGGCATTGATAATAAATGGGTAATAAACTTTGTAACGGGTGCGGGGGCTTGAGTGGAAAGGGTAGGGTTTGGAGTGGAGGTGAGGTTGTTGGTGGGCTCTAAAACAGTTGTTCAACTCTGCCGCACTTTCACTGTGCAGGGACAGAGAGGTGAGCTCTAAAACAGTTGTTCAACTCTGCCGCACTTTCACTGTGCAGGGACAGAGAGGTGAGCTCTAAAACAGTTGTTCAACTCTGCCGCACTTTCACTGTGCAGGGACAGAGAGGTGAGCTCTAAAACAGTTGTTCAACTCTGCCGCACTTTCACTGTGCAGGGACAGAGAGGTGAGCTCTAAAACAGTTGTTCAACTCTGCCGCACTTTCACTGTGCAGGGACAGAGAGGTGAGCTCTAAAACAGTTGTTCAACTCTGCCGCACTTTCACTGTGCAGGGACAGAGAGGTGAGCTCTAAAACAGTTGTTCAACTCTGCCGCACTTTCACTGTGCAGGGACAGAGAGGTGAGCTCTAAAACAGTTGTTCAACTCTGCCGCACTTTAATGTGCAGGGACAGAGAGGTGGGCTCAAGGCGCACTGGCATTGTTAATAAATGAGCAATAAACTTTGTAACGGGTTGTGTGGCTGATGCCGACGAGCAGCCGCTGCTTGATGCCGAATAAGCAAAAAAGGGTGGGTGCTCATTCTGACACCCACCCCACTCCGCTTTGAGGGTATATAAGCCCCCGATTTTTAAATTCAACGGTAAATCTATTTTTTTCTTGAATTCGATTTCACAAGTTTTCGAAGTGATTTTGTGTGAACTATGGATATTAGTGAAGGTTACAGAGTGCAGGTGCAAGAATTCGAAGGCCAGAAATACATCGCGATCAGGAAGTTTTACCGACATGGCAGCACAGCAAGCCTCAAGCCTGGTGTTCCTGGTTTCAACTTGAATGTGCAGCAGTGGACGAAGCTAAAGGAGTTAAAGCGCTCCCTGGTGAAGTCGGCTCTGAACAACGAGCTCAAGGTCATCAAGCTGGGCTTCGACAAATTTGTTCAAGTCAAGGATGGCCTCATCTGGCTGAAGCGGCTGCCTGAGGACTGCTGTGATGAATTTATGAAGCGCAACACCGTGCCGCTGTCTCCGAGGCTCTGGCAGAAGCTGTGGCAGACTTCGGACTGGATAGACCAGCAGCTATCAGAGCCCTACCAAGGTGCGGGGGCGAAGTACGAGCTGAGCTCATCCGAAGATGAGGACGAAGACGCCACCCTCATACTGCCGGTCAAGACTGAGGCTGCTGAAGGCGAGGAGGAGGTCGGCTCACCATCGGAGCTGACAACCGACATCGAGGCTGTGACTTCCACACCTTTGGCCAGAGCCGGCACATCGACTGGGAACATCCCGGCGGAGGACACGGACCTACAGCAGGATCCGGTGTGGTACCGATTCCGGGCTCATGCCGCTGAGGTGGAGAACAATCGGAAGCGAAAACTGCCGTATCCTCTGCGCAGGCAGGAGACAATGAAGGTGTCTAAGCTGCGTTTTGAAGACTGAGCTGGAGGTTGGATGAGACTGATGAGACTCAAAGGATAATTCAGTTTGGTTTGCCTTTGTCTAATTTTATTCAGCTAAGTTAAGTTTTGACAATTGTCTTAACCATTTAGTCTTATTTATTCAGGTGTTAACAAACCAAGTTTATACTTAAATGCATGCAATTTATACTTATTTGCACTACTCAGTGTTACTATTTCCTGCAATCTTCTTTTTAAGATCACCAACTGTTCGCAGTCCCTAATTTAAAAAAAAATATAATGAGTGTACGCTGTATGAGTTTAATATTGGAATATAACATGTCTTTTAAAACGCCAATCGTTGTTCTTAAGAAAAACATACCTGTGTACATCTGGTTCTTTTTCATTTGAGGATGGAAAAAATTTACTTTGACCCACAACAGCCGGCTAGTTTTTCTAGTGCTTCCAAACTGTTGAATGAAGTTAGGAGAAGAGGAGATCGCAAATCCACTAAGAGCATAGAACAGTGGCTCAGTGAGCAGTCAGTGCACACCCTACACAAGCCAGCTAGGAGGCGATATCCAAGGGCCCCAATCATAGTGCGGGCTATCGATGATCAGTGGGAACTTGACTTGGTAGAAATGATTCCATTCGCAAAGTATAATAAAGGCTACAAATATATTCTTACATGTATTGACGTACTGTCAAAGTGTGCTTGGGCCAAGGCACTGAAAAATAAAACTGCTACAGAAGTGAAGTCAGCTTTCGAGAGCATACTGAGAAGTTCAAAGCGCCAGCCACGCACAGTTCGCACAGATCAGGGGAAGGAATTTATCAACTCCACTTTCCGTCAATACTGCATTGACAGAGGGATTCTGGCTTTCCCAACTAACAGCGAGCAGAAGGCGGCTGTCATTGAGCGATGGAATCGGACTCTGAAAAGTAGAATGTGGCGCTACTTCACCTACAAGAGCACACTGCACTGGCTTGATGTGCTGCCTAAGCTGGTAAAATCTTACAACAATACCTATCACAGAAGCATCAAAATGGCACCCACTAGTGTCTGCAAAGAGAATGAATCTGAAGTGTGGATGAACCTGTACGACGGAAAAGCAGTCGAGACTCTAGAAAAATTAAGGAAGCCTAAATTCGCTGAAAACCAGTCAGTGAGAATTTCCAATGCTCCACGGCTATTCAAAAAGGGATACAAAGCGAGCTGGAGTGAGGAAGTGTACACCGTGGTGAGCAGAGCCCCAAAACATTATCCCTACATGTACAAGATTAAAGACATGCGGGGGGAAGAGATTCGAGGACTCTTCCATGAGCACGAGCTGCAAGCTGTCCCGGACTCACAGCGGCTGTATGTGATTGAGAAGATCCTGAAAACGGAGAAGCGGAAGGGAAAAATTCGCTATCTGGTGAAGTGGGCCGGCTACGATTCGACTGGCTGGGTGGATGAAAAAGACTTAAGAAAGGTTTAGCTTTGACACATCCCTCATCATGTAGTTTATGATTATAATGCGAACTATTTTGATTAACAGTGAGCATGCTGAAGGTACTCCTAGTGACTTTAATTTTTACCTGCCTTCACCTATTTACTTGGATCGAAATGTGGACTATGAGGCAGGTCTGGCTGAAATCCATCTGCCTGCTGCATGGTTCAATGTTGACGAGCCTTACTGCTTCACTGTCTCAGATGGAAGAGAGCATGAGGCCCTGGTTCTTCAACCCGGACGCTTTGCTAGAGTGGAGGAGCTGGTGGAGCGCCTGAATGAGCTGCTGGCCAACTCTGATTCGCTGTTCTTTGATGCGATGAGTGACAGGGAGTCTGAGATGGAGGCTGATGAGTCCGGCCTGATGGGGCGTAGTGGCAACAGGGAATTCGGTATGAAGTTCGAAATCCGCAACTCACGAACTGTGGTGCACAACAACACGACGAGAGCAGAGCTGTTTCTCCCATCCAGCAAAATTCTGCATTGGCTGGGATTTGGAAACCAGGCTGTGAAAATCCAGCCAGGAAGCCGCGTGTCCGAGCATTGCATTGGCTGTCCGCGCACCAGCTTAATCAATGTACACTGCAGTGTCGTTGAGTCAACTAATTGCAACTGGGGCTCCTTGTTGAGAACAGTTGGAATGAAAGCTGGCATTGAATGGGGCAACTATCAAACAAAAATATTTAAGAAAACAATATTCTTATTCGATTCTTCTTCACAGCATTCGAGTTCAGCTGCGGGACATCTATGGTTGCCCACTGATTGCACAGACTCACAGCCCTGTTCTGCTCACAGTTCAGATTCGGGAGAAACGCATTCAATGAACTACCAGCAGCTAATCCAGCGATATTCGGGGGTGAGGACAGCACACGAAAAGCCTTGCACTTATGGCTGTGGGAGCTT
>NIVC01001331.1:240000-312181 GCA_002269645.1 Macrostomum lignano | reverse complement strand
CGAGATTAGAAACAGATCAGAGAGAGAGAAGAGAGAGAGAGAGAGAGAGAGAGAGAGAGAGAGAGAGAGGAGAGAGAGAGAGAGAGAGAGAAGAGAGAGAGAGAGAGAGAGGAGAGAGAGAGAAGAGAGAGAGAGAGAGAGAGAGAGAGAGAGAGAGAGAGAGAAGAGAGAGAGAGAGAGAGAGAGAGAGAGGAGAGAGAGAGAGAGAGAGAGAGAGAGAGAGAGGGGGAGGAGAGAGAGAGAGAGAGAGAGAGAGAGAGAGCAGAGAGATCAGGGAAGGATCAGGGAAGGATCAGGGAAGGATCAGGGAAGGATCAGGGAAGGATCAGGGAAGGATCAGGGAAGGATCAGGGAAGGATCAGGGAAGGATCAGGGAAGGATCAGGGAAGGATCAGGGAAGGATCAGGAAGGATCAGGGAAGGATCAGGGAAGGATCAGGGAATGTTCAGAGAGAGAGAGAAAGAGAGAGATCAGAAAATAATCAGAAAGAGATAGCAAAGTAAGGACAGCTGAGAACAATTGATGTAGAGGGAGGAATTGTGTTCAGTTGTCGCGAGGAACTCAAAAAATGTTTGTTTTATTGTTCAACAAACCAGTTAGCGAAAGACGATTTTCGCAATTTCTCTATTTAATTTTTCTATATTTTATATAGAAATTTCTCTGAGGAATGGATGCAGTGTCGATAGGAGAACTGAGGCCCCAATATTGCTGAGTACAATATGAATGCAGACAATGCGGTTCCAGCCCGCGAATAATTAAATGATTCGCTGCCCACACAGAAATTTTTCTGCGCCATTGTCAGCGCAGAATTCTGGGATTAATTAGCAGTTATGAATGGAGAAGGATCACCGGAGTAGATTTTCAGGTCATGCCAAAAAATAGCTTCGTCAACTTCAAGAAGTTCGTTCCAGTTTCTCGAGCTCATAACAAAGTTTAAGTATTGTGGAATCTGTGTAAAAATAAAAAAATTGCTTCAATTTTTTTACTAAGAGTTTTTCATGCTCCGATAGAGAAATTCACTTTCTTTGACCAGCTAGTGTTTATGGCCTGTTAGTGTCTATGGCCAGCTAGTGTTTATGGCCTGTTAGTGTCTATGGCCAGCTAGTGTTTATGGTATGGAAGGGTCTATGACCAGCTAGTGTTTATGGTATGGAAGTGTCTATGGCCAGCTAGTGTTTATGGTATGGAAGTGTCTATGGCCAGCTAGTATTTATGGTATGGAAGTGTCTATGACCAGCTAGTGTTTATGGTATGGAAGTGTCTATGGCCAGCTAGTATTTATGGTATGGAAGTGTCTATGACCAGCTAGTGTTTATGGTATGGAAGTGTCTATGGCCAGCTAGTGTTTATGGTATGGAAGTGTCTATGGCCAGCTAGTGTTTATGGTATGGAAGTGTCTATGGCCAGCTAGTGTTTATGGTATGGAAGTGTCTATGGCCAGCTAGTATTTATGGTATGGAAGTGTCTATGACCAGCTAGTGTTTATGGTATGGAAGTGTCTATGGCCAGCTAGTGTTTATGGTCTGCTACACACAGAAGTTAGCGTAAAATAGCTTTTAAGTCAAATAAACACTTTTTTTGCAGAACTGCAGTAGGTTATCTGTCTCGGGTCTAGCCGCAAGTACAGATTTCTAAAGCTAGGTTTAATTAGTTAGAACAGCTCTAGAGTCGAATTGATACTCGAAATGCGGTTGCATTTCTTTAAGCACTTTCCAGGCTTGAGCCCGTGCTCAGACCAGGATCTGAGTAGTCAGCGGTAGCCAAGAAAGGCTTACTGGAGGCCAGACGAGCTCACCGAAGCGCAACTGACAGACCAACCGACAGTCAATCGACATCTCCCATCCATCCAGGGCCTTCGCTTGTTTGAAAATTAAAGCTGGGGATAGTTGTGAGTAAGAGACTAGGGGGAATATGCTGCAACTGCGACTTTGCTCTTCCTTCCTTCCCCAACCCACGCCAGACTCCCTGGTTTTCACTTTCGCTTCTGCTCCAACAGTTCTCCCCCCCCCCCGACAGGGCTGGCCGGCTTGAAATGGAGAAAATAAGAAAATTAGAAATGGGATTTCTCTAATTTCATCGCACCTAGTTTGCATAATTAGATTGGGCTAAACTGCGCGACCCCGCTGCCCCCCCCCTCTACTAGCCTCCTGGATCCCGGTTCAGCCTGGGAGGAGAGACAGACAGGGAAATCTCTCCCCCCCCCTCAATCCTCTCCGCTGCAGTACTTTGTAGAATTTCTGTCCAGTTGATGCCGGCCAGAGTCTTCGTGTCTCCATCTGGCTCCTGTGGACCCCCTCCACTTGGCTTGGCCGCCAGGATAATTGCTGGAGCAGGGTCGGAGGCTACTCAAGTCCTCGATTCTTTGATTCTTTTTTTGGGGGGGGGGCGATTTAAGGAAAAGTAAATCGCTCCCTTGTACTGTAGCACTAGGGGATCGAGTTCGAATGCACTTCATGTCAATGAGCTCTGCCTGGATTTCCAATCAACATCATTTTTAGTCAGTACACAATAGTACTCCAGGGCACAGTGAGGTGGCTTCAAAGTATCATGAACCTCTGGATGACCCCTCCCCGAGATCCCTCGATGACCTCCATTGATCCCAGATGACCCCACGATCATAGATGACCCCCATGATCGCAGATGACTCCATTGATCGCAGATCATAGATGACCCCACGATCATAGATGACCCCCATGATCCCAGATGACTCCATTGATCCCAGATGACCCCATGATCCCAGATGACCCCCATGATCCCAGATGACCCCCATGATCCCAGATGACTCCATTGATCGCAGATCATAGATGACCCCACGATCATAGATGACCCCCATGATCCCAGATGACTCCATTGATCCCAGATGACCCCATGATCCCAGATGACCCCCATGATCCCAGATGACCCCATGATCCCAGATGACTCCATTGATCCCAGATCATAGATGACCCACGATCCCAGATGACCCCATGATCCCAGATGACCCCCATGATCCCAGATGACTCCATTGATCCCAGATCATAGATGACCCACGATCATAAATGACCCCATGATCCCAGATGACCCCACGATCATAGATGACCCCCATGATCCCAGATGACTCCATTGATCCCAGATGACCCCACGATCATAGATGACCCCCATGATCCCAGATGACTCCATTGATCCCAGATGACCCCATTATCCCAGATAAACCAATGATACCAGATGACCCCACGATCATAGATGACCTCATGATCCCAGATGACCCTCATGATCCCAGATGACCCCACGATCATAGATGACCCCCATGATCCCAGATGACCCCCATGATCCCAGATGAACCCATGATCCCAGATGAACCCATGATCCCAGATGACCCCATGATCCCAGATGACCCCATTATCCCAGATGACCCCATTATCCCAGAGGACCCCACGATCCCTGATGACCCCCATGATCCCAGATGACCCCATGATCCCAGATGACCCCATTATCCCAGATGACCCCATTATCCCAGAGGACCCCACGATCCCTGATGACCCCCATGATCCCAGATAAACCAATGATCCCAGATGACCCCACGATCATAGATGACCTCATGATCCCAGATGACCCCCATGGTCCCAGATGACCCTCATGATCCCAGATGACCCCCATGATCTCAAGTGACTGCTCACAATCCCAGATTACCTCTAAACTGAAGAAGACCTCGCAACCTAGCTGATCTCAAGTCACTAAATGAAGTCCCTTACCGGGTATTTGAATCTCAATGGCCAGGTAGCCGGACTGCAGGGTGTAATAAAACACTCCGTCCTTGGCTACCGGCATCTCCTGGTCAATGAGCTGACCCTTGTCGGCGTAGATCTTGTCCGCCGGTGTCAGCAGGGAGCTGTTCATGTGGCAGTGGTGGCTGAGCCAGTTAGCCGAGGACACGTCGAACGGCCGGCGCACCTGGACAACCGCTGTGTAATAGGGCGAGCCCGACAGCGGCGTCTCAACTCGGATTGTGCCGTTCATGGGCTCCGTGTCCGACCTGCGCACGTGGGAGACGGCTGCGTACTAAAATGGCTTGGAAACCGTGGATAACCTTTTGACCCTGAATAACCTTTTAATAATCCTGTATGACTTTTTGACCCTGGATGACCTTTTGATCCTGGATGACCTTTTGACCCTGGATGACCTTTAGATCCTGGAAGACCTTTTGATCCTGGATGACCTTTTTGACCCTAGATGACCTTTTGACCCTGGATAATCTTCTGACCCTGGATAATATTCTGACCTTGGCTAAGCTGATAATTGATAACCTACTGATTTTGAATAATCTGACCTCGGACAACATTCTGAAAACTTTTAGACTTTAGAATAAATTTTTGTTCATTAGTTCTAGAAAACCTTCTCTATGATTCTAGTGACGGCTTCAAATCTTTCAAGATGAACTCCCCCCCCCGATTCTCCTCAGTCCTTACCTGAGCTGGTGCACAGTAAGATTTGCCATGGTCCGCTGCCGCTGCTGCCACAGGCTGCCGTGCACAATGTAGTCCTGCGGCAGGTCGATCTCAGCGTCGTGCGTCACCCTCAGCGGCCCGAAGTCCACGCTGCCCCGCCGGTGGAAGCTGGCGTTCGCCGATGGCACCCGCTGCCACAGGGTGTCGCCGCGCCACTCCGCCGCGTCCCCGTCGCCGGCCAGGCTGACGTTGTAGCCAATGCTGTACAGCTGGTCCGGGGGCTCGTAGGTCACGTGACACAGGAAATAGGTCCTGTTGGCGTGCGAGAAGCCGTCAAATGTTGGCGTGAGAACGAACCGGTCCACGTCGCCTGCAGGTTTGTTAGGTAAGCAAACTCTTAGTTCGGCTCGTAAAAAAGTTTCACTTCAATTGCAATCGCAGAAGCAGATTAGATCAAAGCAATGTACGAATCTAAATTGGTCTGAAATTAAATTCCATCTCTGTTCGCCTCTTCCGAACTCAGCGGCCTGTAAGAGCAGCGCTACTCTTGCAAACAGATTTGATTAGACGCTAATCCGTCCTCCTGACGACAACTCCTAAGCTGTTAATCGCGGGTTTGTGGGCCGTGGGGGGCGGGGCTGTCTTGCTGATTGCCAGCTTAAGCCTTAATCTCATCAGCCATATGCTCAAATTGAATTATTGTCTGCAAAACTACTTCGCATATGTTTATAGCCTGCTAGGGAGATACCAATTCGGCTAAATTGATTCAGCGCAAATAAATTTCCTCGTAATGCAAAATTTGTCTGAAAAAATTCCCAATTAGGGATTTTTACGAGAAAAATATGGACTCATTGTCCAACTGACGCAATGGATAATTGGATTGTATTTTATAGCCTAAAAAACGGGAGTTCTTCAAGGTCAGTTCGTTGTTTAAATATTTTATCATTTTATCAGAGTTTTTACTCCGGATTATAATGCATAGGCTTCCATGCTTGCTGTCGTAGTTTCCTCTCCAGATTCTAATATCTGATAATAATTCCATGGGTTGAACTTGTTTCTCTCTCTAGACTCTAATAAGTTGAGAACTCCATGAATTAGACTCGTAGTTTCCCTCTCTAGACTCTGAGTTAAGAGCTCAATGACTTGCACTAGTATTTTCTAGACTAATAAGTTAAGAACTCCATGAATTGGGCTTGTAGTTTCTCTCTCCAGATTTAAATAAATTAAGAACTCCATGACTTGGACTCGTAGTTTCCCTCTCTAGACTCCAATAAGTTAAGAACTCCATGACTTGGACTAGTAGTTTCCCTCTCTAGACTCCAATAAGTTAAGAACTCCATGACTTGGACTAGTAGTTTCCCTCTCTAGACTCCAATAAGTTAAGAACTCCATGACTTGGACTAGTAGTTTCCCTCTCTAGACTCCAATAAGTTAAGAACTCCATGACTTGGACTAGTAGTTTCCCTCTCTAGACTCCAATAAGTTAAGAACTCCATGACTTGGACTAGTAGTTTCCCTCTCTAGACTCCAATAAGTTAAGAACTCCATGACTTGGACTAGTAGTTTCCCTCTCTAGACTCCAATAAGTTAAGAACTCCATGACTTGGACTAGTAGTTTCCCTCTCTAGACTCCAATAAGTTAAGAACTCCATGACTTGGACTAGTAGTTTCCCTCTCTAGACTCCAATAAGTTAAGAACTCCATGACTTGGACTAGTAGTTTCCCTCTTTAGACTTTAATAAAGTAATAACTTCATGACTTGGACTGTCATGTGGGGTAGTTTACCTCTCTAGACATTAAGTTAAGAACTCCATGACTTGGTTTAATCAGCAGCTTTTTGTACATAGTAAATATTTAGGGCTAGAGCTCATGGATCTATTCGGCAGTTTCCTTTCCAGATATCTATAATCTAGAACTCCATGTTCTGGCACCAGTCCGCACAAGGGTCACCCAACGCCCGCTTTTTCAGCCAGTGGAGGGCATATTAAGAAAGACGGTGGTTCCTTACAGAGATGGCTTTAATCCCTTCGATTATTTTGTCTCTCAACACCTCGCCGAGCCTTAGTCCTAGAGGATTAGAGACAGAACAAAATCGTGGGATTTGATTTCCCTAAGCGCAAAAATGAAAAAAGGCATAGATCTGAATCACTGCTTCAATGGATTTTTACTGCTTCACTAATGAGAAGAGATTATTACAAGCAAGGCAATATTTTCGAAGAATTCTCCTCACTACTCTTCTGTTAAAAATGATCAAAAGGGCTCCGCCTAATGAATAATTGCGTCTAATATTGACAGAGATGTCGGAGCCTGACACAGGGGATGGAGACGGGATCGTGCATTGGTTCCCCATGGATTCCCCGGTTATTAGAGCGGGTTTTGCTAAACGTACGAACTAACACACCAGTTTCACTACTTACTAAGTAGTCTAAACATGCATTAAATGCTTGGCTAAGTTAAGCGACGAAAGTTTTAGTTAATGTACAATTTTTGTAGCAATCTGAGTTGGCAACAAAGAAAAGGAATAATAATTGAATACACCTGCCCTATTGGGCAGATGTGCAACCGACAGCTCAGCCGCAGCTATTGCGCGGCGCATCTGAAGGCTGCGTACGGCTGTTCAGTCCAAGGACTGGGGTGGGTCGCCACACACCCTCAATTACCCCAGCTAATGTTGGCACCCATTTTACAGCTGGGTGAACTGAAGCTATGCAGATTTAAGTGTCTTGATCAAAAACACAAATTGTTCCAGTGGAATCAGGAATCGAACCCCCGACCTTCAAGTCGTGAGTCCGACGCTCTAACCACTAGGCTACAGCCCTCTACTAGGCTACAACCCTAGGCTAGGCTACAATCCTCATGAGTGTGTACGCTCTCCATGCCTTGTGACTGGCCTCACTTCTAGTCTTGTGTATCTCTAGTGATTTTTTATCAGCTACTTATAGTAGCTAAGTAGTGAAGGCAGTGAACTGAATTGAAAATCAAACGCATCAGAAGAGGCCTCGCTCACCCCTGGCGCAGACTGGCTCCACTTTCATGCAAGTCTCTCTGTAGAAGCTGCTGCAGGCCAGGGAGCTGAAGCACTCCAGCTTGCAGCAGGAGACGCCCAGGCCGGCTGTGGAGCAGAAAATTATTAATTCCTATTGTAATTTTTCTATTTTAGTCGTATTTTTTTAACTACACTTTGCAACTTTTCTCTTTACAGATCCATCAGTGATCCAGCACACTTCCCTCTCAGATCCTCAGTGATCCAGCACACTTCCCTCTCAGATCCTCAGTGATCCAGCACACTTCCCTCTCAGATCCTCAGTGATCCAGCACACTTCCCTCTCAGATCCATCAGTGATCCAGCACACTTCCCTCTCAGATCCTCAGTGATCCAGCACACTTCCCTCTCAGATCCTCAGTGATCCAGCACACTTCCCTCTCAGATCCTCAGTGATCCAGCACACTTCCCTCTCAGATCCCTCAGTGATCCAGCACACTTCCCTCTCAGATCCATCAGTGATCCAGCACACTTCCCTCTCAGATCCTCAGTGATCCAGCACACTTCCCTCTCAGATCCTCAGTGATCCAGCACACTTCACGGATCCCTCAGTGATCCAGCACACTTCCCTCACAGATCCCTCAGTGATCCAGCACCCTTCACAGATCCCTCAGTGATCCAGCACACTTCACAGATCCTCAGTGATCCAGCACACTTCACAGATCCTCAGTGATCCAGCACACTTCACAGATCCCTCAGTGATCCAGCACACTTCACGGATCCCTCAGTGATCCAGCACACTTCACGGATCCCTCAGTGATCCAGCACACTTCACGGATCCCTCAGTGATCCAGCACCCTTCACAGATCCCTCAGTGATCCAGCACACTTTCCTAACAGATCCTTCAGTGATCCAGCACCCTTCACAGATCCCTCAGTGATCCAGCACACTTTCCTAACAGATCCTTCAGTGATCCAGCACCCTTCACAGATCCCTCAGTGATCCAGCACTCAGCCACCTGAAAGCCACCAGATCAACACAACTGTCAGGCAGTCAGCCAACACCAGCTGGTCCCTCACGCTGCTGGCACTTGTCCTCCTTCTGGTTCTGGCAGGCGAGGCACTTGGCTGCCGCGTGCGCGCAGTCATCAGCGAAGATCGGCGGCGTGAGCTCCTCAAAGTTGGTCATGTTGAAGACCCTGGCTAGCAGCTCCGTGGTTTGTCCGCAGTAAAAATTGTTGAGATTTGGCTCCATGTAGAAGCCGATTTGATCCTGATAGAAAAATAACGAATCAATTAAGTTTCAATGTCCGTGCAGTCCTACTATAAGTAAGTAGGAACAAACCATGCCAATAATATCTGTTAAAAATGACACAAAATGCTGTACTCTCAGACATTTAGATTACAAATTGTATAGCATTATTCGGGATAGCGAACCGTGAACCGTGGGAGCGAATAAAAATCCATATAGCTATATATAAACTTTAAAGATTGGAATTTTTAAACCCCTAACCAGTTGAAAATGTCTTTTCACTTTGATACCAAAGTTTTCCGCACCAACAACACATAGGAAAATTCAATAAATCACCAGTATGAATACAATTACCAGCAAAAAAATAATGCATTGAGAAGCCCCGGTCTCCGATAATGCTAGACAGATTTTTTGTAGCAAATAAAAATAATTGATTGCATTTGTTTTACCTCGGAGCCAACCCGGTATGGATTGTACTCGCCGAACTCACTGAACCTGATGAACTCGTAGTTCTGGGGTGTCCCGAGCGATTTTGTTCAGCGATTTTATGGCATTCTTAGCAAGAAGTCAATTGTGTTCGTCATTTGCAAATCATTTGTTTATTTTCGAACTTCAGTGTGCCTTTAGGACACTTAGTATATTGGTGCCATTTTGTACCATGTTGGTGCCATTTTTTAACCGTATTAGTGCCATTTTGTACCAATTTGGTGCCATTTTGTACCATATTAGTGCCATTTTTTAACCATATTAGTGCCATTTTGTACCAATTTGGTGCCATTTTGTACCATATTAGTGCCATTTTGTACCATATTAGTGCCATTTTGTACCAATTTGGTGCCATTTTGTACCAATTTGGTGACATTTTGTACCATATTAGTGCCATTTTTTAACCATATTAGTGCCATTTTGTACCAATTTGGTGCCATTTTGTACCATATTAGTGCCATTTTGTACCATACTAGTGGCATTTTGTACCATTTTGGTGCCATTTTGTACCATATTAGTGCCATTTTGTACCATATTAGTGCCATTTTGTACCATATTAGTGCCATTTTGTACCAATTTGGTGCCATTTTGTACCATATTAGTGCCATTTTTAACCATATTAGTGCCATTTTGTACCATATTAGTGCCATTTTGTACCATACTAGTGGCATTTTGTACCAATTTGGTGCCATTTTGTACCATATTGGTGCCATTTTGTACCATTTTGGTGCCATTTTGAATCATAAAGAGCCACTGTCATATTGTCAAAGTGCTCCGCATATTCTACTGCTATTATTTTGCATTTTTTCATTTCTAAACTGCTTCGTCAAACTTGGCATCGAGCTGTGCGAACAACCAGCAGCTGAGGCAATTCTGCCCAAATACTTTGCGCAGGAATTCACTCGTACACACAGCTCACGCAGGGTGTACATCAGCCCTGACTTTCTAATCGTCAGACATGTACACACTCTGTGCCCCAAATTGATGCGGCTTGTGGAGTTCTCCCTCACCTGTCTGGAGCAGGGGCTGTTCAGCCGGCGCACGTAGTACTGCTCGTCTGGCCCGTAGTCGGCCGGACAGCGGTCCGAGGTCGGGCTGAGGTTCTTCCGGTTGGCGCAGGAGATCCGCTGCACCCGGTTGAGAATATTGGACCGTCGGGTCAGCTGCAGCACGTAGTGATCCGGGATCGGCTGCCTGCCGGGTGTGAGGTTTCAAGCGTGAAACTGAATTCTAGACTGCAGTGGCTGTAAGTAGTCAAAATAGCGTTTTTCCTTATTTCTAATCTATGACTAATTTTTGTTGCTTATTGAGCGTTCAAAGATCACGAGCTCGAATTAAAAAAACATTTTGGAAGATTAGAATATTCTGACAAAACTTAGAAGATTCAGATGAACTTCAGGACATTCAGACAAATTTCAGAAGATTCAGATGCATTTCAGAAGATTCAGATTCATTTCAGAAGATTCAGATGCATTTCAGAAGATTCAGATGCATTTCAGAAGATTCAGACAAATTTCAGAAGATTCAGAAAGTTGTAGCCTATGGGGTTGTAGCCTAGTGGTTAGAGCGTCGGACTCACGACTTGAAGGTCGGGGGTTCGATTCCCTATCCCTCTAGAACAGTTTGTGTCCTTGAGCAAGACGCTTAACTCTGCATTGCTTCAGTTCACCCAGCTGTAAAATGGGTGCCAGCATTAGCTGGGGTAATTGAGGGTGCGTGTGGCGACCCCCCAGTCCTTGGACTGAACAGCCGTACGCAGCCTTCAGATGCGCCGCGCAATAGCTGCGGCTGAGCTGTCGGTTGCGCATCTGCCCAATAGGGCAGGTGTAATCAATTAATAATTATTATTAATAGAAGATTCAGACAAATTTGAAGGCATTCAGCTAAAATTCAGAATATTCAGACGAATTTCAGGACACACACAATTCTGATGCCAATTCTGTGCCCCAAGTTTGCTAATGACACACTATTTATCTACGGCTCGTATGAGTCAAGAGAATTAAAAAATATGCAAGAATAGAAGCGAGCGTCTGAGCTACGGAGGAGAAGAAATAAGCGATCAAGAGGGGGCATTGAGAGGGGGGGGGGTATTTCTGTAGCAAACTTGTCAACCACCGCAACTGTCACACGGGATCCTTGGGCGCCAGCTCTCGACGGAACTGCACCTGGGAGCTTCGCTTTGGGAGGGAGGAGGCGGGGTCGACTTGTGAGCAGTGCGAGTTGACGCGTGGGCTCTTTGACCTTCTCACGTTGCTTTGAGTTGGGGAGAGCTGACTATCCTCAGCTGACAAAGCTTCAGACTTTTCTCAGCTCTGAATCCGCGGCCACGGACCTCTGTATCGACTGGAAGCAGACTCGAGCCTATTAGAAATCTATCAGGGACCTTTAAATACACACTTTGGATTAGATGCAGGTCTACAGTTCTAAAAAATCGACAGGGACCTCTAAATACACACCTTAGATTAGATGCAGGTCTGCAGTCCTCGAAAATCTACCAGGGACCTCTGGATACACACCTGGATTGGAATCAGGTCCTCAAAAATCCACCAAAGACCTCTAGATACACACCTGGATTGGAAGTAGGTCTACAGTCCTCGAAAATCTACCAGGGACCTCTGGATACACACCTGGATTGGAAGCAAATCCGCCTGTTTTATCAATCTTTTTTCAGTCTAGTTCCAGACATCCAGAGGCCCATGTTGTGCGGAATTTCACACTGCGTCAACAAAAAAGATTTCATTCAATCTTTCCACCAGCAAATATTTTGCAATATTTTTTTAGAAAAAAAGCACATTTCTCTGTCTAGAAACAGAAAGCGTTGGAAATGCGGCGATGGCTCTGTGATTGAGACTTCCCGTCAGGACCACCGTTTTGTGATCTGGGACAATGGTGGCTCACAGCCTGAGGACGACAGCTCAGGAGGGGGGCGGTGAAGTGAATGCGAGTTGAGGTCGTGTCGCTGTCAGAAAATGTTTCTCAGCTTCTGTAGAGAGAGAAAAGAAAATGAAAAAATGTGCCGCTTTATCTGCTTCACAGCGAACTGCAAAATGTAGCAGGCATATGCTGGTTTGGTACTCAAATTGATTTGCTGCTTCTGAACTTGCCTAAATAAAGTAAACAAGCTGTAAAATAAACCTAATGAGCTTCTAAATAAACCTAATGACATCCAAAATAAACCTAATGAGCTTATAAATAATTTCCTATGAGCTCCTAAATAAACCTAATGAGCTTATAAAATAAACCTAATGAGCTTCTAAATAAACCTAATGAGCTCCTAAAATAAACCTAATGATCACCTAAATAAACCTAATGAGCTCCTCAATTAACCCATGAGCTCTCCAAGGCAATCAGGAGGCAATTAGCGCAAAGCTAGCCCACCTGCAGTACTTAGCGTGGACATCTCGTAACTTGGCGCTCCACCTGCCAGCGCCCGAGCTGGTGTGCTCGTCCCGCTTAGCCAGGTATTTGGCTATGAATGCGTTGTCGGAGGCGTCCACTTGCCGGCCGCCGAGGCCCATGGTCTTGTTGCCGTCCTTGTACACTGGCACCAGGTTCACTCCGGTGATCGACACGTGAACTGCGATTTCTGGGTTGGCGCCCTCCTGCAGTCAGGGGTGGTGGGTTCCGACATGGCTATTAATGCCGATTACTGCCCCAATGCGTACACAGGGTCACAATGCGTACACAGGGTCACAATGCGTACACAGGGTCACAATGCGTACACAGGGTCACAATGCGTACACAGGGTCACAATGCGTACACAGGGTCACAATGCGTACACAGGGTCACAATGCGTACACAGGGTCACAATGCGTACACAGGGTCACAATGCGTACACAGGGTCACAATGCGTACACAGGGTCACAATGCGTACACAGGGTCACAATGCGTACACAGGGTCACAATGCGTACACAGGGTCACAATGCGTACGCAGGCTTTCAATACGCCAGTGTCATACTGCATGTAGGTTCAAAGGCCCGGTACACAGGCTTAACATTGGTACACAGATTGAACTTAGTAATCAGTACAAAATTTATGTACCCATGACTTACTTTTAATTGGTACTACTCAGACTCAATGTTGGTATAATTATGCCACTGTACTGTTATGGATGGACTTCAAGCACCTAACTGCATGCACACAGGGTTTGAGTACCGGAGTGGTAAACGCACTAAGGTCCCAAGTTCGATTCTGCATTAATTTGAAGTTCACGCTAGCAGAATGTCTGTTTACGCATAAATTATTCCCTGTTTGCTACTGACTATTCCCGACTCAATCCGGCCGTTCCGTGTTTGTCGAACGTGGCTAGACGACGTGAGAGCCCGGGCATCTGGCCAGCAGGATGAGGCCGGATGCGACCCATTTGGCGCCTGTGTCTCTGTCTGTCCCACCATCCGCCTTGTTCTTTAGCAATTATACCAATGCTGACAGATGGTACAGGGACTCCTCCGTTGTAACCAAACTGAGTTGTTTACATAAGTATGAAAATTCAATTCGCTGAACTATGGTCGCAACTTGGATGTTCAAGCCCATTGGCAAAGGCCCAGGCTCAATTCTATCAGTTTATTTCCAGGTACTGACTAATCTAGGCTGGCCGGTAACAATTTTTGCATATGCGACATTTAAAGTGCAATTACTGGTTTACTCCCTATCTCACACTGTCACTCACTCCCTGTCTCACACTGTCACTCACTCCCTGTCTCACACTGTCACTCACTCCCTGTCTCACACTGTCACTCACTCCCTGTCTCACACTGTCACTCACTCCCTGTCTCACACTGTCACTCACTCTCTGTCTCACACTGTCACTCACTCCCTGTCTCACACTGTCACTCACTCCCTGTCTCACACTGTCACTCACTCCCTGTCTCACACTGTCACTCACTCCCTGTCTCACACTGTCACTCACTCCCTGTCTCACACTGTCACTCACTCCCTGTCTCACACTGTCACTCACTCCCTGTCTCACACTGTCACTCACTCCCTATCTCACACTGTCACTCACTCCCTGTCTCACACTGTCACTAACACTGTCACTAACACTGTCATTCACTCCCTGTCTCACACTGTCACTCACTCCCTGTCTCACACTGTCACTCACTCTCTGTCTCACACTGTCACTCACTCCCTGTCTCACACTGTCACTCACTCCCTGTCTCACACTGTCACTCACTCCCTGTCTCACACTGTCACTCACTCTCTGTCTCACACTGTCACTCACTCCCTGTCTCACACTGTCACTCACTCCCTGTCTCACACTGTCACTCACTCCCTGTCTCACACTGTCACTCACTCTCTGTCTCACACTGTCACTCACACTGTCACTCACTCCCTGTCTCACACTGTCACTCACTCCCTGTCTCACACTGTCACTCACTCCCTGTCTCACACTGTCACTCACTCCCTGTCTCACACTGTCACTCACTCCCTGTCTCACACTGTCACTCACTCCCTGTCTCACACTGTCACTCACTCCCTGTCTCACACTGTCACTCACTCCCTGTCTCACACTGTCACTCACTCCCTATCTCACACTGTCACTCACTCCCTGTCTCACACTGTCACTAACACTGTCACTAACACTGTCATTCACTCCCTGTCTCACACTGTCATTCACTCCCTGTCTCACACTGCCACTCACTCCCTGTCTCACACTGTCACTCACATCTAGAACACTTTGTCACATATTCAAGCTCCGGCCACAACCCCTCTTTCTCACTGCAGTCATCTTCTTTTATTTCCCACCGGATCGCCAGCTGGGGACTGGGGCGAGACTCAAAAATCGCAGATAGGACTTAATTTGCGTTGCCGCCCAGCTTGACCTCCTGAACGCGGCTTTAGATGCAGCTTAACTTTCTCTCTCTCTCTCTCTCTCTCTCTCTCTCTCTCTCTCTCTCTCTCTCTCTCTCTCTCTCTCTCTCTCTCTCTCTCTCTCTCTCTCTCTCTCTCTCTCTCTCTCTCTATCTTTTTTTGCTAGCTTTCCAGCAGCGTGAGCAAATCCTGAGTCTACTGTCTTAGGGATTTTGATAGGATTTAGGCCTGGGATTGACGGAGGGAACCCCGAGGCTGAATGCGAGTCCAGTAGAAATGCAGGCAGTGTGGCGGCCCAAGTAGTCGGGTGAACTGAGATAAAATCGAGTTTTACTCCCATCTTGCAAAGTGCGAGTAATTCCCAGGCACTCCATGCGTTCCACAGGGCATGTGACTTTCGGCAGTCAGCAATAACTTGGTCAGTCACTGGTGCACAAGTCAGCAATAACTTGGTCAGTCACTGTTGCACAAGTCAGCAATAGTTTGGTCAGTCACTGGTGCTCAAGTCAGCAATAGTTTGGTCAGTCACTGGTGCACAAGTCAGCAATAGTTTGGTCAGTTACTGGTGCACAAGTCAGCAATAGTTTGGTCAGTTACTGGTGCACAAGTCAGCAATAGTTTGGTCAGTCACTGTTGCACAAGTCAGCAATAGTTTGGTCAGTCACTGTTGCACAAGTCAGCAATAACTTGGTCAGTCACTGGTGCACAAGTCAGCAATAACTTGGTCAGTCACTGGTGCACAAGTCAGCAATAGTTTGGTCAGTCACTGGTGCACAAGTCAGCAATAGTTTGGTCAGTCACTGTTGCACAAGTCAGCAATAACTTGGTCAGTCACTGGTGCACAAGTCAGCAATAGTTTGGTCAGTCACTGGTGCACAAGTCAGCAATAGTTTGGTCAGTCACTGGTGCACAAGTCAGCAATAGTTTGGTCAGTCACTGTTGCACAAGTCAGCAATAACTTGGTCAGTCACTGGTGCACAAGTCAGCAATAACTTGGTCAGTCACTGGTGCACAAGTCAGCAATAGTTTGGTCAGTCACTGGTGCACAAGTCAGCAATAGTTTGGTCAGTCACTGTTGCACAAGTCAGCAATAACTTGGTCAGTCACTGGTGCACAAGTCAGCAATAGTTTGGTCAGTCACTGGTGCACAAGTCAGCAATAGTTTGGTCAGTCACTGTTGCACAAGTCAGCAATAGTTTGGTCAGTCACTGGTGCACAAGCAGACATGCAGGAAATACCAGAACCTTGAATCACTCTCACAGCCATGTACTTTATTTCCTCAGTGGTTCGAGGCGAACTAAATACACGAAATCACTGATACGAGCTAGCTGTCAACAGCCAGCCACCGCCTGTCAATCACTATTGCTGTCACTTGACTATTAATAATAAACCACTGAATATTTTTTTAAAATTTCAGTGCAGTTTGCAATCGTACCCAACAAAAATTCCCTCTTGTATCAGCCATGCAAATGTGAACTTTAGCAATCAAAATTTCTGCAAGTTTCTGCAAGTTTCAGTCGCAGAGAATTCCGTCAATTCTCTAGCAAAGCAAACTATTCGTGGATAATCCGGTTATGCAAGTGCGGCAGTGCACTTTTCGAATGTAGGCTTGAAGCTTAGAATTAGAATTATTTTATTAATAAATTATGCGAGTGAGTCAGCTACTGTCGTCGCCAGGAAGTCTCTGAGTTTGGAGCTATTTGGAGCAGCAAATTTTGGTGGTGTATGTTGCTATGGTTAATCTCTAGATGTGAATAGATGGACGGCGATGTTCAGCATCAGGGGCGCCATTTTAGGTATCAGGGGGTGCCATTTTAGGTATCAGGGGCGCCATTTTAGGTATCAGGGGCGCCATTTTAGGTATCAGGGGGCGCCATTTTAGGTATCAGGGAGCGCCATTTTAGGTATCAGGGGGCGCCATTTTAGGTATCAGGGGTGCCATTTTAGGTATCAGGGGGCGCCATTTTAGGTATCAGGGGCGCCATTTTAGGTATCAGGGGGCGCCATTTTAGGTATCAGGGGGCGCCATTTTAGGTATCAGGGGGCGCCATTTTAGGTATCAGGGGCGCCATTTTAGGTATCAGGGGCGCCATTTTAGGTATCAGGGGCGCCATTTTAGGTATCAGGGGCGCCATTTTAGGTATCAGGGGGTGCCATTTTAGGTATCAGGGGCGCCATTTTAGGTATCAGGGGGCGCCATTTTAGGTATCAGGGGTGCCATTTTAGGTATCAGGGGGCGCCATTTTAGGTATCAGGGGGCGCCATTTTAGGTATCAGGGGGTGCCATTTTAGGTATCAGGGGGTGCCATTTTAGGTATCAGGGGGCGCCTAGCTGAGCTAAAAGTACCGCAGACTTTAATATCGAACAGCGAAGAGATTTTAACCTCCCACACATGGGAGGTGACAGACAGCAACTGAAACCATTATAAAATAGTGTCGTCTAAGCAACCACACCTAGCCACACTAAATCTGCCCCAGCATAACAGCAGATGGCAGCCACACCCCAGATGCTCTTTAAGGATGGTCATGTCCGCCTACACACACAGAAACACACACAGGACTCACAGGCAGCAACAGCACTGAATGCTCAGCGCAGATCGATTGTGATTGGGCCAAAGCTCAACCTCACCCACGACAGAAATCAATCTATCTTATAGAACAGGGCTGAAGGGGTGCAAATAAAGTGTGTTTGCTTGTTCACAGCACACTCTTTCACACTGCAGCTTTCAGGGAGAGGCTTTTGCTTGATTTGGCGGCCAGAGAGCAAGCCAGGATAGGGAACTTAAGAGGCTGGAATGCCCGGAGTCAAGGCGAGTCTTACTGGCTCTCCGTGTGGCGAACTCTTTACTTTATGTTCCAATGGTGAATTCAACATAAAACTACTATATTTATGTCGTACTTTAGTTCTGATTTTGAATTTGATTGCCGTGATGATACTCACTGAGGTTGTCACCAGAACTATCGTTTTGAATCATACTGTAGTGATGATACTCACTGAGGCTGTCACCAGAACTATCATTTTTAATCATACTGTAGTGATGATACTCACTGAGGCTGTCACCAGAACTATCATTTTGAATCATACTGGAGTGATGATACTCACTGAGGCTGTCACCAGAACTATCATTTTGAATCATACTGGAGTGATGATAATCACTGAGGTTGTCACCAGAACTATCATTTTGAATCATACTGGAGTGATGATACTCACTGAGGTTGTCACCAGAACTATCATTTTGAATCATACTGGAGTGATGATACTCACTGAGGCTGTCACCAGAACTATCATTTTGAATCATACTGGAGTGATGATACTCACTGAGGCTGTCACCAGAACTATCATTTTGAATCATACTGGAGTGATGATACTCACTGAGGCTGTCACCAGAACTATCATTTTGAATCATACTGGAGTGATGATACTCACTGAGGCTGTCACCAGAACTATCATTTTGAATCATACTGGAGTGATGATACTCACTGAGGCTGTCACCAGAACGATCATTTTCTATTATACTGAAAATGGTATCCTATCTCAGAATAGTTTGAGCCAAACATAGTCAAATGCCAATTTGCTCTCTGCGAAAACCTATTCAGGGGCTTCAAATTGCATCACAATAGCAAACGGTTCCAAAAATCGCCAGCACAAAAATTCTGGCCAACCGGAGCGCTGCTTGGCTAAAAAAATACCATTCAAGTTTGAAGAGCGAAAATCGGTTTTTTAGAGTGTTGGCACAAGAGGGGAGACGGGGGGATCAGTTCTCCCTCGGATTTCTAGTCAGGCAATTTGCTGCAGGCAACACACACGCCTGGCTCCGGCGCCACTCCAGCCTCTGCGGCAGCGCTCACCCAGATGAAGCTCTTATCGATGCCGTTGCTAGCGATGCGCACTCGTCGCTGTCGCCTCGATCGCAGGCCATCCACCGGCTCAGCGAGGACACCGCGCGAGAGCTGCACCTTGATGCGCTGGGATTCTGCGGGTGTGGGGATGTGGGGATGTGGGCTGCTGTGAGTTTCGCACCTGCCTCTTCAGCTCAAGAGATCTCAAAGCCAATTTGATGCATTAGTACATTATCGAAGCCCTAGAAAAAATATTACAATGCATTTCATGGACAAATAGAATGGAAGGAAGCTACACGCTGAAAAAGTCCATTATTGATATAAAATGTTTTCCCACTTATTTTTCTGCAATGCAGTTTGTAATGGGCTCATTCCCTATCGTGTTAAATAGGATTTTACCATAGACAAACTTGTTCCAGAACCTATCCATCACGAAGAGTCAAAAAGTAAATAGCTCGTACGCTCGTAGTAACTTCGAATGTATCCCCCTTTTGCCTCGGGCGAGTGTCTATGTGACGCATGTTTTCATTTATTTCCCTAGGTGAATAAATCATTTATTTCCCGCTGCCCCGCGGGCTGATAAATTCGAGACAACAACCATAGACAACGAACGGGGGATACATATCATATTCCCCACTCATTTAGCTGTCTAGGGCCAAAAGCACTCGGTGTCTCGATCATTGACCTCGGCTTCGCCTCGGTCAATAAACGAGACACCTCTTGCTGTTGCCCGCTAGACAACAAAATAAATGGGGAATATATACCATTTATTTCTCCATGAAGTGCACAGCGTCAGAATGGTCAGTGGAGCTGATGAAGAGAGAGAGAGAGAGAGAGCGAAAGTCCTCGCAAAAGAAGCAAAAATGTCTTCTGGCAGCAGCAGCAGCAAGCAAGCCATCCCAGCAATGGCTCTAAATGACAGACATTGCTACTCTTGTGCTCACGCGAGGGCTCTGCTTATAGTCAGGGCGGAGCAGGCTCTTCTCTCCCTCGCTGGATGGCAATTAAAAACCTCCTCCCCCCCCATCTGCCCGCCACCACCTGTAAAACTTTGTGTGGCAATTGGGCCATCGAGTCTGCCAAAGATTTTCATCCAGCCTCTTCTATTCTTCATCCAGCCTTTTTCCTATTTAGCAACTCCGCAGGCACTCAGAGTGCGTATGAAAAAAGGAAATGAGCTTCCAAGTGTGCAGCCAATTAAACATTTATTAGGAATCTTCTTCCACTTCAGCCAGCTATGACGGGATTCTACTGCGACAGAATCTACAGCCGCTCGTTTTGGCACCGTGGCGTCGCATGCTGGCTGCCTCCCCCCAGTCAGCTGCTGCCTCTTCCAGTAGTTTATTGTCTTTCTATTTCTGGCTATTTTTGTTTACCTTATCCCAATACTGCTATTTTCTTCTATAATTGAAAGAGGAAAGACTGAATGCCTTAAGGGTAAACTCACTCTGGCGGGACTTTATCCGATAAAATGTCGAGGGCGCCAGGATCAGTGTACAGGGCGCCACCTCAATCTGTACGGGGCGCCAGGATTAGTGTATGGGGCTCCAGTATCAGCGTACAGGGTGCAAGGATCAGTGTACGGGGCGCAAGGATCAGTGTAGGGGGCGCCAGGATCAGTGTACGGGGCGCCAGGATCAGTGTACGGGGCGCAAGGATCAGTGTACGGGGCGCCAGGATCAGTGTACGGGGCGCCACCTCAATATTTACGGGGCGCCAGGATCAGTGTACGGGGCGCCACCTCAATATTTACGGGGCGCCAGGATCAGTGTACGGGGCGCCACCTCAATCTGTACGGGGCGCCAGGATCAGCAAGCGAAGAAGCGCCAACAGTCGCACGAAGAAAGCCCCAATTAAGAATTCTGAAACCCCATCTCGCCAAGTTTTGAGTCTCTGTGCTCACCCCATCTCCAGTATCATTGGACTCATTTTTCTTTCCCACCCGTGCCTCATCATTGAGTAGTTCAGAAACTTCCGCACCAATTTCTAGTTGAAGTGTCCAGAGACGGGAAGTCAGAAGAGAAATACAGCACGCTTAGAGTTGTATTAGTTCAGCACTCCAACTAAATGCTCCCAATTAGCCACTCCAAGCTGCAATGCCCTTTCTATATAATATGATTGGGTTCCCATTCTTTCTCCAACAACGCTTTAGCCGGATGGGCAACAAAAATTGTGGAAGCAAAAACTAATTTTTTCTCCAATGAATGTGCACCCTTTGAAGTGCGGGTGGAACAGAAGGTGAGAGAAGGTACGAATGGTGATGAAGAAAAAATAACGGTGGCGGTTCTCTTTAACAGGGCGTCTTTAGCAGGCCCTGGACCTTGGGAGCTTAATCTGCCTATAGAAGAGGCTGCGGGAACTTGCGATGCGAACTGGGGGGTCTCACGTCAGATCTTCATTCCGTCTTTTTCCCCTCCCCCACTAAGCTCTCTTCCCTGTCAACAACTGTCGCCCAGAAGGCTAGGAGAGGCCTCGATCCTCGTTTCCAGCAGCTGACGCGCTTAGAGAGGGGCTGCATAGGGCTAGGCGTATTAGTTAAAAGCTGTAAAATTATTGAAATATTTTCATTTGTACCTTTTCTGCCCAGTTGTGCTGGCTGGACTTGACCCTATAGATTAAGTAGTCTGAACTTGTAAGATATATGTGCTTTAAAAGTTGGGAAGATATTGCTTAAAATGTCTATGGTTCAAAACTTTATGAAATTCAGACAGTGACAGGTCATTGTTTGAAATTCTATCTTCACTTTTGGCCATAGACAAATTCTAATGTCTAAGTGTCTATGGCTAACGCCGTTAGTGTCTATGGCTATCGCCGCTAGTGTCTATGGGTATCGCCGCTAGTGTCTATGGGTATCGCCGCTAGTGTCTATGGGTATCGCCGCTAGTGTCTATGGGTATCGCCGCTAGTGTCTATGGGTACCGCCGCTAGTGTCTATGGGTATCGCCGCTAGTGTCTATGGGTATCGCCGCTAGTGTCAAGTTATTGAAGTGCACACAGTGAGAAATCTAACGAACTAACACTTCGGAGGCTGTCGCTTCAATGTTATCGGAAATCCAGCTAGAACGTTATGGTAATTAATATGCAAAAAGGTTTGCGATATGCAAAATTTTGTTTCAATCCCAGCTATAACAGTAGCTGTAACACTGGCACACCCCACCATGTGAGTAGAGTGATAGTTTGCGCTATTAAGAGTATAGTGATGGAGAGATAGAGATGAAGATAGAGAGACAGATAGATCAAATTGATGCATTGTGGCGGCCTCGGACCTCGCTTCGGACAGTGGGCAATCGCTTTGATTCCTGTGAGGGGGTGCTCGATTGATTCATTCAGCGAAGCCGCCAGCTACAGACCCACAGCGAGCGCCCATGAGGCCGCATTGATTGATGCGGCAGTTGATCAACTTAGACCTCGGGGAATGTCTGCA
Source organism: Macrostomum lignano (assembly GCA_002269645.1). NCBI lineage: Eukaryota > Metazoa > Platyhelminthes > Macrostomidae > Macrostomum > Macrostomum lignano. Next base: position 289,961 of record NIVC01001331.1, on the reverse strand, counting down.
TGTTCGCATAGCATATATGCTAGGAGCATCGGTCACCTGGTCGCTAACACAGAAGCAGCAACTTTTCAGAATGCCGCCAATAAGTGAGGTGTCTGTCGGGGAGATTTACGCGCTGAACAGGGAGGTCTTCAAAGTCTCCGACTCCAACATAATTAATAGAAGAATGCCGTCAGCACCGGCTTTGGCTATCGGCGAGAAAGAGAGAGAGGAGGAGAGAGAGAGAGGTCATGGACAGAAGGAAATAGAATGGGGAGAGAAGAGCAGGGAGAAAGGAGAAAAGGGAGAGAATGGAGAGAATGGAGAAAGAAGAGTTGGGACAGAACGGAGAGAAAGGAGAGAGAGAGAGAGAGAGAGAGAGAGAGAGAGAGAGAGAGAGAGAGAGAGAGAGAGGGAGAGAGAGAGAGAGAGAGAGAGGTAGAGAGAGAGAGAGAGAGAGAATGCCTCTATAGGGAGTCGATAGCGCCCGAGAGACACTCAGTGACACGGCAGAACAGGAGTATCATGGCTTCCCCCGACGCGCCGCTTATTCAGTGGCCACTTGAGCGCATCGGACGGAAGGCCAGCCGCTGTCGCGCAGCGAGCGACAATGAGACGCGGGCTCTGAAGCGCTGATCTTGAAGTTGGTCAAAGTGGGGCCAGCTATTTTAGCGGCCTTCCACTCTACTTGACTGGACAATCGTTTCTCCTCGTGCAAAGAATTTTTGTTATTATGATAAGCTGTCCCAGGAAGTTAGTAGTTAACTGCACGAAAGAAGAAAAGAACTACTGCGAATAATGCGAGCTTTCTTAATTTGGAATTGAAATGCTTCGCGAACCCTTGAGATTGGAAACGATTTCTTGGGGGTAAAATAGGCTTGGTGAATTTCTGGCAAAGTTTCACCTATGGATACGCAAGGGGCAGAGTTGGTAAAATTGTGCCATTTTGTTCTGTTTGTCCATAGTTAGAATTTGCTGGATGAGTTGGTTTCTTGGAATGGAATGTTTTCTGAACAAGAGCACCATTATCTTTAAATATATATTCACTGATTCGTCTTGAGCCAACCGTTAAATTCTAATATATAGGTTTTTAGTTAGGTTATTAAGTAATTTGTAGTTTAAATTTTTAGTATATTGGACTAGCTATCTGTTGCCCCCCTTCGGGGCGCCCAATAAGCAAGAAGCAAAAATTATTTATGCAAATCCATTAAAAAGCGCATTTTCTTAACAACCAATTCCTTCTTCAGTTTTATAAATCACCTTATTCGAGTAAAATTGTCACAGACAATGAAAGATGTTTGTTATGAATCTCTTTTTTTAAATGTAACAAAGGAACACAACAAAATTTAGCCTTCAAAAAGATAGCAGGCATTCCCCTTAAAAATAAAGCATCCCCGAGAAAGCAAGCATCCCCCGATAGCAAGCATTCCCGAGAAAGCAAGCATCCCCCGATAGCAAGCATTCCCGAGAAAGCAAGCATCCCCCGATAGCAAGCATTCCCGAGAAAGCAAGCATCCCCCGATAGCAAGCATTCCCGAGAAAGCAAGCATCCCCGATAGCAAGCATTCCGAGAAAGCAAGCATCCCCCGATAGCAAGCATTCCCGAGAAAGCAAGCATCCCCGATAGCAAGCATTCCCGAGAAAGCAAGCATCCCCCGATAGCAAGCATTCCCGAGAAAGCAAGCATCCCCCGATAGCAAGCATTCCCCCGATAGCAAGCATCCCCCCAGATATCAAGCATCCCCCGATAGCAAGCATCCCCCCCAGATATCAAGCATCTCCGGATAGCAAGCATCCCCTGATAGCAAGCATCCCCCCAGATAGCAAGCATCTCCGGATAGCAAGCATCCCCCCAGATAGCAAGCATCCCCGATATCAAGCATCTCCGGATAGCAAGCATCCCCTGATAGCAAGCATCCCCCCAGATAGCAAGCATCTCCGGATAGCAAGCATCCCCCCAGATAGCAAGCATCCCCGATATCAAGCATCTCCGGATAGCAAGCATCCCCTGATAGCAAGCATCCCCCCAGATAGCAAGCATCCCCGATATCAAGCATCTCCGGATAGCAAGCATCCCCTGATAGCAAGCATCCCCCCAGATAGCAAGCATCCCCCCAGATAGCAAGCATCCCCCCAGATAGCAAGCATCCCCCCAGATAGCAAGCATCCCCCCAGATAGCAAGCATCCCCCCAGATAGCAAGCATCCCCCAGATAGCAAGCATCCCCGATATCAAGCATCTCCGGATAGCAAGCATCCCCTGATAGCAAGCATCCCCTGATAGCAAGCATCCCCGATATCAAGCATCTCCGGATAGCAAGCATCCCCCAGATAGCAAGCATCTCCGGATAGCAAGCATCCCCTGATAGCAAGCATCCCCCCGATAGCAAGCATCCCCTGATAGCAAGCATCCCCCCAGATAGCAAGCATCTCCAGATAGCAAGCATCTCCGGATAGCAAGCATCCCCTGATAGCAAGTATCCCCCCGATAGCAAGCATCCCTTGAACCCAAAAATAACCGTTTTGGTTAGGTTATTTAATAATTTATTGTTTGAAATGGTTACATTAAACTATTAAAACGACCGTTGCCGTTCCCATTAATAATCAATCGCCTTCATTAGGGAGAAAAGTCTAGTAAGTAACTTTTTCTATGAGCAGCGGTCGCTTTCGTGCGAGTCCTACCGATGAAGCGTGATGCTGGAGCGAATCGGAGCGTAACTAAGAAGTTTAAAAAAAAATAATGTTTCTCTTTTATATATAGCTATTTGGCTTGAACGAGGATCTTCCGTGCTAAGGGGATCAAAGCCCAGCGTAGTCCAGCTCATAGAATGAATGCCAAAAGCATTTATGACGTAACGGTCGCTCCAAGGCCACAGACGCAGCAGCCGGTCGTCAATCAAAGCTTTGCCAGAAAGTCAGGTAAGCGGCATGGAAGTCTGCTTAGGCTTGAGAAGCGGAAGAATGGATGATGGAGCCTGGGAGAGAATCTGAGAATCTGGAGATTTCCGAGTGTCGAGTGGTTCAGTTAGAAGTTGGAGGATAACTATTTTAAAAAGGCCGCCGGCTTCTCTATTGACTTTTGGGATATATTCTCGCTTGAAGGCATTAATTCCAGTAGTTCGACATTAACCACAGACCAAGCTAAGTTTGGTTTTGCATTCGATTGGGAAGTTCAGATGGTGAAAATGTTTAGTTGAGGAGCTCAGGTGACTCGCGCTTCATAGATACCGCTTGGAGTTTGAAGCTCATGTGACTTGAGCTTGAGTAGATCACTCTTGGAGCGACTAGAGCTTGATAGATCCTCATTGAGATTGGAGCTCAAGTGATTAGAGCTTGTTGAAGCTTAAGCGGCTAAATATTGACAGATCCCAGAAACCACACGCAAATACTCGTAGCTTTTGAATGAAGAACGGTATCACTCGCAGGTTAAGGCGACAGTTATAGGAATTATTCTCTCACCTGATGTCGGTACCGGAATGAAGTCTTCGTCTCTCAGCCGATTGTCAACCTGCTTCAGAGGCCGAGCGGCGTCTGAAAATAGCAAACAGGGTACTTTTTGTACTTTTCATGTCCGTTGCCTACCCAATTTTCATCCCAATCGCACTCTGTACTCCCAAATAAATTACATTTATCTCTCTCCTAACCTGCCCTAACTGTTAACTGCCAGCCCCGCTACCATCCGCCTCAGCTAAATCTGCCGGTCTCGGAAACTGTCGGCAGTCGGACACAGACAGGGAGAAGTGCTGGCCGAAGTGAAGGAGGCAATGATGAGGCTAAAGAGAGGTGGGGCAGCCCTGGGGCCATCGGATGACGCTAGCGGCTGGCAGCAGCTCAAATCACCGCTACTGGAGCTGGGGAAGGGAGGGATGAGAGAGAGATTGACCCCTTGGTATGGCCCTGCTCAACTGTAACAGTCAGTCTGGGATGCCCAGGCTGTGTTTGGAGGCTATTGTGCGTGTGACGGTGGTCCCTCATCTCTTGCTGCATATCCGCATGTCTTTGCCAGTGGCTATAGTTAAAGCTATCAGTCCGCGTCTTCGTCTCATCTCTCTCTCTCCCGCCACTTCCTTCTCATTTTCTCGACCCTGGTCTGACCAAACCTTTACCGCATCGCATGGAACGTGCATCACAGAGAGAGAGAGGCCCCTCTTTTTTAGTAAAAAAAAAACTGGATATTCTTCCATAAGCTTTAAGCCTTAAAGCTTTCTATGCTTCTTATTCTATCCGTGATATATATGCTCACTATATCGTTCATTAGTGAACCGCGTGTCAGCCAGTGCTGAAAAAGGAGTTCTGGTCACGCCAATCTGCATCTCCGCTATTGTAGTTTGTGTTGTCCTTAGTGTATTTAGAGGTGGGAGTAGCTTTGTGTACAAGGTCATCTGCTTATTGTGTGGCTTAGGAATGGATCAGGAAAATGCATCTAGATTAGGGTAATTTCTGGTAGCAGCAGATTGTAGAAGGTAGATGTGTCTGGTGACAGATTGTAGATGGTAGATGTGTCTGGTGGCAGATTGTAAGAGGTAGATGTGTCTGGTGGCAGATTGTAAGAGGTAGATGTGTCTGGTGGCAGATTGTAAGAGGTAGATGTGTCTGGTGGCAGATTGTAAGAGGTAGATGTGTCTGGTGGCAGATTGTAGAAGGTAGATGTGTCTGGTGGCAGATTGTAAGAGGTAGATGTGTCTGGTGGCAGATTTTAGAAGGTAGATGTGTCTCGTGGTAAGAGCAGATTGTAGATTGTAGGTGTTGCTGGTCACTGAAGGCAGATTGCAATAAAAGACACAGTATATTACTAAGACAGTTTAAACTACGTAATTAACGTGTGCTACGGACAATCAGGTCAATTAATAACTAATTATATTAATCATAACGATTAGAGGTGTCTTAGAAGTGCCTCGTCGCCTTTTAAAAAACTTTTAACAATCAATTTAAGCCTGTCCCAATCCCCATGTAATTGAGACTCTGATGCCAAACCAGAAGCAAAGAAGTTTAGTGCTATTATTCCTCTAAGCCCTTCGCATTGCCTTATAATTGCTAATTAATGTAAAATCACCTTGAAAAGCCTCAGAAAAAGCATTGGCCCTGTAGCAGGTCCTGGTTGGCTAGCAACAGAAGCCGGCGCGGCATGGAAAATGATGAATTAATGCGGCCTATTATAATCTAAAATGCCTTGCCTTTATTTCTTCCCTTTTGAAGACGCTGCTTCTGCTGCTGCTAGGAGAAAATTACTTTGCTGGATGGGGATGGCCGCGGCTATAGGACGAGAGACGGTCAGGCAGGGGATGGCGCTATTATACAAGAGAGAGAAACAGGCTCCCAATTCATTCTCCATCATTGATGCCGAAGGTTGGAAGCCAAAGAATAAACACGGCGGCGGTGGCCAAGAGACGGCCTGTGGGCGCCGGCCAGCCCCAGCGCTACGGCAGCTAGACTTACTCTGCGACGCTATTAATCACGAAAGATAATTGGCTTAGCGACTTATTTTGTGCCGGCGCAGCGCCACCCCTGCCCAGCGATCCCGCAGGCGGGCCTTTTGGATGGGGGGGGGTGAAGGGGGAAAATAATTACAACTATCCCGTGCCGCTATTTGTTGCATTATGAATGCCGGATTGGCTTTTTCTTGTTGGGGAGATGCCTAATCATCCATTGTTAATTATTGATAGTCATATCCCATTCGCAGCAGCCGAGAGCCAACCTTCCACCCCTGGGGATAAAATTCCCCCCCCCACTCTCTTGGGTTTGGCGGCAAAGGATTTGATCCAGCGACCCGAATCGGCAGGGAGGCGATGTATGGGGCTGGCAGGGCGGCTGCGTGACTGACGGTCGGTATGCTGGTAGATGGCGGGTGGGTTGGGAGCGCAAGAGGAGACCGTGAGTGAGGGGACAGCGGATGGGAAATCGGTGGATAAGGAGAGAGCGGATAGGGAGAGAGCGGATAGGGAGAGAGCGGATAGGGAGAGAGCGGATAGGGAGAGAGCGGATAGGGAGAGAGCGGATAGGGAGAGAGCGGATAGGGAGAGAGTGGATAGGGAGAGAGCGGATAGGGAGAGAGCGGATAGGTAGAGAGCGGATAGGGAGAGAGCGGATAGGGAGAGAGCGGATAGGGAGAGAGTTGAGAAAGCGGATAGGGAGAGAGCGGATAGGTAGAGAGCGGATAGGTAGAGAGTGGAGAGAGCGGATAGGGAGAGAGCGGATAGGGAGAGAGCGGATAGGTAGAGAGTTGAGAAAGCGGATAGGGAGAGAGCGGATAGGGAGAGAGCGGATAGGTAGAGAGCGGATAGGGAGAGAGCGGATAGGGAGAGAGCGGATAGGGAGAGAGTTGAGAAAGCGGATAGGGAGAGAGCGGATAGGTAGAGAGCGGATAGGTAGAGAGTGGAGAGAGCGGATAGGGAGAGAGCGGATAGGGAGAGAGCGGATAGGGAGAGAGCGGATAGGGAGAGAGCGGATAGGGAGAGAGCGGATAGGGAGAGAGCGGATAGGGAGAGAGCGGATAGGGAGAGAGCGGATAGGGAGAGAGCGGATAGGGAGAGAGCGGATAGGGAGAGAGCGGATAGGGAGAGAGCGGATAGGGAGAGAGCGGATAGGGAGAGAGCGGATAGGGAGAGAGCGGATAGGGAGAGAGCGGATAGGGAGAGAGCGGATAGGGAGAGAGCGGATAGGGAGAGAGCGGATAGGGAGAGAGCGGATAGGGAGAGAGCGGATAGGGAGAGAGCGGATAGGGAGAGAGCGGATAGGGAGAGAGCGGATAGGGAGAGAGCGGATAGGGAGAGAGCGGATAGGGAGAGAGCGGATAGGGAGAGAGCGGATAGGGAGAGAGCGGATAGGGAGAGAGCGGATAGGGAGAGAGCGGATAGGGAGAGAGCGGATAGGGAGAGAGCGGATAGGTAGAGAGTGGAGAGAGCGGATAGGGAGAGAGCGGATAGGGAGAGAGCGGATAGGTAGAGAGTGGAGAGAGCGGATAGGGAGAGAGCGGATAGGGAGAGAGCGGATAGGAGAGAGCGGATAGGGAGAGAGCGGATAGGGAGAGAGCGGATAGGGAGAGAGCGGATAGGGAGAGAGCGGATAGGGAGAGAGCGGATAGGGAGAGAGCGGATAGGGAGAGAGCGGATAGGGAGAGAGCGGATAGGAGAGAGCGGATAGGGAGAGAGCGGATAGGGAGAGAGCGGATAGGGAGAGAGCGGATAGGGAGAGAGCGGATAGGGAGAGAGCGGATAGGGAGAGAGCGGATAGGGAGAGAGCGGATAGGGAGAGAGCGGATAGGGAGAGAGCGGATAGGGAGAGAGCGGATAGGGAGAGAGCGGATAGGGAGAGAGCGGATCGGGTTAGTCGGGTTCGACGTGGAGAAGACGGTGCATATGAATAGGTGGTACACCTGACCTGTTCCCTTGGGCTTGATGCGGTATTAAACTCAGACCAAAGAAAAATGAATTCAAACTGCATAGTTAAAAGCCAAAACGCTGCTTGGTCCACAGCGTCCTTACTCTCCTCCAGCCTCACCAAGAGTCGCACAGAAAAGCCGAAGCCGCCCGATAAAAAAAATCCTCATTCACAAACAGCGATCCTCTCCACATTGGCTCAGCCTGACACTTTTATGGCTGCTTGCAGTGCCCTCTGCTGCGTATTTCTTTTTTCTGCTTCATGGGAGGAGCTTCCACTACTGCCCGCACCCGTAATAAACTGATCAGAGATGAATGCTCATTTATCCGTGCAACTACATATTTGTACATGGCCTGGACTGTACATTGTTCAATAATAATGCTAGGTAGGGCATGTTTGTCTATTGCAAAGAAGCTAAAGTATGTCATGCTGTCTATGGCAAAGAAAAGTGAAGCAAGACATGCTGTCTATGGCAAAGAACGGAAAACCAGACATACTGTCTATGGCAAAGAACGGAAAACCAGACAGGCTGTCTATGACAAGGAACGGAAAACCAGACATGCTGTCTATGGCAAAGAGCGGAAAACCAGACATGCTGTCTATGGCAAAGAGCGGAAAACCAGACATACTGTCTATGGCAAAGAACAGCAAAAGTCTGAAACATATCTTCTTTATTCAGAATATGGTTTGAACAGGCTAAGCACCCTATAATCCGTCCACTTTGCCCAAGCTTAACCCGCTGTTGCCCCGTCTCCCCCAACTATCTTCCCTTTTCTGTCAAGCACGCATCTGATCCATTTCGTGCTGCTGCTAAAGCCCTTCATCTGCTAGTCACCGAGCTGCTGATACTGCAGACTTATTGCGTAATCAAGTAGCTGAATATTTAACCTGTTTTTTACTATACACACTGAGCAGAATCCCCAAGAAAGCTTGCGAATCCCCTCGGCGCTTAGAGAGTTGGGATATAGTTTTTTTTACCTCGGCGTCTCATCTTTCCTCCACCGAGCACCCAACAACCCCTCACTCTTCCTCTTCCCGATCGTGATCTGGACTTGCGGACACCAAATTTCCAACTCTGTGAGCAGAAGTTTTTGGAAAATTTGTGAATGGCAGAATAGGATACTCACAATCTGTCACAATGCTCAGTCAGCTATAAGGTTTCTGGCACTGTGTTTGCCTAGCTATGAGAATCCTAGTCGCCCAGGAAGAAAAAAGCAGACTTGACAAATGCAAGGGAAGACCTGGCACAGCAAAGACTGTAAAATTTTCTTTCAAAATCTGGCGAGTGAGAAAACTATACTGGACGATCATAAATCACTGTGCACTTTCAAATCGAGACACACATATCGGTATGCCATAGACTGCACAATGAGACACACATATCGGTATGTCATAGACTGCACAATGAGACACACATATCGGTATGCCATAGACTGCACAATGAGACACACATATCGGTATGTCATAGACTGCACAATGAGACACGCATATCGGTATGCAGTAGACTGCGCAATGAGACACACATATCGGTATGCCATAGACTGCACAATGAGACACGCATATCGGTATGCCATAGACTGCACAATGAGACACGCATATCGGTATGCCATAGACTGCACAATGAGACACGCATATCGGTATGCCATAGACTGCACAATGAGACACACATATCGGTATGCAGTAGACTGCACAATGAGACACACATATCGGTATGCAGTAGACTGCACAATGAGACACACATATCGGTATGCCATAGACTGCACAATGAGACACGCATATCGATATGCCATAGACTGCACAATGAGACACGCATATCGGCATGCCATAGACTGCACAATGAGACACGCATATCGGTATGCAGTAGACTGCACAATGAGACACGCATATCGGTATGCCATAGACTGCACAATGAGACACACATATCGGTATGCAGTAGACTGCACAATGAGACACACATATCGGTATGCAGTAGACTGCACAATGAGACACACATATCGGTATGCAGTAGACTGCACAATGAGACACACATATCGGTATGCAGTAGACTGCACAATGAGACACACATATCGGTATGCAGTAGACTGCACAATGAGACACACATATCGGTATGCAGTAGACTGCACAATGAGACACACATATCGGTATGCAGTAGACTGCACAATGAGACACGCATATCGGTATGCCATAGACTGCACAATGAGACACACATATCGGTATGCAGTAGACTGCACAATGAGACACACATATCGGTATGCAGTAGACTGCACAATGAGACACACATATCGGTATGCAGTAGACTGCACAATGAGACACACATATCGGTATGCAGTAGACTGCACAATGAGACACACATATCGGTATGCAGTAGACTGCACAATGAGACACACATATCGGTATGCCGTAGACAACACTAAAAGTAGCAATATCATGGTAAACTTACGTAGGCATTTCCTGTTGACCCGGCGCAGGCACTGGCGAGCCTCAAAGTAGCCGGGCGGGCAGTGGTTGCAGGCTGCGGACGAGAACAGGTGGGGATTCGATGTAGCTACCGCACCTGCTGACCAGTTGCTAACTGTTATGGTTAGCGACAGCAGCAGCAGCAGCAGCAACTCGTTTGACACTGGCATGGTGCTGGCAGCTGCTGTTGCTGATGAAAGAGCTGTTTGGTTGTGCTGCTACCGAGCGCCAGCGCTAGTGAATTAGAAAGCATGGGCCATGCCATGCAGCGGCTCGCGGCTAGCTGTACAGTTTTAGACGGCTACCCAGCGAGCTAAACTCCCCTATCCTACACACTGGAGGGTTGCCTCTGGAGGGGGGCGGGGGTTGGACTGAGCTAGACACCAGATGGACTCAGTACAGAATGGAGCTGGGCTTCCATTTTGTCAGCTTTGGCTCAATCTATGGAGCTATTGTTCAGGCGAACTCCTGCTGCGGACTGCCGAGGCCAGCGGGAGGAGAGGAGAGAGCGGGGGCTGTCCGGGGTGGGGGATCAATGACGAATCAATTGAAACAGATCTGGGGTTGGCTGGGTGGGAGCCAGAGAATGTGTTGCTTCCCCTTTTCTCTCTCTCTCTTTCTCTCTGTTTCTTTCAATTTTCTTTTTTGCTTTCTGACACGCCTGGCTGACAACAATTGAAACTGTATCGTGTCCAGATAACTTTTTGGGAGTCTGGGCGAGGGGGATGAAGGAGACAAGACGGGAGATTGGGATTGTATAAAAATAGTCTGGAGGCGTCTCTGATTGGCTGAGTAGTCCGCCAATGGAATATGGTGGAACTGGGCTGGTTTTCAGGCCCGGCCCAGGGTCCCAGGGCTTGAGTTATTTCTATTGACTGAATGACACACAGTTGCAAATGACAGACGCAGACAATCACTCCGCAGACAATCACTCTGCAGACAATCAATCCGCAGACAATCACTCCGCAGACAATCACTCCGCAGACAATCACTCCGCAGGCAATCACTCCATAGTAAATGGACAATCACTCCACAGACAATCACTCAAAAGTCAATCACACAAAAGATAATCACTCCACAGACAATCACTCAAAAGTCAATCACACAAGACAATCACTCCACAGACAATCACTCAAAAGTCAAATCACACAAAAGACAATCACTCCACAGACAATCACTCAAAAGTCAAATCACACAAAAGACAATCACTCCACAGACAATCACTCAAAAGTCAAATCACACAAAAGACAATCACTCCACAGACAATCACTCAAAAGTCAAATCACACAAAAGACAATCACTCCACAGACAATCACTCAAAAGTCAAATCACACAAAAGACAATCACTCCACAGACAATCACTCAAAAGTCAAATCACACAAAAGACAATCACTCCACAGACAATCACTCAAAAGTCAAATCACACAAAAGACAATCACTCCACAGACAATCACTCAAAAGTCAAATCACACAAAAGACAATCACTCCACAGACAATCACTCAAAAGTCAAATCACACAAAAGACAATCACTCCACAGACAATCACTCAAAAGTCAAATCACACAAAAGACAATCACTCCACAGACAATCACTCAAAAATCAAATCACACAAAAGACAATCAATGCGCAGGCAAAATCACTCCGCAGATATACGAGATCAAGAAGTGGTTAGCATATGCTTATTGAGAGAGTCAGATTTCGATATAATATTCAGTGACTTACGTCATATGCAAGCGTCAAAGAGCTTAACACTTGAGTAGGGATTATAGCCAGCTCAATGGGTGAAGTAAGCGCTAACCTGCTCATTTAGAGTCAATCCCGATACGATCTGACATATATGCCTTTGAGCATGAGATCTGATTTATTACAATATAGTTGTCAGCTCATATCTGAACTATTATACCAATAGTAGCATTGGTTCAGCTACTCAAGCTACTCAGGAGGAACACGAGCTATGACTCATTCTCAAACTTAAAATACGCAAACGCCAATAAAAAGAGATTGTTTAAAATATGTTCGATAGTACAATAAAATAATGCCATGCAACATAAACACATTTGGTACTATACTGCTTGTAGAACTAGCGATGTAAACGCTGCACAAAGGGCCAGGTGGAACACGCAGCTGCGGGTACGCGTGCCAACGGGAAATCTTTTCCCAAAGTGTGGATAAGAAAACGGCTATAAGGGGAAGCGAAGCCGGGGGGGGGATATTTCAAGCATCGCTGCACTTAACTAGCTGAGTGGGGGCTGCTTGCTAGAATGAGTGGCCTTGGCTATAGGGACTCGAGCGCATAAAAGTTCATAGCGAACTATTTAAATAGATTATTTTAGCGCATTTTAACCAAGGTTCAATTTCTTAGAACTTATCAGACTGGTTGAGCACTGGTGAATCTCATGAGTAAGCAGGTCTAGTAACTCGATATCCGCAATGTATATCCATCGGTAGTTCTTGTAAGCCAGAGGTTGGCAAACTGTTTTTTAGCTCAAGGGCCAGATGGAGAATTCAGCTCATGGCTGCGGGCCATAATAGGATAAGATTAGAGAGAGGAGATAAGAGTGAAAAAGAGGGGAGAGGCGAGAGAAGAGACAAGAGAGCTGAGAAGACACAAACCATGAGCAGGCCGGATTGCTATTGCGAAGTTTCAAAGGACCCGATGGCCGGACCCGAGAAGCTTCGCGGGCCGGAGTTCGCCGACCGCTGTTGTAAGCAGTTGCCTGGTAGCTATCTTTGATTGAAAATATGCGCTAGAGATTGAGCCACAGGCACTCATTTTGGCGCTTCAGGCACCTTTTTGGCGCTTCATGCACTTTTCTGGCGCTTCAGGCACCTTTTTGGCGCTTCATGCACTTTTCTGGCGCTTCAGGCACTTTTTTGGCGCTTCAGGCACTTTTTTGACGCTTGAAGCACTCATTTTGGCGCCGCATTCAGGCACTCATTTTGGCGCCGCATTCAGGCACTCATTTTGGCGCCGCATTCAGGCACTCATTTTGGCGCCGCATTCAGGCACTCATTTTTGCGCGGCATTCAAGCACTCATTTTGGCGCCGCATTCAGGCACTCATTTTGGCGCCGCATTCAGGCATTTTGGCGCCGCATTCAGGCACTCATTTTGGCGCCGAAGGCGCAATATTTTGGCGCCCTGGAGCAAAATTTACATGCCTGACAATGAGAAAGTCTGGGCCGCTGTACACACCCTGAACAGCTGTACACACCCTGAATAGCTGTACACACCCTGAACAGCTGTACACACCCTGAACAGCTGTACACACCCTGAACAGCTGTACACACCCTGAACAGCTGTACACACCCTGAACAGCTGTACACACCCTGAACAGCTGTACACACCCTGAACAGCTGTACACACCCTGAACAGCTGTACACACCCTGAACAGCTGTACACACCCTGAACAGCTGTACACACCCTGAACAGCTGTACACACCCTGAACAGCTGTACACACCCTGAATAGCTGTACACACCCTGAACAGCTGTACACACCCTGAACAGCTGTACACACCCTGAACAGCTGTACACACCCTGAACAGCTGTACACACCCTGAACAGCTGTACACACCCTGAACAGCTGTACACACCCTGAACAGCTGTACACACCCTGAACAGCTGTACACACCCTGAACAGCTGTACACACCCTGAACAGCTGTACACACCCTGAACAGCTGTACACACCCTGAACAGCTGTACACACCCTGAACAGCTGTACACACCCTGAACAGCTGTACACACCCTGAACAGCTGTACACACCCTGAACAGCTGTACACACCCTGAACAGCTGTACACACCCTGAACAGCTGTACACACCCTGAACAGCTGTACACACCCAGTGTTTGCCTTCGTACGTATTTTGAATGTGTTGCTTAATATGTAATGTCTCTCGTTGGCGCGAATTCGAATTCTATTTGATCGTAGTTAGATAGAACTTTCTGATAGTTCTACTGTTAAAAATGTATCGATTTATTTTAGTAAACGCCCGCAATGTCACCACTGATCGCTGATCCTGAACATGGTAATTGGCGATTATGAACTTGAGAAAAAAATCTGTCTAAGAATGTGAAAGCGTGTGAAACATTAAACAGCCAGAGAGGGTTAAAGAATTTAGCTGGATTATTACAGTTTGCAGCCTTCCAGCGCCAGCAGCAGCTTCAGCAACAGATGCGGAACCAATTTTGCCTAAATACGAGACGACACGAAGGTAACGGAGATGAAGACAGCTGGAGAGGGAGAAAGCTGGTCGAGTCTCTGGGGAAATGAATTCTGCTCGCCCAATATGCGGATCGGGACTTGCTGAATGATGAATGCGATGCGATGCAGTGCAGTGGCAAAGGCGGCAAAGCTGCGCATTATGATGCGGCGTGGGTCAACAATACGCAGGTGAGTGACAGCCTCCATGGCGGATGCGGCCCGGCATTGGAGAGCGGAGAATGGGAAATACGGGAGGGAATGGCGGGAATCTATACACTGTTTTGCTAAACAACACCCAAGTAGACGGAGACGGCTCTGCTTGGTGAGTGGCAGTGCGGGGGACAGATTATTTAAGAGAATTTTTTCATGCTTTTCCAGCGCTGCCACAAAATATTAATAATTGTCTTTAATGCTTGGGTATACGAAAGCAACATAAAAAGTCTAAGGTAAAAATATAGGAAAGAAGCTGTCTAGAAACGACAAAAATTCATAGAAAATAATTCACTTACTGCTAGAATTTTTGCCTGAAAAAAACAAAAATTTGAAAGTTGCAACAAAGTCAAGACGAGAGCAATGCGAATAAAAGCTTTGCTTGTCTGCTGCACCTTTTGGGGCAACAGCTTGGCAGATTGAGCACCCTGCCCTGCTCTTGCCAGTGGCTGAAGCAGCCGAACTAGAAGCAGAGGTGCGTGACAAGGAAGGAGTGGTAATCAGACAAGGGCTCGCATCTTGGCTAGTTGGACTTTTAGTTCTATTCATCTTTCTTTTCATTTTTCCAGCATTCCTTCTCCTATATCTGTCCCTTGTCTTTGATTGCCTTCACAAAGGTGTGTCAATGCTGCGGCTGCATGGTAATGATGAATTTGGTCAAGAATATTCAGGGCGGTTTCTTAATCAGAAACAAGTCAGCTGATTGATCAGATAAAAAGGGTTGATTCGCCGAGCGATTTCTTTGACGACTTTTCGTGTGCAGGAATTTCGTTCAACGGATAGAATTCTTCACTAAAGTCAGCTCAAGTGTAGGCGTACTTCTAACTTCTAAGAAAGACAGAGGAGACGGCAGGTACAACAGTGAACTTGTGCTCACCTTGGCAGACGGCGTCTCTTGTTCGGGTGCATTGCGAGGCCATGTACTGCCCAGGTGGGCACGACTGACGGCATTCTGCGAATGAGGGTGCGGGGATACTGTCAATTTCTAGTGGTTGAGTACATATTTCTGTCACAGGTTGAGCACATATTTCTGTCACAGGTTGAGCACATATTTCTGTCACAGGTTGAGCACATATTTCTGTCACAGGTTGAGCACATATTTCTGTCACAGGTTGAGCACATATTTCCGTCACAGGTTGAGCACATATTTCCGTCACAGGTTGAGCACATATTTCTGTCACAGGTTGAGCACATATTTCTGTCACATGTTGAGTACATATTTCTGCCACAGGTTGAGCACATATTTCTGTCACATGTTGAGTATATATTTCTGTCACAGTTTGAGCACACACATTTTGAACTAAAGGTTGAGAACAGATCTCTCACAAGTTGAGCATACAGGAGCACCCATTTCTGTCACTGTGTGCTCAACCTGTGATATGGCGCTCTCTGCAGCTTACTTGTACACCGAATCCCGTTGCCATAGTAACCTTCGCGACAGGCGCAACTGTAGGAGCCGACCAAGTTGGTGCAGACAGCGTCACGGGAACAGATGTCTGACCCCAGTGAGCACTCGTCAATATCTATGTGGGCGGCAAAGTGAGGGTTGATCGACGGCTTGCTTAGCAACTATAGATAGATAGAAAACATCGAATATACAAATACTTTGCATGCCTTTTTTTCGAGTAAAAAAACTGTCATAAACTGAATTTAAAAAATCAATAACAGTGCCAATTCTCGTTAGCCTTCCCGAGCGTCACCACCGGAGGAGCCAACAACTGAGGGAACACTAAGGGAGTTCGACCCCGCTAGAGATAAGGCACGCTTAGCTTTGCCTCACAAACTGCCAATCAAAGCAATTTGACTAAAGAAGTAAACTTTTCAGATGGTAGTAAGATTGGTTCCCGCAAAGTTCCACCAGGAAGTGTTTGGAGATCTTCTGGATTACACTGATTGACTCTCTGACTGGTTGATTCTGTATGGCCGTTTTGCCGCATTTGGATTATAATCTAGAGTAGCTTAGTGCAAAACTGTATCAATTTCGAAAAACAACACGCAGCCTACACTACTGAAACGGGGGCCGTAAGTAGTGCGCTACGGTTATGTTGAGGAATTTTAGAATAGTAAAAATCTGCTGCCTTTAAAATCGGAGAAACGCATCGCTGGATGGCGCTAATGATTCTGGCCTAATTTGTGATTGGGGCATTGGCGCTGACAGTCTAGTGTTGTTTAACAAGACACGAGAAGGGTCTCCCTAAAGCGTCACTTGGCCAGTTAGTTGGGGGTCACTTTAACGGAACTGAAGAGCTAAGCTGACAGCAGGCTGTCCGTGACCCATCAAGATGATTGGTTGATTTTGATGCCAGTAACATGCAGCGATGGTTAAAGATGCATAGAAACTCTTAACTCGCACAGTAAAGCGTGAATATCTACTCTGGTCTTGCTGGAGTTACGATAGCTTCATTCTGAAGTATATTATCCGCCATGAAAGTTCGAAGAAGCACACGTGTTGATTGATTACGCCTGCTCCAACTGGGCGAGATGTGCAACCGACAGCGCAGCCGCAGCGATTGCGCGACGCACCTGAAGGCTGCGTACGGCTGTTCAGTCCAAGGACTGGAGGGTCGCCACATACACCCTCAATTACCCCAGCTAATGCTGGCACCCATTTTACAGCTGGGTGAACTGAAGCTATGCAGAGTTACGAGTCAAGTGTCTCAAGTGACTCAAAGACACAAATTGTTCCAGTGGGATCGGGAGTCGAACCCCCGACCTTCAAGTCGTAAGTCCGACGCTCTAACCACTAGGCTACAATGCAATCATACACACTCTTAACCAGAGTTTACAATGACCCTTGACTAATCGTCAAACATGTACACCTCTCTGGGATTTGTGGATTGGCTCTTATGAGTGCTGAGCCGCCACAACAAGCCCCAATCGATTTCTGTTCACAGGCCTCAAATTGGGGGGTCGTGGCGCGTGGTGCTTCAAGCCTTTCTTCAGCCAAGAAGCATATTTCCTGCTTTTCCAAGAAAGCAGCAGATGGTAGGAATGTGGAGACGTTAATTTTTATGTCTATGACCTAAACCAAGGCCCTATAAAATCCCGCAGGTCTTTCATTTTGGCTTTGGTGTTTATGGTACAGTTTATGACTCACGGACTCTACTGCAGTCCAGAAGCCCGGTTACTTGACTTGTACATCAACTTTCATTCCTTCGTACATCGGTTGAGTGATTTGATGGCAGTGTGAGTCAGCCTTAAGAAACTTTTTGATGATTCGGTGACAGATGCTGCCAGGCTAGTTAAAAATTCATTATTCATATCTTGCACAGGCTCTGAACCGAATTGCCTTCGAATCCATTTTCGACTGGTGCAAAAATTTTTATGTTTTACTTCGAAACACGACAAGTTTCTTATTGCATGCGTTTTGACAAATTCGATGCGAATATGTTCACTTGTTCTACACTGAAAGCGACCCATAGCTGCTCTGTGAATTTCCAAATCTTGAGAAATATTAGGTAGTTGCTAACAAGGCTTCTTCTAGGAGAGCCTTTCTGGGGGGGGCTGCTTTTAATTACCACAATTCTCCCAGCTGCTCGGCCTGAAAGCGGAGTGGGATTAACCAAAGATTTTCAGCTTAGAGATTTCCTAGAGGCAAAAAGGGGTTTTTGAAAATTGCCACGAACGTGAGCCATTTTTGCTTACACCAATCTCTTTGATCTTCTCAAAGGGTTTAGAAGAATGCTGTAATTAAAATTTTAGCCCTTCGGGAAGCAGGTTTAATGTTTTTTTGAGCCAGTCGAACAGTTAGGGAGAAGAAATAAAATATTACAGGTACGGAGGGAGAAGCAAGAGATAAAAGAGAGAAGGCATGAGAGAGAAGGTATGAGAGATAGAAGGTAGAAGAGGAGAGAGGGAGAAGGCAGGAGAGAGGGAGAAGGCAGGAGAGAGAAGGCAGGAGAAAGAAGGCAGGAGAAGAGAGAGAAGGCAGGAGAGAGAAGGCATGAGAGGAGAGAGAAGGCAGGAGAGAGAAGGCAGGAGAGAGAAGGCAGGAGAGAGAGAAGGCAGGAGAGGAGAGAGAAGGCAAGAGAGGAGAGAGAAGGCAAGAGAGGAGAGAGAAGGCATGAGAGGAGAGAGAAGGCAGGAGAGAGAAGGCATGAGAGGAGAGAGAAGGCAGGAGAGAGAAGGCATGAGAGGAGAGAGAAGGCAGGAGAGAGAAGGCATGAGAGGAGAGAGAAGGCAGGAGAGAGAAGGCAGGAGAGAGAAGGCAAGAGAGGAGAGAGAAGGCAGGAGAGGAGAGAGAAGGCAGGAGAGAGAAAGCAAGAGAGGAGAGAGAAGGCAGGAGAGAGAAGGCATGAGAGGAGAGAGAAGGCAGGAGAGAGAAGGCATGAGAGGAGAGAGAAGGCAGGAGAGAGAAGGCAAGAGAGGAGAGAGAAGGCAGGAGAGGAGAGAGAAGGCAGGAGAGAGAAAGCAAGAGAGGAGAGAGAAGGCAGGAGAGAGAAGGCATGAGAGGAGAGAGAAGGCAGGAGAGAGAAGGCATGAGAGGAGAGAGAAGGCAGGAGAGAGAAGGCAAGAGAGGAGAGAGAAGGCAGGAGAGGAGAGAGAAGGCAGGAGAGAGAAAGCAAGAGAGGAGAGAGAAGGCAGGAGAGGAGAGAGAAGGCAGGAGAGAGAAAGCAAGAGAGGAGAGAGAAGGCAGGAGAGAGAAGGCAGGAGAGAGAAGGCAGGAGAGGAGAGAGAAGGCAGGAGAGAGAAGGCAGGAGAGAGAAGGCAGGAGAGAGAAAGCAAGAGAGGAGAGAGAAGGCAGGAGAGAGAAGGCAGGAGAGAGAAGGCAGGAGAGGAGAGAGAAGGCAGGAGAGAGAAGGCATGAGAGGAGAGAGAGAAGGCAGGAGAGAGAAGGCAGGAGAGAGAGAAGGCAGGAGAGAAGAGAGGAGATTAGAAAATATGGGGAAAGGCGCGGTCAAATGTATAAGGTCGGGCCATCACAAAGGTGAACTCCAGTTGAGCACTTATTTAGCTTTACGCGGCAAAGATCATAAAAAACATTCACATAGAACGGAAAAAAACGGATGGAGAAAAAAGCTCAGAAGGGATCTCAAATTCCTAGACGGAAATTTCCCCGACAGAAAAAGCAATTTTTTTGTTTGTCATCCGATTCTGTCTCGCCGATGCAGCATACGATAGTAAGGATGTTTTGTCTGCGTTGGATTTGATTCTCAATTGTTGGAAACTGTTCGAGAAGGCTCAGCAGTCGCTTCAATAGTCTACAGCTTCAAAATAGCCTCCATAGTAACCCTGTGATGCAGGTCTGACTCACTGGAAGATGCATGCAGGCTGGTGTTTTAGATTGTAAAAAGTGACTTGAGTAGTGGTAAAAAAATCGCCGTAGGCTAGGACGCCCACTACTCCTTCTCTTTGTGTGAGTTGGCAGCGGATGAATGGTTAAACATTGAACTGCAACTAATGCGTATCGACTACATGTATTATCGACTGCAGTAGCATAGTGTCAGGCATTGAATCTGGAGTGGAAACTTCACTTTTGATATGCAACACATTTTTGAGGTCTAAAACCTCAGTGTTTTAGAGTCTCATCTCTGATTTTAGGTCTAAAACCTCAGTGTGTTAGAGTCTCATCTCAGATTTTAGGTCTAAAACCTGTGAGCATCGATATAAAAACTTTTTCCTGTCCAGATTCTCTGTCTAGAACTCCATGCATCTTACAGGGGACATTTTATGCGGCGCCTAAACCCTAGAAGGCTATTTAGGGACAAGCAAAGACAGGAATAAAGTATGAAAAGGGAACTGGCGAGAGGGAGAAAGGGTGAAGGAGCAAAAATAACCAATGCTAAAACTGAACTTATCAACCCCCCATCACGCAATCTGGACTTTGGACTTCTCTACTAAAACCCTGCGCGAGTGAACTGCTGGGTAGCCATGCAGCTCATAGGCTTGGCAACTGTGCCCCCCCCCAATAAACTGCCTTTCACAACATATCGGTGCCCGATCTCAAAAGCTACAATCTCATAGACTTCAACTACAGAGACGTAGTCCTCTCAACTTCAACAAGTATTGTGCTCTTCAATCCGCTGTCTCCTCTATTCAATCCGCTGTCTCCTCTATTCAATCCGCTGTCTCCTCTATTCAATCCGCTGTCTTCTCTATTCGATCCGCTGTCTCCTCTATTCAATCCGCTGTCTTCTCTATTCGATCCACTGTCTCCTCTATTCAATCCGCTGTCTTCTCTATTCGATCCACTGTCTCCTCTATTCAATCCGCTGTCTCCTCTATTCAATCCGCTGTCTCTATTCAATCCGCTGTCTCCTCTATTCAATCCGCTGCCTCCTCTATTCAATCCGCTGTCTTCTCTATTCGATCCACTGTCTCCTCTATTCAATCCGCTGTCTTCTCTATTCGATCCACTGTCTCCTCTATTCAATCTGCTGTCCCCTCTATTCAATCAGCTGTCTCCTCTATTCAATCCGCTGTCTCCTCTTCTCAATCCGCTGTCTCCTCTATTCAATCCGCTGTCTCCTCTATTCAATCAGCTGTCTCCTCTATTCAATCCGCTGTCTCCTCTTCTCAATCCGCTGTCTCCTCTATTCAATCCGCCGTCTCCTTTTTTCTCCCCTCTTCTTCGAAGATTCTTTTCGATCCGCACTTCTTAACATTTTTCTCACACTTAGTCTCCATTCTATTCTCATCTCAATGCCCTCTCTGCTTCCTATCCGTTCCACCGATCTAATCTCTCATCTTTGGTCTGACCCTCCTCTGCTGTCTCTTTCTCTCACTCTCCTTCGCCAACTCAATTTACACGTACGTACGTGTATCTGCCAGTCCCAGGGGACATAGCCAGTGGTTGCGGCTCAAACTGGCCTTATAAATGCTCTTATTGCAGTCATGGGCCACTTGTCTGTCAGTGTAAAAAAAACAAAACGATTACAGTAAATGTTGTGCTAGATCACAAGCGCTTGGACAGAAACTCGCGCGTTGCAGCAGTGTGGAACGGTCAGGCAAAGCCTGGGTTTTCCAAATCGCGGGCTTGCAGCAAGTCAATTGCAATGGAGAAAGAGATGCACGAGATGGATGGGTGCAGTTACTGCAAATATTGACTTGCAGCCTTCCCAGAAAACTGGGGGGGGGGGGATTGCCCTGGTTTTTTACACAAAAAGCGCACGGGGAAGAGACTGGATTGCGTTGTTTGGGAGAACTGATCTCAGGAAGATTGACGACAAGAGTCGGAGGGCCGGCCACTCCGGACGACAGCCAATGCGTTTACTTATTGTTAACTAAATACGTGTTTGAGAGATGGAGAGAGGAGACTCTCTCTCTCAGCATTTCTCCTGCAATTTTGGACTCAATATGGTGTCCCCATTGTCCGTCAGGTTGCTGGGGTTCCTTAACGGAAAGAACTATGAAAATCAGCATTGACTATCTGTAAGCAAGCCTACCTGCTTAGCTAAAAGAAAATCTCCTTTGCTGGTCATTTCCTGGACTGCATGGCTTGGACCAATGCCAACAAAAGACTGGCTAAGGTTTCTGAGCTCTCAGTCCGCAATTTTGTTTGCTCAAACTTGGAGGCACGAGTATGGCGTTGGGTAACCCCTGACCTGCTTTGGGGTTAATGCGAATTGTCAGACACAGACAAAGCACTGTCTGGTTAATCCTTCACTATGCTGTCACTCCTTCTCATTCACTCTGTCACCCACCTGTCACTCCCTCCCATTCACCCAATTCACCCACCTGTCACTCCCTCCCATTCACTCTGTCACCCACCTGTCACTCCCTCCCATTCACTCTGTCACCCACCTGTCACTCCCTCCATTCACCCAAGTCACCCATCTGTCACTCTCTGTCATTCACTCTGTCACCCACCTGTCACTCCCTCCCATTCACCCAATTCACCCACCTGTCACTCTCTGTCATTCACTCTGTCACCCACCTGTCACTCCCTCCCATTCACTCTGTCACCCACCTGTCACTCCCTCCCATTTACCCAAGTCACCCACCTGTCACTCTCTGTCATTCACTCTGTCACCCACCTGTCACTCCCTCCCATTTACCCAAGTCACCCACCTGTCACTCTCTGTCATTCACTCTGTCACCCACCTGTCACTCCCTCCCATTCACCCAAGTCACCCACCTGTCACTCTCTCCCATTCACTCAAGTCACCAACCTGTCACTCTCTCCCATTCACTCAAGTCACCCACCTGTCACTCTCTCCCATTCACTCAAGTCACCCACCTGTCACTCTCTCCCATTCACTCAAGTCACCCACCTGTCACTCTCTCCCATTCACTCAAGTCACCCACCTGTCACTCTCTCCCATTCACTCAAGTCACCCACCTGTCACTCTCTCCCATTCACTCAAGTCACCCACCTGTCACTCTCTCCCATTCACTCTGTCACATACCTGTCACCCTCTCCCATTCACTCAGTCACCCACCTGTCACTCTCTCCCATTCACTCAAGTCACCCACCTGTCACTCTCTCCCATTCACTCAGTCACCTTACCTGTCACTCTCTCCCATTCACTCAAGTCACCCAGCTGTCACTCTCTCCCATTCACTCAAGTCACCCACCTGTCACTCTCTCCCATTCACTCAAGTCACCCACCTGTCACCCTCTCCCTCCACCGCTCCCGTTCCCCCTCTCTCACCAACGCAGGCTCCAGTTGGCGCGTAGAATCGGAAGCCGCGCACGCAGGCGCACTCGGCGGAGCTGGGGTGGCAGCCCAGCCGGTTCTGGCCGAGCGCGATGCGGCACCGATCCCGCTTCTTGCAGGCGTCGCCGCCCGCATCCGCTGTCACCGACTCGGTGATGTCTGGCGTGTCTGGGGAATTGATGAAGGAAGAAATATGGCACCGATGTAATGCGCTCTGTGGTTATGGCCGACCTTTGACTGCCCCAATTCGACTGCCACTATTTGACCGCTGAGCATTTGACTGACAGGCGGTCATATAGTGGCAGTCCAATGTCGTGGATTCGCCTCTTCGTCTGCCTTAGTGCCTGTCTTTGTGTCTGTCTTAGTGTTCTAATACCTATCATTGTGTCTGTCTTTGTGTTTCAATGCCTGTCTTTGTGTCTGTCTTAGTGTTCCAATGCCTGTCTTTGTGTCTGTCTTAGTGTTCCAATGCCTGTATTTGTGTCTGTCTTAGTGTTCTAATACCTGTCTTTGTGTCTGTCTTAGTGTTCCAATGCCTGTCTTTGTGTCTGTCTTAGTGTTCTAATACCTGTCTTTGTGTCTGTCTTAGTGTCCCAATGCCTGTCTTTGTGTCTGTCTTAGTGTTCCAATGCCTGTATTTGTGTCTGTCTTAGTGTTTCAATGCCTGCCTTCGTGTCTGTCTTAGTGTCCCAATGCCTGCCTTCGTGTCTGTCTTAGTGTCCCAATGCCTGTCTTCGTGTCTGTCTTAGTGTTTCAATGCCTGTCTTTGTGTCTGTCTTAGTGCCCCAATGCCTGCCTTTGTGTTTGTCTTAGTGCTGTAAGAGGCGTGCATGTTTTCGCTGTTGTGTGGTTGTTATAAGCGTGAAGGTAATTCATCTGCAAATAATCGCGATGTACATCGACTGATGTACATTGCAAATATATAAATCGTTGCGCGTGGCTTTAGCCACTTTGTGTGTTTTGGTCTCGCTAAGCTCTCGCCTTCTCTCAGCTTACAGTGCTTCAACACCTGCCTTAGTGTCCCAATGCCTGTCTTTGTGTCTGCCTGAGTCTTTCAATGCCATTTGTCTTAGTTTCTGTGTTCTGAACTGCCATCGCCAAGGACAAAGGTTGTTTATAAGGCAGGGTACATACTCGTCACAACTGACATTGAAGCTAGCCTCTCAGTAGGTGAAATTAGCTAAGTGCCTAATTATATACAATTAAATGAGAGTCTATATTTGGCAGGTGCTTCACACAGCCAATTAAAGTGGCTCAGAGAGGCGGAGGACTTGAAAAAAGAAAGTTCTTAAAAGACATTCTGCTGTCGATTTTCTCTCGAAGGTTAATTTCTCATCTAAGGATACGCAGTGCTCTTGTAATTTAAACGCATGGTGGTGCCCCAGGGGCTGCAGTTCAAAGCCAAGGTGTGAATAAATGCGAACAGCTGCCTTTTTCCCGAGCAGATAAAAATAGCATTTTTTCATTTGGCTTATTGAGACTAATTTTACAGCAGAAAATGGCAATTTAATACTTCAGATCTCCTAACTCGGAAACTGCGAACTGGGACACAATGCGTCTTTCTCGAGTCTCAGATCCCGTCCCCAGTCCGTAGTTCGTTCGTGGTCCCTAATCCCCAGTCCCTAATCCCCAAGTCCCTAGTCCCCCGTCCCCAGTCCCCAGTCCCCAGTCCCCAGTCCCCAGTCCCCAGTCCCCAGTCCCCAGTCCCCAATCCCCAGTCCCCAGTCCCCAGTGCCCAGCCGCAGTTGCAGACATTTAAGCCAGCCAATTTTCTGCTTCAGCCAAAAGCAGGCAGAAGCGGCTGAGAGGCGGCAGAGTTGAAATTGAGAAGATGGCTCAGCATTGAGAGGCTGAGCCGGTCAGAGAGCTTTGAATGATGCAGCGGCTTAGGCAGTAAGAAAACCCCACACGCCGACCTGAAGGTGCGGGGAATTGCAGAGCGTGTATTTGAGACAAGTGAGACCCCCCCAACCCAGCCTCCGCAATCCTCTCCATCGTGATCCTATACCCTTGGCTGAGACCTTGGCTTTGAAATTCTACTATATATAGCAGTAAATATTGTTAACTTTATATACATTTACAGAGGGAGCGCTGAGAGGGCCTGGGGGAGTCTGGTGTGTGTGCATGTGTTTTCCCGACAGTGCTTTTAGCCGGCAGCGAGGCACCCACACCAACCCCCCCCCCATCCTAAAGCCAGCGGTGTCACTGGCGCACTTGAAAGTGCAATTCATTAATGCAAATTGGACGCTTCAATCCTGCAGCCGGCAAACTCTTCTCCGGCCACTGCTAATATAGAGGGGGGAGTCTAATTTTGGTAGAAGGCTTCATCTCTGTAGAAGTCGCTCCCGAGGATTTTTCTCCCACAACGCCCCTTCTCTTTCCTCTACCGTCTCCTGTTCAGCGCTGCAAAGTCTTGACTCATTTGGCCGCCAGCTCCCGGGAGAGTCCCGAAAAAAATCCCACCACGCCTATCCCCATCCCCACTTTACCGAACACTTTTAGCGCTGGCACCGGTCGTACGTGAAGCCGCGGCCACCGGCTGGCGTCTACCTGCGACATCGGGCTGGCCAGGAAAATCTCCACGGATTCTGCAATATTGGAACAAAATAGCGGGAAGAATATTTAATAAATGATGCAAAACTCCTGTGCGCGCGTGTGTTTAGACGCAATGATTGGCATTGGCTGTTTTACTGAAATTGTTCAAATTGGCTCTCGGTTACTCCGCTGCTCTTGAGAGTCCGTAATTAAGGGCTTTAGTGTAGCATGGTCCGACTAAAGTATTAAAAGCAGCTATATTTAGGCTCCAGGTAAAAGTCTTTTAATAGTGCAAGGACTTTTATGGCCTCCGGTTTGATTTGAAATTTGAGGTTTCTCTGCTCGGAATAAAATCCAAAAGAGCAAGATTGTGACAGTCTACTAATCAGAGGTGTGACAGCTAATGATCAGATATGTGACAGGTGTGACAGTCCACTAATCAGAGGTGTGACAGTCCACTAATCAGAGGTGTAACAGCTAATGATCAGAGATGTGACAGGTGTGACAGTCCTCTAATCAGAGGTGTAACAGCTAATGATCAGAGATGTGACAGGTGTGACAGTCCTCTAATCAGAGGTGTGACAGCTAATGCTCAGAGATGTGACAGGTGTGACAGACCACTAATCAGAGATATGACAGCTAATGCTCAGATATGTAACAGGTGTGACAGACCACTAATCAGAGGTGTGACAGCTAATGCTCAGATATGTAACAGGTGTGACAGACCACTAATCAGAGGTGTGACAGCTAATGCTCAGAAATGCAACAGGTGTGTCAGCTCTATAACCAGGGAAGTGATAGGTGAGTCAGCCAATAAACAGGTATTTGAAGATTCAAAATTACTGTTAAGGGCCTCCAGATCTCCTAAAATTTATAATAACTAAAAAGTCAATCAACAACAGGTGAAAGATTTCCATCAGATGCTTATTTCAAGAGCCGGGGCACGTGGCTCGCAGTCGAGAGTTTTCTTAGAAACCTGACAAGCCGGAACTCTCGATTTGAAAGCGCGCTAAAAATGGCGGTTGTGTACAATGGCCTGAATTGGCAGCCTCATCTGCAGCGCACTGAGTGGCGGCCAAGGGCCAGTGCATATCAATTATTTATCAAGGACCTCTGCTCCCTTATTCCCCTTTCTTTCTCTTCCACTCTCTACCTTGTTACATTCGTTCCAGCTCGTTAAATTTTCGTTTGACCGAAACGAGCCGCCATAAAGTTGCCCGACCGACTGTGCGTTTGTTTATCGAGTCTCTCTGTGCTGATGTCTGATCAGTGACCATGCGACAGTTGCGACCCTGTTGTCAACTGCTGATTCGCATTCAACTCAAGCACTTATTGATCTGGCTCTGGTCCTCTGGTGCTATGCACTGTTTTATATGCTCTCATCTCTCATCTGCTCTCTCTCCTCTCTCCCTTCCCTCTCTCTCTCCTTTCCCCCACTCTCCCTTCACTCAGTCTCCCTTCTCCCACTCTCCCTTCACTCTCTCCCCCTTTTCTCTCTCTCTCTCCCTTCCCCCATTCTCCCTTCCCCCACTCTCCCTTCCCTCTCTCCCTTCCTCCACTCTCCCTTCCCTCAGTCTCCCTTCCACCACTCCCCCTTCCCTCCCTCTCCCTTCCTTTCTCTCCCTTCCCTCTCTCCCTTCTCCTCTCTCCCTTCTCCTTTCTCTCTCTTCCCTCTCTCCCTTCTCCTTTCTCTCCCTTCCCTCTCTCCCTTCTCCTTTTTCTCCCTTCCCTCTCTCCCTTCTCCTTTCTCTCCCTTACCTCTCTCCCTTCTCCTTTCTCTCCCTTCCCTCTCTCCCTTCTCCTTTCTCTCCCTTCCCTCTCTCCCTTCTCCTTTCTCTCCCTTCCCTCTCTCCCTTCTCCTTTCTCTCCCTTCCCTCTCTCCCTTCTCCTCTCTCCCTTCTCCTTTCTCTCCCTTTCCTCTCTCCCTTCCCTCTCTCCCTTCTCCTCTCTCCCTTCTCCTTTCTCTCCCTTTCCTCTCTCCCTTCCCTCTCTCCCTTCTCCTCTCTCCCTTCTCCTTTCTCTCGCTTTCCTCTCTCCCTTTCCTCTCTCCCTTCCCTCTCTCCCTTCTCCTTTCTCTCCCTTCTCCTCTCTCCCTTCTCCTTTCCCTCCCTTTCCTCTCTCCCTCTCCTCTCTCCCTTCTCCTTTCTCTCCCTTCTCCTCTCTCCCTTCTCCTTTCCCTCCCTTTCCTCTCTCCCTTTCCTCTCTCCCTTTCCTCTCTCCCTTTCCTCTCTCCCTCTCCTCTCTCCCTTCTCCTTTCCCTCCCTTTCCTCTCTCCCTTTCCTCTCTCCCTTCCTTCTCTCCCTCTTTTCTAATCTTCTTTTTCATATCTCCTCTATACTTCAGACCCTCCTCTTCCCTTCCTCTGCTGCTTCTCAGCCCCGACCGCAATGAAAGTCCCTATCCACACAAAGCCAAAAACTCCCATCTATTTACATATAGGATTTTTATCCAAAAATTTGTATGCGGTCATCATACTCTTGCGGACCGGAAATTCCGTTGATCGACTGATGCCAGACGAGTCTCCCTACGCCCCCCCCCCAGCTCAATGGTTCTCCACTCCCTCTTTCTCTGGCAGTGGGCAGTGGCAGCATGGCCACAGATGCAGATAAAGTGCATGCAAATTCCAGGCTGAAATACATTGTCAGTTGATTAGCTCTGATCGCATGCCAGAATGCCTGCATCATTCAGATTTTGAGTGTAAATTTTCAATTTACTACGTTAATATTGAATGTGAGCATCAAAACAAAATAAAGATAATTTGCCAATTTGTTTAATTATCCAAGTTAAAAGCTCCTCAATATGTATTTTTTGCGGCCATAAACTACAGCCAGCCAGAGCTGTTCACAGAGTGCAAGGCAATTTTAAGAATGAGCTCCGGGCAAACTCCGTCCCTGGATGAAGCTGCAGCTCTCTCAGCATCCTCTCTCTGCCATGCCCCCCGCAGTGCAGAGTTGGCATGCGAGTGGGTGAAGGTTGGTGAGCAGCCACTGCCACCCAATTTCATAACTTTAACAAGGATTGTCAGAGCTGGCATCAACTTTACTAATGACATTTTTTGCGGCTGGACTCGGGGAGAGGCTCAGGGTCAGGGAAAGGCTCAATGAGAGACTCAGACAGACTCAGAGAGATGCTCAGAGAGTGACTCAGGGAGAGACTCAGGGAGAGACTCAGATAGGACTCAGGGAGAGACTCAGGGAGAGACTCAGATAGGACTCAGGGAGAGACTCAGGGAGAGACTCAGGGAGAGACTCAGGGAGAGACTCAGGGAGAGACTCAGGGAGAGACTCAGACAGTGACTCAGAGAGTGACTCAGAGAGTGACTCAGAGAGTGACTCAGAGAGTGACTCAGAGAGTGACTCAGAGAGTGGCTCTGAGAGGACTCATTGAGAGACTCGGAGAGTGACTCAGGGAGAGGACTCAGGGAGAGACTCAGGGAGAGACTCAGATAGGACTCAGGGAGAGGCTCAGGGAGAGACTCAGATAGGACTCAGGGAGAGACTCAGGGAGAGACTCAGATAGGACTCAGGGGGAGACGCAGATAGGACTCAGGGAGAGACTCAGAGAGTGACTCAGGGAGAGACTCAGGACTCAGAGAGAGACTCAGGACTCAGAGAGAGACCCAGGACTCAGAGAGAGACTCAGAGAGTGACTCCGAGAGTGACTCAGGGAGAGACTCAGGACTCAGAGAGAGACTCAGATAGGACTCAGGGAGAGATCAAGAAGGATATTCAGGGACTCGGAGCATTTCAGTAAGAGAAAAGGGGTCATAAATACATTGATAGGTTATTGGGAAGAGGCAGATAGGAAGGTACCCGGCATAGACAGACAGTCAACACAAGTCTTCAGGCCCTACAGAATTTATGTAATTTACGATTAAATGGATTTGCAATTTTAGCGATAAATTTGATAAAGTGAAACAGGAACGAAGTCGAAGCTTTGCCACCGGAGGTAAACAGAGTCAGCAAGTTGAACATAATGCAGACTAGGCAACGGGTAAAAATTTAGCTGGCAATCCAACGACTAGCTATACTGTTTAGAATGTGTGCGTAAATGCAAATTAAATGGAGTAGAAAATGCCATTAGCTTATCCTGTGTTTTTGCTGCATGCGAATGCGTGGGTTTGGGCTTGGGAGAAATCTACTTTCTAGCCCAAGCCGCATGCCCGCTAGTTTTACAGAAGTTGGCTTTTAATGCCTCTTTGCAATTTTTGTGTTTACAAAAATCTTCAACTGGCTTCACTTCGGTGCTTAAAAATTCTGCAGTGTCTATGGCTCAGACTGGAGTGGGTTAGGGTTAGGGTTAGGGTTAGCGTTAGGGTTAGGGTTTGTGCTAGGCTAGTGCTGCAGTGTCTATGGCTCAGACGGGAGTGTGCTAGGCTAGCGTTGCAGTGTCTATGGCTTAGACTGGAGTGTGATAGGCTAGTGTTGCAGTGTCTATGGCTTAGACTGGAGTGTGCTAGGCTAGTGTTGCAGTGTCTATGGCTTAGACTGGAGTGTGATAGGCTAGTGTTGCAGTGTCTATGGCTTAGACTGGAGTGTGCTAGGCTAGTGTTGCAGTGTCTATGGCTTAGACTGGAGTGTGCTAGGCTAGTGTTGCAGTGTCTATGGCTTAGAAGGGAGTGTGCTAGGCTAGTGTTGCAGTGTCTATGGCTTAGACTGGAGTGTGCTAGGCTAGTGTTGCAGTGTCTATGGCTTAGACTGGAGTGTGATAGGCTAGTGTTGCAGTGTCTATGGCTTAGACTGGAGTGTGATAGGCTAGCGTTGCAGTGTCTATGGCTTAGACTGGAGTGTGCTAGGCTAGTGTTGCAGTGTCTATGGCTTAGACTGGAGTGTGCTAGGCTAGTGTTGCAGTGTCTATGGCTTAGAAGGGAGTGTGCTAGGCTAGTGTTGCAGTGTCTATGGCTTAGAGCCATAGCTACTAAGGAGCGCTAATCCATCAGGCTGGCCAGTGAGCAGTCAGAACTCACCGAGTCCCGTCATCTGACCGGGCACAATCAGCGTGAGCTCCTCTCTGATGCCAAGCAGACGGCAGGCCGTCATTGATGCGCACAGAGTAACCAGCGAGCATAGTGTTAAAGTTGTCAACGTTGTCATGGCAACCCGACTGTTGATACACGAAGCGCCGCCAGTCGACCTTCTGATGCCGTCAACCTGAAAAAGAATCGGATGCCACATGAGGCTCATTGACTGACAACTGAAGTAGAAAGGGCACAGCACTCAAAAATGTGTGATTGCATTGGATTGGCATCTGTTTTTGAGTGCGCAAATTTCTTGACCACTCTAAGTACGCAATGTCATTTCTTGAGCTTTAATTATCGCCAAATTGATGTCGCGTTGCCTTGACTATTGGCCCATAGAGTGGTATTCACTGCACACTATTTTCATTTATCATACAGTATACACATTGGTTGCACTACGTCTATGCTCCAAACCCCATCTGTTTGCTCGAATTTACAAACAAGTTTAAAGTATTCAAAACTGCACTTCACTTCTACTTGCTAAAATAGGAATAGTCCATGGTAGAAGTGCCCTCCCATTTCCCAACAGCTGCATCGATCTGTCGGATTGAGAGATTCGTTGGAGCGTGAAGAGTTGGACAGCCTAAAGTGCGCACCTCTGCCACCTATGGGCGGAGATGAGGCCGAGGTACCGGAGAGATCCCCGCTGAATCAATAGAAGTCTGGGATTTGCCCTAGATACGCTTGTATTCGATTCTGCTCTGTACTGCGCTACCAGTTTGCCTTATACCACCGGACCTAGCTGACAAACTGAACTTTAATCTGCGATTATCTATGGCTGATCTAAGGCTTATCTATGGCTGATCTATGGCTGATCTATGGCTGATCTATGGCTGATCTATGGCTGATCTATGGCTGATCTATGGCTGATCTATGGCTGATCTATAGCTGATCTATGGCTGATCTATGGCTGATCTATGGCTGATCTATAGCTGATCTATGGCTGATCTATGGCTGATCTATGGCTGATCTATGGCTGATCTATGGCTGATCTACGGCTGATGTATGGCTGATCTAAGGCTTATCTATGGCTGATATATGGCTGATCTAAGGCTTATCTATGGCTGATCTATGGCTGATCTAGGGCTGATCTATGGCTGATCTATGGCTGATCTATGGCTGATCTATGGCTGATCTAGGGCTGATCTATAGCTGATCTATGGCTGATCTATGGCTGATCTATGGCTGATCTATAGCTGATCTATGGCTGATCTATGGCTGATCTATGGCTGATCTATGATTATTTTCTGGCTACCCTATGAATACAATCTGGCTATCCTATGACCACTTTAAGATAATTCCATGGCTAATCTAAGAGATATGTATACTTTACGGCTACTCCATGGCTACTCAACGGCTACTCTAAGACTACTCAACAGTTACTCTATGACTACTCAACGGCTACTCTAAGACTACTCAACGGCCATTCTATGGCTACTCAACAGCTACTCTTTAGAAACTCTACGTTTGTAGTAGCAAGAGGTTCAACACCGATGCCATCCGCAGAGTTTGTTTGTTTTGGAATGCCGTGAATTGCGGTGCCTAAACTTCCCAGCTCTTCTCTCTCTCTCTCTCTCTCCTTCGACACTCCGACATTCTCTCTTCCCCTCTTGCTGCTCTAACAAACGTCAAAACTAATCAGCAGGGTGTCGCATAGAGGGAGACACGAACACAGACGGAATGAAAGACGTAGCAGAACAAAAAGGCGCACAGTGTGGCAGCGGGTGAGGCCAAACTCAGTGAATAGAGCAGGCGATGAGGCCCAGGAGACTGTATAACAGCACAACATGCCACCCTTTCACTTTCAGCAGCCAATTACTCAACTAGAATGCAACGCATGTCAACTAATGATCAGAAATCTATAAACATAATCTAGCTTACAGTTCGGCAGCAGGAACTCTTGGGGCATTTCTTATCTAATCTAATCTAATTATTAATTAGCGTCTCCGCTTGGTTACCACTGGTCTGGAGTCTTAAAAGAACACGACGCGGTCCTGGGAGAGGGCTAATGGCTCCCTCGGGTTGCCACTAATAAATCCCCGACATCCTGTCCAGCCGTTTCTTCCCAATGCGGATGTTCAAGAGGGGGATCTCGGCAGTCTGGTACCGCCCCGGTTACAAAGGCGGACAGCGGAGCAAAAGGTGGGCCAGTCAGGGCGAAAGTTGATGATGAAGAGCCTGATAGATGCGCCGCTTGCCATTAATTTTGCTCGCTTTGATGGCTCGGTCTGGCTTGTCAGCATCATTAATTGCGAAGGCCAGGAAGAGATAATAGAAACATTGACAGCGCGCATAAATACAGGGAATGCTGGGAAAGCAAGAAGTTCTGGCAGACAGCAGAGTGAGAGGCAGACTAACAGACAGATAGACTAGCCGATAAATCAGTAAACTAATAAATTCTAGATAAAAAGATAGAAAGATGGATAGTGGATGGATAGATAGATAGATAGATAGATAGATAGATAGATAGATAGATAGATAGATAGATAGATAGATAGATAGATAGATAGATAGATAGATAGATAGATAGATAGATAGATAGATAGATAGATAGATAGATAGATAGATAGATGGATAGATGGATAGATGGATAGATGAATAGATGAATAGATGGATAGATGGATAGATGGATAGATGGATAGATGAATAGATTAATAGATTGATAGATGGATAGATGAATAGAAGAATAGATGAATAGATGGATAGATGGATAGATGGATAGATGGATAGATGAATAGATGGATAGATGGATAGATGAATAGATGGATATATGGATAGATGGATAGTTGAATAGATGGATAGATGGATAGATGGATAGATGGATAGATGAATAGATGGATAGATGGATAGATGGATAGATGAATAGATGGATAGATGGATAGATGAATAGATGGATAGATGGATAGATGGATAGATGGATAGATGAATAGATGGATAGATGGATAGATGGATAGATGAATAGATGGATATATGGATAGATGGATAGTTGAATAGATGGATAGATGGATAGATGGATAGATGGATAGATGAATAGATGGATAGATGGATAGATGGATAGATGAATAGATGGATAGATGGATAGATGGATAGATGAATAGATGGATAGATGAATAGATGGATAGATGGATAGATGGATAGATGAATAGATGGATAGATGGATAGATGAATAGATGGATAGATGGATAGATGAATAGATGGATAGATGGATAGATGGATAGATGAATAGATGAATAGATGAATAGATGAATAGATGAATAGATGGATAGATGGATAGATGAATAGATGAATAGATGGATAGATGAATAGATGGATAGATGAATAGATGGATGGATGAATAGATGGATGGATGAATGGATGAATAGGTAGTCCGTAATTGCTGCTGCAGCCGCCCACTCAGCAGCAGCAATTACAGTAATTTCGCAGCGCCATCAGTCGAAGCAAGATGCGGCCGCGAATCCTCAGAAGCTAAAAAGCGAATGTCGCGCAGCTTTGCTGTGTGTTCCCATAAAATTAACCCCCCCCCCACTCCCTGTGTTTCAAAGCTTTGCGCAGCTGAGGCGCGGAGACGCCGCCCGAGAGCAGGCCGGGGGCGGCAGGCAGAACTCCGCTTTGTGTTTTTCTCTCTCTACGAAATTCGCACTCATTTTCGCGTGAAGTTGCCCCGGCCAACAATTCAACTCTTATTGAATGCACTAATAAACAGCGTAGACTGGGAAAACAAGGATTAATACCTGCAAAGCCCCCCCACCCACTTCTTATTTGTGGGACTCAAACATTTCAAGTGTTTCCCTCTCTAAGTATCTGCAGTATTGCGTCAGGCAGAGCCACCCTCACCCCCTCCTGCCCACTTTGCAAACACTTCCAAGCACGCGCGTAATGATGTGAAAATAGGAGAGAGAGAGAGAGAGAGAGAGAGAGAGAGAGAGAGAGAGAGAGAGAGAGAGAGAGAGAGAGAGAGAGAGAGAGAGAGAGAGAGAGAGAGAGAGAGAGAGAGAGAGAGAGAGAAAGTGGGTGGGAGAGATGCGAGTGGGCGGCTGCTGCTTCTGAATGAAAGGATTTATACCTGGCGAAAGAATCTACTCACTTCCCCGCCCCTACTGGGCCTGAGTTGATGCAGCCAGCCGTGTGAAGAGGCTGGAGAATCTGCTCCGCATACCATAGCATCTTCTGCATGCTCAGCTTTCTCTCTGTCTGTCTGTCTGTCTGTCTGCTCCTCTTTGTTCTAATCCCAGGCTTAGCAATCGTGAGGGAGAAGTGCTGCTGGAGTTGGCACTGCAAACTTGACTCAATGAAGCTCCGTTCTGCGGGCGGCAGAAGCTCGCGCTTCTTATCGGGTTGCCCGCTTGCAGCCTCTCTTGGAATGTGCTTGGCCGCTATATATTATCCCACACAGAACCTGTTGCTCAGCTCTGCTGCCAGAAATTTAGTCTGCACCATATTGAATTGACAAGGACATTTCTGCGAACAGAAAAGGTTCCCTCTGTGTGTGTGTGACGGGCAATGTCAGAAGCTATGCTGCTACTGCTGGGGAACGGGAATCCGGGGGTTAACATTCTTCTACAAGCAGACACGGGCAGACAGGGGGGGGGGGGGTAGAGAGGGAGAAGCCAGCAGCACCCAGCGGCTTGTCACGCTCTAAGCCGCCAAAGCTGTCGGAATATGATTTTGATTTTTGGAGGAAAAAAATATGCGTTTTTGCTTTCTTCCTGCCGACAGTTGTGTGTTTGCACTGCCGTTACAATATCCCTTGCCGGCAGGTTTAAGCTCCCAGAATGGGGCCAGATCCTCAGTCGCGCATCGCTCAATCTCCGCTATCCGGCGCCTCCTCTTGACGCTCTTAATCCACCAAACCTCTCCAGCTACTAGCGGAGGGCTTCCTCTTTCTGAGAAAGGAGAGAGACGGTTGGTAGAAAAATAACTGATGGAAAAAGAGGAGGTCAAACACAAACACACACACGCGCGCGCGCACACACACACTTCCTGCTCCGACACGCTGCAGAGTTTCTGGCTATATAATAGGGAGAAAATACAGAAGGAAAAAAGGAACCCAGGACTCGGCGAGAACTTCAAGGGATGAGAGATCGGGGTGTGGGGAGGCCTGCAGGACTTGATTAATAATAAGGGAAGAATTTCCCAAGAAGAGAGGGAAGTGAGCGTCTGCTGAGACCAGAGGCCAGGCGTAGACCCATCAATACGGGTCCGAAAGTCCACTTCATCTTGTTGTGGCGTTTGGAGACTTATTTTACTTCAATTGTCCCACTCAAGCCATCTTAGCTGGGCTATCCTCGACTAGAATTGAATTACTAATAGAGGCCGACTATTTGACTTCACTTTCTAGCTGTCTTTAGCTCTGGGAACTTTCACAATTAATTTGTATTTTTGGCCACTCGGCTCGGCTGGGGTTGTACAGGAGATTTCTGGACAAACCTGCTTCGCTTTTAATCAAAGAAAAGTAGAATAAAAATAGACCAGCGTTAGATTCTGATCACAACATCTCATTACCGGATTCTTCTGCCTATAGTTTTTCTTTCTCTTCAATTTCCTGTTGCCATGGGACTGGCCATTTTTTTTTCTTGCCGCCCAGCGCCGCTACTCGGGAGAAAGATAAAAAAGCGATGGAAGAAAAAGATAGGGCCGGAAATTGCGATCGGCGCGGTTAGGCGGCGAAATATCCTGAAATTTTCCGATTTTGTTCTGCTTGTGCACAAACTTTTTTCTCATTTATTGGGCCACTTCTAAGTATAAATCGGGCAAGGTTATCGATATCGATTTCTAAGAAATTGCGCTTCTTTCAAGCTCAAATAGTTTCGTTTATTAGATTTCTAAGAAATAGCCGTTTGTTAAAATACTATTGTATTTAGATTTGATTGTTTCTTAGAAAAGACGACACTTGGAATATACGGGCAAGATTTTGGCGTGGTTTTGTTATTACGAGAAAGTCAAATTCTAAGAAATCTGCATTTTTTTCTACGAAATTCATGTCTTAGTTTAGGTGGTTTCCTAGAAAGGGTAGCGCAAAATGATAAAATATTCGACTCAGCTCTAAAATAAATATATATGACAAACTAGGCAATTATTGAATTATCTTTATTGAATCCCTTTATAAGATAAAAAAAACACTTTATACTGTTGAATGGTACTCGATATTCGAATGTCTTTAGCGATAATCAGTTATCTATCTATATTTACAGCTATTTTTCTAGCTAATGCTGCTTTTTATTGGAGTCCTCTGGGAGTCTGCCGCCTGTCTGCCTGCCGGGCAGATAGATGAGAGGTGGAGATACAGGTTGGAAGTCTTTGTCTTCACCCTCCCTAGGGTGTCCTTAGTAGCCAATCAAGAGTAGTGCTACCAGATAGGGTCTGGGATTTGGGATCCTGGAACCCGATGCCATAGATACTGTGGTTGATGAAGCTATAACTGGGGGAGGGGAGCAATGCAGGTTCCCCAATTCATTCCAGCCTGCCAGGGCATTTCCACGCGCTCCGCTGTGTGACGTAATCACACTCCAACAGGCGCATTGGGGCGCGCCTCTGGGCAAAGAGAAGAAGTAGCCATGCAGTGTGGAGAATCCTCCACTAGAAGAAGACCTTATAGGAAGCTGGGAGATGTGGTGAGAACTGAAATCTGTTAGCTCAACATCGCCCCCCCCGACCCTATTGTTGGCGTCGCTGGCTTTGCCGGAGCCATATGAATTGGATGCTAATGAAGAATTTCACATTCAAGGACTGAACATTGAGTGACGCGCCCGAGAGACCGAGAGTTGGACTGCCGTGGATCACTATTATAGTAGAATCTGGATTGGAGTGCAGGTAGAAAAAATACAGTTTTAGAAACATCGATTATAATAGCGATAGCCAATATAAATAAGCCTTTAAGACGTGCAGTGAAATATAACAATAGTATGATTCTCCTATTCAGATTCAAGTAGCAGCTTAAGCATGCTGAGGAGTTTTATTACTCTAACTATGCTGGTAAGCAAAAAGCCTGAATGAGCGAGGAGTAGCACCACTGTTTTAAATTGTATCAAATTGGCATTGAGAGACTTCGATCGCGCCTTGCTTTACTCTATTCTGCATTCAACTATATTGATTGTTGAGTTTCAAAGAGCATATTTTTTGTCGGCGCGAATTTCTATAGTCAAACGCGTCTGACTCGCGCCACAACCCATGGTTCGATTCCAAATTCATTTGGGGTTGTGAGCACGAGAATTAGCCTAGGAGAGGGGGGGGGGTTGTCGTGCGATCCCCAGCCATGAGGGCCAACCCCCAGGGCACAGAGAGTGTACATGTCTGACGATTAGAAAGTCAGGGCTGCTGTACACCCTGCGTGTCTGCGTGTACAGTATTGGCGCGCATGCATTGTGCTCAGGGGGGGGGGCGGGGCATCACAAACCCGAAAAATCACAAACCCGAAATATCATATCTCCGAAAACAAAAATAGCATTGCCCATTTCAGAGTTATGATATTTCGGGTTTATGATGGGCAGTGCTATTTTGCCATTTTTGGTTTTCGGAGTTGTGATTTTTCGGGTTTATGATATTTCGGGTTTATGATGGGCGTTACTATTAATTTCGGAGTTGGAATTTTTCGGGTTTCTGATATTTCGGGTTTATGATGTCGCCGAACGTTGGAAATTGGCGTCTCTTGAAAATGTATATTCGCATATATAACCTACTCTTAGAAAAAGCTTAAAGCATTTTTTTACTTCCGTTGGGCGAATTCGAGCAAAATGATAGTGGGAAAACGAAAATCCCCCTGCTTGACGAACAAAGGACTTACGAAAAAAGCACTTTCGTAAGCATGCAAGAACTTACGAGAATAGTTTTGCCAAATAATTGATGAACTTATCCCCAATGTCCTGCCGGGCTGAATCGTGCTGTGCCTCTTTGATCCCGGGCTCCCTCCTAGCGAAATAAAGTGTCCCTCTGTGTTCCCCTCCCTTCTTTCCCAAATCCTCTTTATTCCCCCGCAAGCATCCCTTCCTCCGAACCAGTGGCCGAAAAGACTGCAAATGCCCGCGCAAAGATCAAAGGCGCGCAGAAAAGCGAATGCAAAAGTTCGAAGAGGGACCCTTCCGCAGTGCTCAGGAGTCTTTATTCCCCCCTATCGCTACTCTTGATCGAATGCTCCGAGGCTCACCTTTGGCAACTGCCGCTGCTCGCTGCTGTCGTTGACTCGGAATTCATCTGGCAGCGCGGCGGCTGTCGCTGCCGCTGCCGCCGCCGCCGTCGAGGCCTCGATAGAGAACAGAGCTGAGCAGCCAGTTAGAAATGCTTTCTGAAATTTGATTTGCCCCAAGTATCGGCTAATTGAATGCACTTTATAAAATCAT
The DNA here is from genome assembly GCA_002269645.1 of Macrostomum lignano. Lineage (NCBI taxonomy): Eukaryota > Metazoa > Platyhelminthes > Macrostomidae > Macrostomum > Macrostomum lignano. The sequence continues at coordinate 251,254 of NIVC01001331.1, read as the reverse complement.
TTCATGAATTTAAATATCTGCCTCAGTTAAATCTGAGTGCTGTGTACAGCTTGCAAGCACTCCTAAAGTACAACAGGACGTAAAACTCAGTCGTGTCATTTTTGGAGGCCTATTTCCTGGAAAAAATACACTGCCGAGATAGGAAAAATCGTTTTTTTCCATCACATAATCAATGATTGCATGATCTGGGGCAGTGAAGATTATAATGGTTTAATAGTAACTGCATGCAACATTTTTATTAAAAATATACTTGATTCAAGAAGGAACAAAACAAAGAGTTTAGCTAATGCCACTTGTTAGTATTTACAACTTTGGGCTTATGAATTATGAAAAATAGTATATTAAAAGATGCCGTGCATGCTAAATTAAGATGGTAGTCTTCATAGCCCTAAATCACATGCAAACATGGTTATATGGTGAAGAGATTATTTCCTATCTCCGCAGTGTATTTCTTCCAGCAAATTGGCCTCCAAAAATTACATGGTTTTTTAGGTTCGCGACCTGTTTTGCTAAGAGTTAAGTGGTCCTTGACAGCTTGTCGCAACAGCTTGTCACTGTGTGAGTCGCAACTCAGTGTACAACTCCTGTATTTGTACAGCAGCTAAGAGCTGCTACCCCATCGCAGTAGGGTACCTTGACTTACAAAAACTCGTAGTTATTGCTTTTGAACAAAACTTCATACAATCCTTTACCTCATCTGCACCCTCCTCATCAGAGTCGGGGCCCTCGTCCAGCCGAGACCCCGGCGGTAAGACGTCGCCGGAACAGACTTCGCTAACGTTTCCATTTCCGTTGCCAGGCAACGAGTTGTCAAGTCGAAATTTACGATGAGCGTGTTGGGCGCCGCCAACGATAGGACGTTTGTCTAAATGAACAAGTTATATTACAGTTAGTCTTCTATGGTCTAAACTGCTACTTGAGTCTATGGGTCTAGGAGTCTAATGAGCACATTGGAGCATTTAAAAATCAGGTGGTGGTCAGGGCATTCAAGTGGAACTAAGCTAAAATGAGAATTAATTAGCGCTTTATGCACTAAAAATTAAGCTTATCTAACAAGCGTACGTGTGAAGTATAATTATACAATGAGGGTATCACTAACTTTTTATGTAACAAGCGGCAAGCGTTAGAATGACGAATACCAAACCAAGAATAATTCCAACAAGCACCGGTGTAAGATAAAATGATGAATCTTGGGGGGCCTGTTCCTTAACCGATTGCCTCTGAAATTAAGAAACAGGCTGTTTCTCTCTGATCACAGACTCATTCATGCATGTATTCTCGTTTTTAAGAAGAGTAGAAGTTTCAACACAGAAATATCGACTTACAGCAAAAATAAATAAAGTGTCGCTCAACTTCTTGTAAGAGATGAAGGAGTCTTTCGATGATGTGACTCCGAATTGAAATTTGAAATCAACCTCCAATTGGGTCTTGTTTGATGCATAGATTACATTGACTTGTTTCTGAAAATGGTGGTTTTCTATAGTTTGGTATAATTATGTTTTACGTATAGTTTGATAATTCAGTATTAAGTTATAAGTAAAAAAACTTTACAATTTTAGAGATAAGAGCAGAAAATGTCCAAATTAAGTTTAACAGAAACTTTACTTTGATTTAAAGCGAGGATTGTAATAAGATAAACTTTACTGTGAATCGAAACGATTCAAGTCATCTAAATGAGTGAAGGAACTATTCAAGTTGAATATAGCGACTTACCGTGCCGAAAATTAAGACCTTGATAAATCTAGGCCTAAAAGACGATGAAAACGAACCATTGCCGTGTTGATATAGTCGTGGGTGCACAAAGCACAAACTTCGGTAGCCCTTTTCAGTAAAAATACTTGCCACATCGTTAAGTTGATCGAGGATTGGGTTGTCAAGTGTATTTAAAGTATTGAATGCACTATTACTTTGTGTATCACTAAACAAGGAGAGGCTGATGATAAAGAATATGAGGTTCATAATACATGTTGACTGTTTTACGATTACAAATTCCTGCCGAAATGGAACTCCATATCCGAGTAGGTGAAACTTGAAAGCACGATGTTTTAAATTTGTATAAGTGAGTTTTCACATTACCGTTTATAAAAGATATTTCTGTTTTTCAACATTAAAAATTAAATTACTGAATTTTACTGAATTTTTACGTTCGGCATTCGTGTTTAGCTTCAGATTTAAAAAAAGGAGCTTTGCTTTGATAAAATTCAATAATATTTCGTATAATATTTTTGACATTGCTTTCTCGGAAAAACGAAAATATGGCATTCTATGAAACATAACAAGCAAACTGGGTTAGGCTAAAGGTCCTGTTTAATATAATGTCTCTAGGCATTATTTTTTGCATAAACCAGACAACCATCATTTTACTCATAAAATATTTTTAATCTTAAGAAATACAAGTTGCGCAGTTGAAACTCTAGCTTTTATCCACCAATGAAATATGAAATTAATTAACATTTAAATTAAATGTAAAGATAACCCAGGAAGGTTTACTATTTAATTAATTTCAGTAGAAACAAATATTTCCGAGAATTAGTAAGTTATAATATTGTTTTGCTAGAATATTATATTAGATTAGAACTAGTTTTAATTCTTTTTTTGTAATGATAGGCTCCTATAAATTCTTAATAGTAAATGTGCTGTATGTGCATAGTGCATATAATATTTCCTTACAATTAAACTACCTTCCACATATTTATGCATATACATAAATCTGGCATAACTATGGTTTTGTTTGTTATATTATTTCTTGTTTCAAATTTGTTCCAGCGCACGTAGAAATGGCTCGTTATATTATTTTAAGTTCAAAAAAGATTACCCACCACCAAAAAAGTTCAAATTAAAGTTTGAAGTCACAAGAAAGATAATCGGCATTGCAAACACATTTGAGCACCGGCTGGCATCCACACTGCTGTTCATTGGCAAGCAGCCTGTAGGTGGCCAACCAACGAATACAAGCCAGCATATCTGTTGTCACGGCTGCCAGGTCCCTCATTGTGAGGTCCAGTTGGCACAGCTCTGCAGGCGGACGCAAATCGCCTACCAGAATGATTGTCATAGGAGCTGATAGTCATCCAGCCATTTCTACATGCTTTGCTTTGGTTCATTTTTAGCACAACCAGTGCATTTTATAAAATAGTTATACATGGTAGACAATCTTAGCTAGTGTTATTTGCTGTTAAAGTATATATGTCTAAACAATAGTGTCAATAGTATTTTTTAAGAATTTGTAGTCTTATATAACATAAAGCTAAAGTTTTGCATTTATAAATATATATATTTGTTTAGCTATCTTAAAAGATGTTTCTTTATATAGCAATCAATACTATCAATATTAGTAAAAAGACTAGCAATCTAGTGCCCCTTTGGGTGCCAAATAAGTAAAGAGCAAAAATTATCATGCAAATCCATTAGAAAAGCACATTTTCTTAAAAACCAGTTTTTTCTTTGGTTTATAGATCACCTTATATTTGAGTAAAATTTTCATGGACAAAGATGTCTGCTATGAATCTATTGTCTAAAAGTAATAAAAGTACACAATAAAATAAAGCCTTTACAAAGATAATAGGCATTCCCCCTAAGTCAAAAGCATTCCCTAGATGGCAAACATTGCAAACCCCCCCCCCAAGAGCCTCCCCCAATTGCAAGCAACCCTAGATAGCAAACATCCCCTAGATAGCAAGCATCCCCCAGATAGCAAGCATCCCCCAGACAACAAGCATTCCCCCAATAGCAAGCAACCTCAGATAGGAAGTATCTCCCAGATAGCAAGTATCCCCTAGACAGCAAGCATCCCCTAGATAGCAAGCATCCCCCAGATAGCAAGCATCCCCCAGATAGCAAGCATCCCCTGAATGCAAGCAACCCTAGATAGCAAACATCCCCTAGACAGTAAGCATCCGCCAGATAGCAAGCATCCCCTGATTGCAAGCAACCCCAAATAGCAAACATCCCCCAGACAGCAAGCATCGCCCAGATAGCAAGTATCTCCCAATAGTAAGCAAACCCAGATAGCAAGTATCCCTCAGATAGCAAGCATCCCTAGATAGAAAAAATCCTTGGAGATATTTCTTGGATGGAAAGAAATAGCTAGCAACCGCTTTTCAGATAGAAAGTACCTTCCACACCCAAAGAGCAAGCATCTCCTAATAGCAAGTACCTTAGATAGCAAGCATCTTTTTGATAGCAAGCATCCCAGCAATAGCAGGCATCCCTCAAATAGCAAGCATCCCCCAGATAGCAAGTATCCCCCAGATAGCAAGTATCCCTCAGATAGCAAGCATCCCTCAGATAGCAAGCATCCCCTGATAGCAAGTAGCTAGTTCAACAATATCCTCAGCTTTATAGTGGCTCCTTTATGTTTGGCATGATGCTTATTTTATATTTGATATGGTGTCTCTTCTATGTTTGAAATGATGGCTTTTTTGTTTGACATGGTGGCCCATTTATGTTTGGCATGACACTTCTTTTGTTTGAAATAGTGTTTGACATAGTGGCTCTTTTATGTTTGAAATGGTGGCTCTTTTATGTTTGAAATGGTGGCTCTTTTATGTTTGAAATGGTGGCTCTTTTATGTTTGAAATGGTGGCTCTTTTATGTTTGAAATGGTGGCTCTTTTATGTTGTACATGGTGCCTGTTTTATGTTTGAAATGGTGCCACCTACTTTTATGTTTGACATGGTAACTCTTTATGTTTGACATGGGATCTCTTTTATGTTTTACATGGTGCCACTTTGCGTTTGACAATGCACTTCTTTTTTGTTTATCAAAAAAACTTTTTTTTACCTAAAAAATTTTTGCATTACTGAGATTTGAACCCAGGTTGCTACTTTAGCAGTCCAGTCTGTTCGCCTCTAGGCTATCTCTTGTCAATTTGATAACATGACTTATGGCCCTTTTAATTCTATACCTACAGCAAGTCTGTTAGAGTAAAATTTATGACATAATCAATTTCTCAGTCAGCCAGTATCAGTCTCAATTTAAGTTAGCAATATGGTTACGCAATTTCAATCAAGTCAGGCGCTATGTTTCAACACTGTATTTTTAATACAGCAAGGCAATAAAAGTCAGTAAAACTCAGCCTGTATACAGACAATAAATAAATACAATATGGTTACACAATCTCTATCAAGTCTTGCGTGCTTTTCTTTGAAACTGTTTTCAACTTGTTGTGATATAATCTTAATCAGAATAGGAATTCAGTCAGTCAGTTTTTTCTCTAGCATTCTTATAATGCATTTCAAGTTGAAAGAGCTTCTTGACCTTTGCAAAAAAGCATGTTTTTCAAATATTTAATCTCTTTAGGAGTGAGAAATTTCTTAGCCAGGATGCATGTACCGTCACAGGGAAATTTCTGATTGAATGGTGCAGGTTTGAAGAAAATTGGTTGAGCCAATTTTTTCTGAAATCAATTGCATACCCATATACAAACAATTCATTTTTATAAGGAGAAGGAGAGGAGAAGAAGGAGAAGAAGAAAAAAGAAAATAAGGATGAAATTGCTATGGATCATAAAAAATTTCTCTAAGCAACATTTGTAATAAAATCCTTTTGACTTAGAAATATTGCCATAGCAGATGAAAATTGGCTTTGGACACTAAAAAGTGCTTTTTCAATCTTCTCCTTTTGGTATATAGTAGCTCGTAGAAAGAAGGCATTAGAGCAACCTTTTAACATTTTAACTATAAGTTTCAACATGGCTATCATGTGTTTAAGTAAGGCATTATCTGATATAATGTGTTGCAATTTTGAACTTATTTTTATCAAATCATATATTATTTATTCAATTATAAAAATCGTTCAATTTTTTTTGAGTTATTAGCATTTGTTATTTTAAATTTTTCGGATATAAATTGAAACAAGAGCATTTCAATAGAAGATATATATGATATGGTATGATATAGACATTTAACTTAAAACATTTTTTCTTATAAGTGACTTCAAATTTGCATTTCAGAAAACATGGAACAGCATACAATTAAAATAGTTTATGCAATATTATCTTCACTATTATTAAATATTTCCAATGCATCAAGCTTCTCTTCTCTTGAGGCATTTGATGAGCGAAGCTTTGATGCTCCATTGGTCAAAACATCTTGGCCATTCATTTTGAATATCCAAAGTCCATACAAGGTAAGTATCATGGTTTATTTGTTTCTTTAAATAATATTAAACCAGTTATAATAATTGTAACTAATGCTAGAAGTGGTTATAATCCTAGGATTTGATGGTCAGTAAATGGGTCTCATTCCTATGTACATGTGCTATGTATAAAACTAGCCAATCAGTTTTTACAGACATTGAACCAATGTTGAAATGTACATAGCGGGAGTGGGGTGGCTGTCGGTTTAACGTCGGTAAAAGCTTATCAGCAAAAATTATATACATTAAGTATTAGGTCATATAATGTCAGCCAAGCAGTCCATTTTTATTTTCCATTCTCATAAATATTCTTTAGCTCTTCTTACTTTAATTTCATGCTCCTAATTACTTGTAAACAAAATTTATACAGACCGAGGTAGATTTTGCCGAATCGCCCGACAATTCAACTTATGTTGTGCTGGCTAATTTTACCAATTTCGGCGCTAACCGAGGCGCTGTACAATTGCGATTAGTTGGGCCCAGCGAACTGGTCGTTTCTGTGGTAAGTTTACCGGGCCTCTGTTAAATCTGATTGCTTTTAATTCATAATCATACATGAATTATGATGTTACTGTTAATGTTTTCTTAGGCCGAAGTGCAAGACGAGCCGTCAGACAGTGAGAGCTTCAATCTGACGGCCAACACCCTGCTAGTGTATACAGTAGCCGCTGTTGGCTGCGTATCGCTACTATCCTGCGTTATTGCCATTGTGTACCTGTGCGTGGCTAGCGCTCAGGATCCCGAGCCTGTGCCGGCTGATAGCAGCAGCGTGCTCACTGATCCAGGTACGGACTAACCTATGCTTTGTAGGCTTGCGGCTTATTAGATTCTGAGTTACCGTTAATTCTAGTCTCTGGTTGCTTGAGAGATATGCGATTCTCTGATTGGTTGCGAGATATGCGATTCTCTGATTGGTTGCGAGATATGCGATTCTCTGATTGGTTCAGAGATATGCGATTCTCTGATTGGTTCAGAGATATGCAATTCTCTGATTGGTTCAGAGAAATGCGATTCTCTGATTGGTTGAGAGATATGCGATTCTCTGATTGGTTGCGAGATATGCGATTCTCTGATTGATTGCAAGATATGCGATTCTCTGATTGGTTCAGAGACATGCGATTCTCTGATTGGTTCAGAGATATGCGATTCTCTAATTGGTTCAGAGATATGCGATTCTCTGATTTGTTCAGAGATATGCGATTCTCTAATTGGTTCAGAGATATGCGATTCTCTAATTGGTTCAGAGATATGCGATTCTCTGATTGGTTCAGAGATATGCGATTCTCTAATTGGTTCAGAGATATGCGATTCTCTGATTGGTTCAGAGATATGCGATCAGGGATGAAAGAAGCATATGGTTCTCTTATTGGATCAGAGGCCTGAAACTGAGAGGATTGATCAGTGGATAGAGGTGTATTGATGTAGACAGATTTTTTTGACAAACGGCCATAAAGTACGATACTTTATTTATAAATGCTGTCTTGAAGTTAATTTTTTTAATAACTCTGTGTAAAATGAGAATATCTAAAATAGGAATACTGCATTGACCGTGTGTATTAAGATTATGATTAATTTCTATTATCATTCGAGGACGAGTCGATTAGTATGAGATTTAGCCACAAAATTCATACAGTAAACGCATTGCACACCCCATCTGCAGCAAATGTTGACTTTTTACTCTCTCTCTCCCGTCTGTCTGTGATCGCCAGCTGTTCTCCCCGATCGTCGCTCCCGTAAGAAGTTTTCTCCCTTCTCTCCCACTCGATTCCTACCTTATTAGGCTAGGGGTTGAAAGTAGCAATCCACAAGGCTTGGCTCCGCGAGATAGCGGGACAGCGTTGAGGGGGCGTTCGGGTTGACTAAAAATTGCTTCTGCACTTACGAGAGATCTGGATGAATAATCTCATATTATCATAGTTCTTTATTACTTGGTTTATTTAAAAATATGTGCCTTTATATGTGAACTTATTTTATAGACTGTTTTATTTTACAGTTTCTACTTTCCAGATACTGTTTACGCTCGTATTTATTTAGCTGTTCTTGGCTTTGAAGTCCATGGTTTGCCATCCGTGTACGCGAATGCCAATGCTGATTAGTAGGTGGGGGCGAGATATGGTCTGGGCTTTCTAGTTACTTTACTGCAGGGGTTGGCAAACTACTTTTTATCTGAAGGGCCAGGTGAAACAGGAATAGAGAGGAAAGTAGAGAGAATAAAGAGGAGAGAAGAGATGGGATTTAGAAAAAAAGAGAAAAGAGGGATGAGAAGATAAATTATGATAAATCAAAGGAGCGAAGAGATGACAGGGAAGATACGAGGAGAAAGGAAGGGAGAGGAGAGAAGAGAGGAGGGAAGAGAGAAGAGAGGAGGGAGGAGAGAAGAGAAGAGAGGAGGGAAGAGAGAAGAGAGGAGGGAGGAGGAAAGAGAGAATGAAAGAGAGAAGAGAGGAGGAAAGAGAGAATGAAAGAGAGAAGAGAGGAGGGAAGAGAGAAGAGAGGAGGAAAGAGAGAAGAGAGGAGGAAAGAGAGAAGAGAGGAGGGAAAAGAGAAGAGAGGAGGAAAGAGAGAATGAAAGAGAGAAGAGAGGAGGGAAGAGAGAAGAGAGGAGGAAAGAGAGAATGAAAGAGAGAAGAGAGGAGGGAAGAGAGAAGAGAGAATGAAAGAGAGAAGAGAGGAGGGAAGAGAGAAGAGAGGAGGAAAGAGAGAATGAAAGAGAGGAGGGAAGAGAGAAGAGAGGAGGAAAGAGAGAATGAAAGAGAGAAGAGACGAGGGAAGAGAGAAGAGAGAATGAAAGAGAGAAGAGAGGAGGGAAGAGAGAAGAGAGAATGAAAGAGAGAAGAAAGGAGGGAAGAGAGAAGAGAGAATGAAAGAGAGAAGAAAGGAGGGAAGAGAGAAGAGAGGAGAAAGAGAGAATGAAAGAGAGAAGAGAGGAGGGAAAAGAGAAGAGAGAATGAAAGAGAGAAGAAAGGAGGGAAGAGAGAAGAGAGGAATAAAGAGAGAATGAAAGAGAGAAGAGAGGAGGGAAGAGAGAAGAGAAGAGAGAAGAGAAGAGGGGGGAGAGAAGACAGCTGAAGAGGCATGGAAAACTCGGTCTAAATTGCTCAAAGTTCTCAAATTGCTCAAGTGAGTATCAAAGGACCCGAGGGCCGGGTACAGAGGCTTTGGTGGCCGGAGTTTTCAGATGCCGGATCTACTGCACCGCAGCAAATTCTCATATAACCTGTTATTTTTAAAAAGAAATGTATAGAACTGTATGAGTTAAACTTTTGGTAAATGTTTCAATCTTAGTTGCTAAATATACAACCTTCGATTTACTTAAATTTAGCAGACTTGCACTAATAAAAGAGCTGAGAAAGATTTTCATTAAAATGTTTATAAATTAATAAATTAACACTAAAATGCTTCAGGCAACGAGAAAGAGTCCTTTCTGCAGAAGGTACCACTCTAACCCCCTCCACGCCCCCCCCCAAAAAAAAAGATTGTGAAATTTCCTACCCAAGCCAAGCAGAGCGCCAGCAGGTCATAGTTTTATAGCCTAAAATCCCTATTGATTTCTGTTTATTTTTTATTTTCGCGACATAACTTTTTGTTATAATGCGCTGCGTAAATTTTAATTTAGATCAGGGGTCGACAAACTTTTTTACTTCGAGGGCCAGATAGAGAACCTTAGCTCGTGACTAGAGGCTATAGGAGAGTAGAGGGGAGAAGATTAGAGGAGAGGAGAGAAGATTTGAGGAGAGGAGAGGGGAGAGATTAGAGAGAAAGGAGAGGAGAGATGAGAGATTAGCGGAGGAGAGATTAGAGGAGAGGAGAGGAGAGGAGAGAGGAGGGAGAAAAGAGAGGAAAGGACAGGACAGGAGAGGGGAGGGAGAAAAGAGAGGAGAGAACAAGACAGGAGAGGAGAGGGGAAGGAGAAAAGAGAGGAGAGGAGAAAAGAAGGATAGGAGACAAGAGAGCTGAGAAGACACAAACCCTGAGCGGGCCGCATTGCTATTGTGAAGTTCAAAGGACCCGAGGGCCGGATAGAGAGGCTTTGCGGGCCGCATGTGGCCCACTGGCCGGAGTTTGCCAACCCCTGGTTTAGATTGTCGTTAGACTAGCTACAAGATTGCAACGCCGCACCTGAATAAATAACAAAGAAAATTAATCTGAGAGCTGAAGTCGCGCCTCAACTCAACAGAAAAACAACTCCGAGGGCAAAGCCCAATTTGATTATATCGATGAGTGCATGCCTCAGACTCTCCTTATTGGGTTCTCTGTGCAATTTATAAAAGTATCAAAGGGTAGTATTTATGAGGCCCGTGTATAATGTTACACTGCATTCGCTCAATTTTTATTGACTGAAGCCTAGCTAAGGCGAGCTGAGAGAGAGAGAGTCTTCTTGGCACAGTCGATCGTGGCAAGCTCCTCTTCTCAACTCCGTTCCCCATTTCCTCTCAGAAAGAAACACTTCAGATCTGGCTAATTTCTAAGTATACTGAAGTAGGAGAGTGAAGTTGTTACCCTACTCTCTCCTGAACTCCAGTTTTGAAAGTCTATGGATTTAATTGGCTTGCTAAATATAGATTAAATTCTACTAGTAGTTGAAGCGCAAAGCCAAATTAACTAATAATAACTAGTTCATTACTATGACTATAACGGGTGATCCAAAAAAATGGACAAACTTTGTAGTGAAACTGTGCCAAGGCAATACAGGGAATCTTTACAGGCTCGCAGCAGGTGAATACTGACACCTGTAAGATTTTTTCTGCCAACTTTGGAATGGATATCTTTATCCAGTTTCCTAAAATAGCCATTCTAAATTTAGCCGACAGTCACTTTCAACTTGAAGCCATAGACAGTAGATGTGTAATTGTAGGAATGACCGCATGACAGCCAACACACAAGAAGATCTGCTTTAAGGTCAGATTTATTGAAACAATGAAGCAATGAAACAATGAAATAATTTAAAACAAAGGAGCAAACAAGGACAGCCTGCTTGACTGTCTTCTTGTCGGTGAACTTCTTAATCAGTTTGCTCACATTGCTTGCAGAGCAGAGCGGAATTTCGACAGCGTTTTCCTGTTGATTTCTCTCCAGAAGTTGAACCTCCGAGCTGCTGATGTTACGCTACTGCCAT